>OY821520.1:212715437-213210437 GCA_963682025.1 Cordilura impudica | reverse complement strand
ATATAATATAATATAATATAATATAATATAATATAATATAATATAATATAATATAATATAATATAATATAATATAATATAATATAATATAATATAATATAATATAATATAATATAATATAATATAATAGATATATATCTAAAGGGTGATTTTTTAGCTATTATCTTTTTGGCTACACTGGTTTAAACAGCTGACGCACGTTTTGTGTTTTGTTTCATTGTCAAACATCTTCAGTTTGGTCTATAATTTAATCATGAATCGTCTTGCAAACGAACAACGCTTGCAAGTTATTGAATTTTATTATCAAAATGCGTGCTCTGTTAAGAAAGTTCATCGCGCGCTTCTTCCATTTTATGGTCAGTTTAATCGACCCACTGAAGCGGCTATTCGGGCTATTGTGACTAAGTTTCGCACCAAATTTACATTGTTGGACATTAAACCACCAACATGCTTACATAGAGTGCGAACTGAAGAAAATATCGCAGCTGTATCGGCCAGTGTTAATGATGACCATCAATTATCGATTCTTTGCCGTTCGCAGCAATTGGGCCTCTGTTACTTAACAACGTGGAAAATTTTACGGAAGGATTTAGGTGTGAAGCCTTTCAAAATACAGCTGGTGCAAGAATTGAAGCCGAACGACCTACCGCAACGTAGAATTTTTGGTGAATGGGCTCTAGGAAAGTTGGCCGAAGATCCACTTTTTTACCCAAAAATTGTGTTCAGCGACGGAGCTCATTTTTGGCCAATGGGTACGTAAATAAGCAGAATTGTCCATTTTCGAGTGAATATCAGCCAAGCATTGGAAGAGCTACCAATGCATCCAGAAAAAGTCACAGTTTGGTGCGGTTTATGGGCTGGTGGCATCATTGGACCGTACTTCTTCAAAGATGATGCGAATCGTAACGTAACTGAGATGCGAGTTCGGTGAACATTTTATTTCACGTTCGGGACCGGTCAATTGGCCACCTAGATCATGCGTTTAACGCCTTTAGACTATTTTTTGTGGGGCTATGTTAAAGCTCATGTCTATACAGACAATCCCGCTTCAATTGACGCATTGGAAGACAACATTGAAGCATTTATTCGTGAGATACCGGCCGAAATGCTGGAAAGAGTATGCCAAAATTGGACTAAGCGGATGGACCATTTGAGGCGCAGTCACTGTCAATATTTGCATGAAATAATCTTCAAACATTAAATTATGTGGACCGTACTATCGATTCAAATAAAGATTTCATGCATTTTTCTGAATTTTATGTGTTTTTTTGGAAAACTTTCCTATAGCTCTTAAAAAATCACCCTTTACAACATTTACAAGGGTTACAAGGGTACTTTACTACCAAGAGTGAAAACCCTTAATGTAAATTCAAATTACTTTTATTTTTTATTTTTAAATTCAATTCATTTATTTGTTAAATATTATTTACATTGTTTCATTATATAATACATATATGTAAAAAGAGTTCAATATTTAATCATTTTCTACTTAATAATTTATCATAATTTTCAAAACTATAAGCAAAAACCTATTTAATACCTATTCAATTCAAAAAAATTACGCATAAATATTAAATAAAAATGTAAGCGATTCTTGATCTGACAGAAGTGGCCACTTCAAAGTAAGAAAAATAATAAAAGATACCAAGAAAAAAAAAAGAAATGAGTGAAAAGAGAAATATGAAAAAAAAAAAATGTTCAAAAAAGAAAACGTGTCTTTTTGTTTACCGTTCTTGCTTCTTTCCACCGTTCACCTACAAACAAAAAGGACGTCGAAAAGCTACGTCGTAAAAAATCACAGTGTAAATCATGCCGATGTCATATGACCCGGTTCACACGAAGCAATTTTTGTTGTGCAACTTTTGAGTTTGTTGGAGAGGGGGGAAGTACAGTGGTATTTGGTGCGGAGTTGCTTGTACTCGGAAACTCGTTTTATTGTGCCATTTATAATTGTAAACACGAAGTTAGCTGGTTATTATTTGACATTTATTTTCATTCTTTGCTCTCTGTGAAAAATTATTATTATTATTTCATTAATTTTATTATTTTATTTCATTATTTCTTTGACTTCCACTTTTTTACACGAATAGATTTTTCACTTTGAACCAATAATAAATACTTTTTACACAAACTAAATAATAACTGTCAAAAATTTAAGAATTTGAAAAAGAACACGAAAATTGCTTGAAACAAATAGCTCTGTGTGAACAGTTCGGCAACTTTAAAAGAACTGGCTGTGTGAACTGGGGCTATGTAAAACGCCAATTTTGACATACACAATGAATTACATATGGATCGTAAAACTGGCATTACATATGAAAAATACATACACCTTTAGTAGTAAAAAATAAAATGTTTCATGTTTGAAAGCATGTAAAAAATATATATATAACTATTAAGTATATAAATATATATAAATATGACTAGTATATAAATATAAATATAACTATTTAGTATATATAAGTTAACACTTCCACACGCCCAATACCTTTTTTAATAACATATTGGCGAATGCGCGAGTCAGCAATACCACGGACAGCGCGTGTTGCAGTTGACACCCCGCGCACCACCCTTTGCTCACCAACATACAATGCGCTATACGATACTTGCATTCTTTTGTACACGCGCAAGCTATTGGGAAATGAGTAAGTTAGTGTTCTAAATTAAATTAAGCTAGCGTATGCAAATATTTGCACACGCGAATTATTGGGAAACCATAGCATGTTATGGTTCCCATGAGAATAAGCTGGCATAGGCAAAATAATATTAGTAAATTTTTAGTTATATTAATGTGCAAGAGACGGAGAGCGGTTAGTTCAATTCTAGACTGCAGTAGAGCAACGTCGTGTTTATTTAATAAAATAATAGTCAACATATTAAATAGTGTTTTTTATTTAAAAGGTGAGTTGGGCCCCATGGGCGGCCCAACAATAGTAATTTTTTTAAAACATGGCTGACGCCATTGTTAACTGGCGCCCGAGCAGGGACCGGCCAATCGCGGAGTGAAAAGGATGTGCCGGATCCTTCTGTGCTTGGCTCATGGCCAAAATAATCCCTTTTCCTAAGAAAAAAATTATAATAAAGGTGAAAAAAGTGAAAAAAATTTCTTTTTAGAATAAAAAGTCTAGAAATTAAAAAGTGTCCTTTGAGAAATCGAGAAGTTCTAAAATAAAAATTCTTTTTTCCAAAATAAAATACAAAAAGTTTTACAAGTTCTGAAAGTGGAAATGAGAAATTTGAAATGAAAATTTCCTTTTTTGAAAATTAAAAATAAAAAATTCTTTTTGTGAATATGTGGAATTTAAAAATGAAAATTGCTTTTTTTGGAAAATTAAAAATTCTTTTTGTGAATAAGAAAAGAAAAAGAGAAATTATTAAAATAGTTAATTAAGCTAAGGGTAAAATTGAAAGAAGTACTCCCTGAGGAAGTAAAATTCCGGGGGATGAAAAATCAATTATTTTTTGGAAACCCTAGAGAGGGAAATATCCAAAGTTGAAAAAGCGAAGTATCCTTCAGTCTCCCCCCGAAAACAGGTAAGTGTGCATTCTTGTGTAAACTGCAACATGATAAAAAATAAAAAAAGTGACCAATATGGGTCTTGAAATGAGGCCCAGCGTGCTGCGATCCTGAACTCCAGGCCCTCCAGTGCGTAAAAAATTTTTTGTCACTATGATAATATGAAAATTCATCCCTTTGGAAAAACGTGAAACCTTGCTTCAGAACGCTCCCTTACCGAAAGGTGACATTACAGAAGGCTAAAGGACATTACCCAACAAGTTGTAGTAAACTTAAGAACCTACACTACTCAGTGGGTACGGATGTTTCCTTTTCGCCTGGTAATTAAGAGCTTAAGCTGGAAGGTTCACAGGGTGAGATAAATCGTGCCTTAGTACGTCAGCATTCACTGTTCGAAACCGGACCACACGATCCTCCATCTAAAGGGATATAAGGTAATAAAAAATATGAATGAATAAAGTAAATTAGTGCAATTACTCTGACAAGTATATGTACACGGGGAACCTAAAGGATGACCTTTGTATGCATATTTTTAGTATTTATATAAATTAAATAGCAAAAAATAGAAATTATTAAATTGCCAAATCGAAAATATGAAATTGTAAAAAATACTTACATAAATTAAATGGCAAAAAATAGAAATTATTAAATGATGAAATTGCCAAAGAGAAGGTATGAAAATTTTATATGAATGAGAAGGAAAAAATAAAAATTATTGAATGATATAAAATTATGATAAAAAAGTCTTATATAAATTAAATGGAAAAAAATAAAAGAATTAATGCCAAGAAGAAAATAAAAAGTGGTGAAAATAAAAATCTTTTAATAATTAAATAAAAAATGATCGAAAAATAAAAATTACAAAATTAGAAAAATAATCTTTTTTTTATCAAAAAATAAGAAATAAATTGTGAAAGGAAAAGGGAAGAAGCTATGAGCCAAGACGTTAAAAATATCTTTTTAAATTAAATCAAGAATGTGGAAGTAAAATAAATAATTGAAAATCTAAACTTTTTAGATCCACTCAACATAACATCAATCACACGTACTTCGCATAGTACGTAAAAATATAAACCTATAGTTAAATATAAATAAAACACAATCTAAGAATCTAACACAATCTAGAATTGAATTGGAACTTCAAGGGTAAGTGCAAGGCTTTGTTTTGATTAGTTACCTTTGATCGTGGTATGATTATTATTTTGATTTATTACCTCTAATTGTGGTGCGCGATAACCCTCTTCCGTCCAATTATATTTCTTTTTAAACTTTAATTTTACGACCAATACTGACAAAATAGAGGACCATTTATTTAATAGTTTTTCTTAATAATATAAACCATTTTTTTCCGTTGATACCAAGGGGATATTTGAACGAAATGTATTTCCAGGAGATCGAGGAAAGATTAGAGACAATAGCAAATCTGTATACGGTAGATGAAGAGGAAAAGGAAAGGCTGCGGAAATTGATAACTGCAATAACGAGGATAAAACGTATCGCGAGGAAGAAGTACCTAAGGAATAAAAGGAAACGGGGACCTATTAGGGTATAATAAGGAGAGAATATTTTCTTTATTCTATTTTGCAGTATGGAGCTGATTACATGGGAATTATAAAATCATTAATTAATAACTTAATAACTAATTACAAATCTTTTTAATATAGGATACAGAGAACAATCAAGATAAATGATAGGCTAATTACGAATTTTCTTCATATGGATACGGGGAACAATTAGGATTAATAACCGAATAGTAAAACTCAATCATTATTGATGGTAAATTGAATTGTGATTATTTAATATAATCGGATGTATTATAATATCATGTAATCGATCGAAGAGTGAAAATTATATTAAGGGTACACGTTTTATAAGGAAAAATCATAGCAGGGTAAAACAATAATTTTGAAACGTTACATTGATAATTTCGGCATTTGATTGTATAAATTATTTACGTGTTAGGAAAAGATTCACTGAAAGGCAACCATTGGATTTGTAACATTTGCTGAACTTTAGTTGGAATCTACGTGACACTCTGCTATTTCAGGAGGAAAGGACCGTCCTAAGGCCTCTCCTTTTTATGGCAACTATAATTTGGCTGATGGCGTTTTGGACTTTTGACTTGAATAACGTACAAAACGTTCAGGGAAAAGTAACATTTTTTCATTTTAGGAATTCTTGGAAATGAAAGAAAAGGTTGTAACAATTTTATTTGCTTTTGAGTTAATGGGAGTTTTACGCGTGTGGATAACTTTTTGGTAATTTAGATCAGGCAAAAGTGTTAAACTTTGTTAGGAAAATATACAAACTGAACTCGCTTTTTATCTACGAGGAAAGTGTTAGTCAGTTGATATAAGCGAAAATTCTCTCCAACGGAATTTGATAGGAGACATATTTTTTTGGACAATTTTATAGAATTCAGTTAAAGGATCACTCTGAAAATTCCTGGAAGGTTCCACGATAGTTCCGGAAAACTATTAAAGTGCGGACTGAGAAATTTTCTCTAAAGTATATTATTATTTGAACATCTGAATAAATTACAGGGAAATCGTTTAAATAATTTTCTGGAAGTTGGGATATTTACCACGAATTATTGGAGCATATATTTTTATAGTTAGAGAACGGATGATCAATTTTTTGTTCATAATATTAGAGTACCTTATAATTACTAACTGGAGCTTATCAACGATATTTTAGGAAAAATTCACCTACGGACAAAGAGGAAGAAAATGACTAAAATAGAAAATTTATTAGGGACTATGCGAAGGTTGCTAAACCATTGACGAACCTCATTAGAGGTGAAAACGCTCAAATCAGGGCGGACATGTCCAGAAAAATTTCCATTACACTTAATGAGGAGGCATTACAAGCTTTTGACGAGCTCAAAACTTTGTTAATGTCATCAGAAGTTCTAGCATTCCCCGACTTTGAGCAGCCTTTCAACTTGACGACGGATGCCTCAAACTACGCAATTGGAGCAGTATTGTCTCAGGAACATTCGGATTCCGATAGACCCGTGGCATATATATCACGTTCTCTTGCGAAAACGGAGGAAAATTATGCCACCAACGAAAAGGAAATGCTAGCTATAGTCTGGGCTTTGGACAATTTGCGCTCTTACCTCTACGGCGCGAAAAAAATCAGGATCATCAGCCGCTCACCTATGCACTTGGCAACCAGAATCACAATGCTAAACTGAAAAGGTGGAAAGCCAGGATAGAAGAATATAACTACGAACTTATATACAAACCTGCGACGAAGGTACGATCACAGCCTCTGAAATTGGTTCAGAGACCGCAACAGCCGACGAAGGCTCGGAAAGGCAATCATTCCGGTCTGACGCTACGATGCACAGTGCCGACCAAGATGGCAGCAATCTTATCCCCCATGTCGAAGTTCCCTTGAACGTTTTCAGGAACCAGATAATAATCAGGCAGGGCAAGGATTTGCATAGCCATATACAGCCACATCCCGGCTTTAATAGGTACCATGCGACCATTGAACAGCTGACTGCAGAAACCCTTTCCGAGATATTGAAAAAATGCTTAAGCCCGACCTGCATTAACGGCATCAAGATACCCGAATGCTTTATTTCGTTATTAAACGAAGTCTATTTGGCCCACTTTGTCTCATATAGAATAAGAATTACGCAGCGTGTAGTCGAAGATGTGGGCAACCCCGAGAGAATCTGTAGAATAATTGAGGAAGAACATGGGCGAGCCCATCGCAACCCGAGAGAAAATGGTCAACAATATTGGAAAGATTCTATTTCCCTAGCATGGGGAGTCTCATTAAGCGGTACACTAGAACATGCGAAATTTGTAAGTTTAACAAATATGACAGACACCCCAGTAAACCTAAACTTCAACCAACTCCTATCCCGGAATATCCGTGCGAAATCCTGCATATCGACATTTTTGAAATTCAGGGGTTTAAGTTTATCAGCTGTATTGACAAATTCTCTAAGTTCGCAAAACTTTTTCACATTAGGAATCGGTCAGCGATACACTTGCGGAACAAACTAGCCAAGGTTTTACACTACTTTACCGCACCTCATATGATCGTGTCGGACAATGAGAGGGGGTTCCTGAGCCCAACTATTTTAAATTTCATTAGATCTTTGAACATAGAAATATACTTTACACCCGTGCAAAAGAGTGAAGTCAACGGCCAGGTAGAGAGATTTCACTCAACGCTCATCGAAATATATAGGTGTTTGTCAAGGGAAATGGGGAATCTTGGTCCTAGAGAGATAATTACCATCGCAGTAGATCGTTACAATAACACAATACACTCGGTCATTGGTAGAAAGCCGTCGGACATTTTCTTTAATAGAACTGAAAGATTTAACTACCGACAGCTGACAAATTTCCGCGACCAGGTCAACGAGGACATCCGTGGGCTAATCGAGTACAAGCAGAAGATAACGAATGACCGTCTAAACAGAAATAGATCGGACCCAGTCGACCTTGTCGAAAATCAGGAGATCTTAGTCAAGGACGGACAGATTAAGCCGAAGCATAGACCTCTATACAAGCGGCACAGAGCTTCTACCAACAATAGAGTAACTATCCGCACCACAACGGGAAAGAAATACCATAAGTCACAGATTAAGAAAATGTAAAGTGACCCTTGCAACTACCCTGGAAACCTTAGAACATAAGAAAAAAAGAAAAAGAAAATATAAACAAATAATGGAAATTGTAAAAAATTTAGTAATAGAAAATATGATTAAGAAATCTAATTGTCGAGAATTTGTAAAAATTTTTTTTTTTTTAGAAAAAAAAACCTTTATTTAAAATTAGAAAATCATAATTACCAAAAATTGTATAACATAAGAGGAAAACTTTTTTTTTGAGGACTATAACTAGGCAATTGTAATAAGAATAATACCCAGATCTTTGAATTCATGATTTACATTTTACACCTATTGTATTAAACACCAAGCTCTGTCCAACTCTATACATTGCACCTAGAATACGGATACTATAAGCTGCACATACTAACCTACGTTAATACTTTAAATTTCTAAGCCTTTTTCTACTCGCAACCAACGTTGCAGCCTTCCACGTCTTTGAATATCAATCGCCGCTTGTGACTATCAAAGATGGCGAAGGATGGATTGTGAACGGTTATCTGAGCGTCGTACATGTGATACAATTGGAGAGGTTCGAGGAGATGCTTCGGACAACTGCTGACGTCTTCACTGCTACATCGAAGGACGAAAAGGGCAAGGAAATATTCGGATATCAACTCCAAAGGGCATACGACCGAATGACAACAGTAAAAGGCATCACGAGGAACAAAAGATCTATAGAGTGGATTGGCTCTGCCTGGAAATGGATTGCCGGCAACCCAGATGCAACAGATTGGAACAAGATACTGGAAAGCCAACAAAGATTAATAGAGAACAACGAGCAACAATACGTGGTGAACAATAATCTGTTTGGCACAACAGACGATTTGGTGAAGAAAATGAACGACCTCATCGACAGATACAACAATAAAATAGTCGTGTCCGAATCAGACGAAATAATGCGTGAAGCCTTGAACCAAGTAATCACGATAAGAGAAGACATCGGGGAAATAGTACGAGCGTGTCAACTCGCTAAAGCAGGCATCGTCAACACTAATCTACTAAATATGGAGGAAATTAGTAAGATTGTTTCCGAGATCGAATCGCTCCCACACGACAACGAGATCGAGGCCATAGAATACGGTAGGCCAAGTATATTTTCGAATGGTACATCGCTGTTGTACGTGATATCAATACCAAAAGTGGAATCCAGCAGATACAATAAAATTCTCCTGAGAGCAGCTATATCCCTAGGCCGCCAAATTGACTTGAAATACGACAAGGTACTGTTGAACCACGAGAACATTTATGGCATTCGGAATCGCTGCTCATCACTCAACAATGTCACGATTTGCACCTTAGAACAATTGGAAAGACTCCAGGAGGAAGAATGCCTGTCAAGAATTTTGAGGGGTATCACCGCGAACTGCACATTCCGTTCAAATGAGGAAACCACAGTGGAACAGATAGAAAGCGATCTTATATACGTAACCAACTTCAGGGGAAACGTTTCATCTGAAACGAACACTGTGAACATAAACGGAACATACCTTATACGAATCTTCAACGAAACGGTTACGGTCGGAGAGAGGAATTTTACAAATATAAGGATCTCAGGCCTACAGGCGCTTCCCCCCTTATTAACGAACGCGCACGAAGGCGGCCCAACAATAGTAATTTTTTTAAAACATGGCTGACGCCATTGTTAACTTATATATATAACTATTTAGCAGAAAAACTATGAATACAACCCAGTCAAAACTTTTAAAGGTCGAAAAATATATATTTTTATATATTTATTTCTTGAGTCTATGAATACAATATGATTCTTGCAGACTAGCAGCTTATTACTAAAATAACAATAATTTATTTTAACAAGTTTTAAACTCATTGGAAGAAATATTTAAATCTAATTCATTGCAAAGACTATTAAATAATCTCATAGATTTGGTTAGAGGTTCATTACGGCCATATTCAGTTCTATGAAACTCAATATGGAAAAAATTATTTCTCCTCAATGAAATTTGAGGAACCAAACATTTAAATAAATGTAAAAGATCAGGACAATCAATATAACCACAAATTATGCCACGCAAAAATGATAATGAATGTATTTTCCTTCGATATTCAAAAGATTTCAGAGAAATCCAACTACATCTGTCCTCATAAGATGTGAGAGGGGTTGAGAAATGAGAGACGAAAAAGCGAACTTTAAAAATTTGATTTGAACTTTTTCCAGACGATTTATGTGGATGCTAGCATTGGGTCTCCAAATATATGAAGCATATTCCAATCTCGACCGTACAAAAGACGAAAATATTATTTTTGTAGCATTATAATCAAACAGATTACCAATATTACGCCGAATAAAACATAAAAGCGAGTAAGCTTTAGGAACGATGTAGTTCAAGTGCCCACTAAAGAGAAACTTAGTATCAAATACTACACTTAAGTCCAAAATTTCATCAACAGACACTAAAACTTGCCCTCCAATATTATATTGAGATAACAAAACATCTATGAAAAGTCATAAATCGACATTTATCAACATTAAAAGGAATGCTATTTCGTTCAGACCACAAAAAAACCACAAAAAAAGTCATTCTGAAGATCAACAATGTCCATTATTTTATAAATAGGCTTAAAAATTTTGAGATCATCGGCATACAAAAGATATTTTGAATTTTAAAAAGAATTACAGAGGTCATCGATAAAAATATTAAAAAGCAATGAACATAGGATACTTCCATTCAAAATGGGCCATACAATCGTTAGAAAAAACAGCTAAGTTTGTAGTAGTTGATCTACAAGCCATAAAACAATGTTGAAAAGAAGAAATGTAACGTTTTAATTTGAAATAAAGTTTATCATAAACTACATGTTCTATTTGTTAAATTAGAAATTGGCCTATAATTAGAAATATCATTCATATTACCTGACTTAAGTATAGGAAAAATTGTTGACATCTAAAAGAGTGATTCAAAATCCTTTTAAGAGGATAAACTAACGATGAACCACACTGTTTCAACAAAAATGCTGAAATACCATCAGCACAGCCTAACACAGTCGTGACAACTTGACAGCTGTCAAAAAAGTAAACACGAACCGTATGGCTTTGTTTACCTTTTTTTTCTTAGAATTGCTCTTACAAATTTGAGAAAGAGATTAAAAAATAAAATATACAAAATATAATGTGTGCAAGTGAACAGCTACACATGTTTGTAACAAGCATAAAAACAATAATAATGGAAAAAATAGTGAGTATTTGCTATTGATAAACATTTAAAAAACAATAATATCGTATTATCTGTTTTGATATAAAAATATGTATAAAAGGTGTATATTAAAACACATAGCTTGTGATTTGTTTTACGTAAGACAATTACATTCAAGACTACTCAAGCCAGGGCCGAAGGAAGAAAGCAAAAATTTCTATTGCTGGCACAAAAAAAGGCGGCCAAGAAGGAAGAAGCAAAACAACGATGATGAACAATATGAAGATGCTGGATAATGTAGCCGACATGCTGGATGGTGAAGATTCGAAATTTTTGCAATCGAAAAGAGGCAAAAACAACGAAAAGTAAACATGCTGCTGGTGATGATGAAAGTAAACATGATATTAAGAATTGTTTCCGTTTTGTGTTTGCCAATGATAAAAAGCTTCACATGACTCTTTTCACAATATGTACGTCGCGTAAATCATTTAATCAACGCCAAAAACAACAATTTCAACTTGGAATGTATAACTTGTTTGTGGGCTTTGAAGATAAAAAATGTTTATGTAGATGCAGAGAAAGAAAATGAATTGAAACAAAAGAAGTTGGAGGCTCATCGTCAACGTTTGTTGAGTTTATCGAAAAAGGAACGCAAACAACATAAAAAGTTGGCTGAGTAAAAATAGGAGCTGGATGAGACAAAAGCCAATTCTAAGGTTTTGAGTGACATTTTGGAGGGTTTTGCTGATGCTTGTAAAAATTTGTTTTAAGACAATTGCATACAATACTACTCAACCCAGGGCCGAAAGGAAGTAATCACAAATTACTATAGCTAAGCTAACCATTGGTCCGGTTGCTGGTGACGAAACTTTTCGCAAGTTGAATTGTGGTATTGTATTATTGCTTTTGATTATGACTTGCATGTAGAGTGCGTGTCAGTGCTTCTCATCGTAATTTGTCTGGTAATATTCCCATCACATTGGGTACTATACCGTTAGCTTCATAAATAAAACATTAATTTCATACTTTTTTATTCCTATAAGTAGACGGACTTGTACACCTTGGAATGAAGTTAATGGAGGATTCAATTTTGATAAAAGTAAACAATAGAAGCAACCAAATCAATACGAATAGAAAAAATGTAAGTTTTTGCAATTGGCGTAATGGTCAGAGTGAAATTATGTTTTTAATTTAATAAAATATGTGAATTATATTTTCAACAGCTCGAAAGCAAATAAATCTTAGTAGGAGAGAACGATTACGCCAAACAATCAAATTAACACCCGATATATAGAGATATTATGGGCACCGGGATGATCAAACTGTACTGTTCGAAATTGCAGAATCGCAACGCAATTTTGACAAACCAGTGGAAGAAATGGTAGCACAACCTACATATTCCACATAAGCCCATCAATCCTTAAAGAACAAAATATAAATATTAATTATACAAAACTAAGCAACACAATACAAATTTAAAGTATTCATATTTATGCCGTTGAGAAAACAATGGAAACCATACCTATACAATAATTGAAAACTTTTCCTCAATTTTTGGTTTCAATAATTTGTGAGTATAAATTATATTTTAGTACTGCTTCGGTTACAAAGTAAAGTATGCAGACACCTCTAAAAATTGTGAAATTCTGTGTGTTATTCAAATGTGTACTTATTCAAATATTTCGTTTACATTTGTAATAACTCTAAATTTTGCTGTAACCGTAAAACCCAGGTGGATGGTATTACAGATTCTACGTTGCCGAATTTAACAATCTTGTTTTATATTTATTTCTTAGTATTTTTGATTACCTCTATTGTTACTTACCATGGAGCCATTGAAATTAAATAAAGAAACACTATATTGACTTTTATAAAATATATTTTATTTATTGCAAATATATAAGAAATTAAAGTTTATTATAGTTACAATATAATTGGCAAAATAGGCATTATTGATAAAAAAAAAAATATCTTGCAGCGTTACGTATCATATTGATTTTTTATCGACCTTCTCTGGTCTAGATCCGCCATGTTTTGTTAGAAACAGCACCACCTCGAGAAGGATGTGGTTCTACACCACGCATGGCGGTCTTGGGTAAGGAGAAGCTAGGTGTTTCAAATGCATTGGTGCATTGTTATACACTATGTATCACGCAACACTTACCCCTGGATTATAACGAGTGACAATACAATTGATTCTTTAATAAATTAAATGAATAGTTTAATTTTTTAAATTGCATTGTATTGTCACTTTCTGAAACTCCTAGGTCCCAAAAAATTAATCGGTCCATCCACAACCAAAAACTAAAAATAAAAAATCATAAAAATTAAAAAAATCATAAAATTCAAATACTGTACTCATAAGATAACAAAAGAAAAATTAAAAATTAGTTAATGAAAATGAAAAGCATATTATATAATAATCCTTGTCCTTTTTAAGCGAATATTGATTTAATGTTTCAGTCAATCAAAAATCGCTTATAAAAAGACCTGGGTGCAATACATGCAAATGATTAATTACAGAAAACAAAATAATAAAACATATTTACATCAATTAATAATAAAAATATATTGTGTGTGTTTTTTACATTTTAATCATTAATTGTGCTGTAAGGAGTGAATGTTAATATATGGTTTGTGTTAATATATAAGTGCGTTTGTTAGTATACAATTAAAAAATATGCTGAACTAAAGCTTAAACTCAAATAAATGAAACAAAAGCTACAACACGAAAACCGGATGAACAGGCCAAAATAAAATTACATCACAATATAAATTTTTAAAGCACTTTTTTTTTTTGGAAAAAACTTACATGTGTGATATGCACAGAATTTTATCACCGTAATTTTTGACTTTATGTTTGGTGTTGAAAACACGAAGAACAAAATAAATACGCACACGAATATACATATTTAAAATATCTTCATGCTTAATATTACCACAGCAAATATAATGTTCAATCTTAGTCAATTCCTTGAAAATGATTTTACTTACGTCTTTACAATGGCAGTTGTCATTAAAAAGACTTTCAAAATGTTCTTCTAATGAACTAATATATTTAACAAAGCCTTGAGGAGGTTTGACTAGGTGACATTTCTCAAATTGCTTTTCAAAGGTGAAAAGAAACTCATTTGAAATTGGTTCATCACCGAATTGTGGCAATTCAACTTCACATTTGTGTGATCGGTACATCTTTAGATAAAAATACCCACAAACATAATGTAATGCGTACTGGTGAAAGACTGCACGCTCATTATTCTCAAACTGAGGAATTTCGTGAGAAGAAATTGAAGAAAGAGTTGGATTCGGATTGGTTTGAAAATTATCCAATTGTTTATTTAGAATATCAGCACTGAAAGCAGATTCTGCGTTTGAATAGATTTCCGTTAAGGAAACCTCGTCGCAGTTACCATTAGTAACTACCTTTATATAATGCAAGCCCCAGCGCTTCTGAAAAGAACTTGAAAAATTTTTGGGCGTTATGCGGACGTTGTTACCGGATCCTCTACGAATTTCACCAAAAAAGTGCTCTAAGTGATCTTGTTCTAACCTGCGAGTTTGGATGCTCTCAAAACCTTTTTCTTTAAAAAAATGCGAAAGACCAATTAAGGATTCATTATTAAGGCGCCAACCTTTTATAAAACTATATGTATTCGTTACATCCACATTATTATCATCGATAATACGAATTCCTTTTAATTTTGTTGAAGAATCATTGAGGAATTTAATTTGCTCAGGAGAGCCTGTAAAACGAGCGTGTTCTGCTCGACTGTTATGAATGTCGAAAAGATCATTAATAAATAAAAAATATTCGGCAGTATTAAGGATTGTGGGAGCTTTTGAAATATCACATTTCCCAGAAGCATATAAGCAGCACATACCAACAGATGTAGTCCTACTCAGAACTTGAGCAGCTAATTTCACTTTCATTCTGTTTAAGTTATTCGGATAAATGTGCTCATTAGTTAGCTTATAAGCACATTTCATTGCATTTTTCAATTCTATGTTATAAAAATAAATTAGATCTTTCCAAGATACAAGTTTGTCATCAAAAAAAACTTTTTTTCGGAAATTAAGAAGACAGTTTCGGGAACTTTTTAAAAGATGTGGAGCATCATGTGAAAAAAAAATTTTTTTACCATCCACTAAAAAAAATGGCCGTGCTTCAGAAAAATCGCACGCACGTATTTTCAAAGCTTCAAAACTGCCGGACAAATTACCAGGGTTTTTAGGCCAGGACTCTATGAAGCGATATAAAGTCCTTTCAGAAGGCCAACTTAATTCTTCCTTCAGATGCCTATAAACAACAGGGGACAGAAAAAAAAACTGCAAGTGCAACGAGTTTAAGAGTATCATCGTACCGGCGAGTCTTGTTAGCTTTAGGAAAATTATTGTGTGCATTGTGATGAATTACACCCATAAAATTCGACATTTTGTGAGATATGTCTTTTTTTGCGTTTAACTCAGATTTCAAATTGTCTGATAACTCCTTATATTTTTGTAACTCCTTACTCAATCTAATATTTTCTGCCTTTAATTTACATTTTTCCCTCTTTTCTTGAAAATATTTTTTTTTAAAACGGTCCAGGGCGTCTTTTAATTTCAGTTTACGCGGCGTACCTGCACTAATATAATCGTCAGTCTGTACATACCTCCCAGTTAAAATGTGTCTGTTGCTAAAGTTAATTCCGGAATCGTCAAAACCTGAAATGTCAATGTTTGTTTCGACTTCTTCACCTAATTCCTCTACGTCCATTAAATCTAAGTAGTCCATATCTTGGTATTCTTTAAAATATTCACCTATTTCTTCAACTGTCGTAGTATCCCCCAATGTACTTAAACCCTCTCTATTGCAATTTTCAGAAAATGAAATTTGATTTATACGCAAATAATTTGAAGTTGACGGTAAATAATCTAATATTTCTAAATTTGAGTTTGAAATTTGTTCAGCATTTACAGGTATTTTAGTTAAAGCATATCCATTAAAATGTTCATGCGCAAAATGCCGACTGCATACAAAAAGGGCTTTCACCGATGACTTCATACCTAAAATACGAAGCCATTCGGCACGTCTAAAAAGAAAATAAAAATATTTAAGCATGACAGCAAAACACAAATATCTTTTCAACAAGTCTAAAACCATGGTTAACAAAAAAGTTAAAAATATTATAACAACAAAGTTTAATGCAATCGCTGATAATGCCTGAAACCGATGTTTAAGAATACAATGTAGTTATGATTTCTAGAAATATATGTATGGCTTATTCTTATATACCACGCTCTATTAACAAAATACATGTTTTTACATTCCCTAAACACTTATTAACCCACCGTCGCTTAACCCTTTCGCTACATCCTTTTATTGTCAAATGCTAAAAATCTAATTCTTCGACTTTGTCATTCTTTTGGCTGTAATAACAAAAAGCTGAACAAATTTATTAAATTTTTTAATATTAAAATTTTGTTATATGTATGTTTTTATTAAATTTATTCCAGTTTTTACTTTTCTATACAGTTGGAAATATAATTAAAAAAAAAATAAAGTAAAATAAAAAAGATAGTAAATAAAAAAATAATATACATATACCAATTATTGTATGTACGTATGTATCTCTAAGGGGTTTGTAAGGCAAGGAATTAATTATCGTTGGTAAAGTAAACAAAACGTTAAGGAACAAAAAAAATATGATGTAAGCTTATAAATAAAGCCAAAAATCAGTAAAAATTCGTTACTATTAAAACTTCATTGTTTGTTCTTTCATAAAGAATAAAAGTTGACCAGTTTATATAATAGTAGGTACATATTGTTTTAATATTCTAATTTAAGCAAATGAAAAGAAACCACATATAACTGATTTATTAATACTTTGCTTGGTATCTTTTTTTTCGAATACCACATTAGAACGAATTTACTACTTTCAAACACAGATGGACGGACGGACATCGCTAAATCGACTCAGAAAGTGATTGTGAGTCGATCGGTGTAATAAAAGAAGGGTTTAGGTCAATTTTTTTGGTAGTTACAAACATAAGTACAAAGTTATTACACCCAAACCACATAGTATAGGATATAAAAATATACAAAGAAATTTTCTACAAAAAATATATTAAAAAACACATACCGGTTTGGATCTTTCGGCATCGAATGGAGTGTTGCCTCACCAAGATGACATCCCATTAAGCACTTTCTATATCTAAATAAAAAAATATTTTATTAATATTTTGTAAAAAAAATAGCTAACAATACTTGTACTCCACAAGTATACGAAACAATTCATGGTGGTCACATTTCATTGGTTATGGAGTTGTGGAGGTGGAGTACTTGTTGCTTAAGCTTTTTGCTCTAAATTTTGTTGCACGTTTTCAATTAAAACTATTATGTTAAACACACTCACTTTGACATTCTTATTTTGCTTGCAAATTTAAATTTATTATAATGTAAAATTTTTTTTGCAAACTTATTTCAATTTATAATACAATTAACAGAAATAAAAACACTCGTTAATTTATCCACAGAAATTTCAATTTGTGACAATGAATAAGCAGAAATAAATAATAAAAAAAATATACAACGTGTATAAGGGTGACAGCATATTATATTAATATAGTTGTTTCCTCTAAAAGTGCTTGTAAAAATATTATGAAAATTTCTGTAATACACAAAGAAAAATGTAGATGTCACTAGTGTGTGTCTGGACTGGTTGGACGGTGACCATCAGCATCACATTTAAACGAATTTGAGAGTTGAGAAATACCCATAACAACATCATCCTCGGAAATTTGCAACGAACCAAAATCAAACAAGTAAGAGTGTTAAATTCGGCTGTGCCGAATCTTTGATACCCTCCACCTCGGTTTTAGTATTGATAATAAATATAAGCAAAATATTTGAAAAAGTAAACAATTTGTTAAACTTACTACCAAATTATTTCAGCAAAACTGATTTTTTAGCATTTTTGAAGTTATCTCCATATTTTAGACCATATCTTGACACATTGATGCCCTATTTAACCCATTTCAAATACCAACCTGCTCGTAGTAACGACAAACAATATTATTTTAACCTTACCCAGGTAAATGGTTTATTTTGTTAAATGACCGTAATTTCAAAAAACAGATAGACCGACGCATGTGCGGGCATTATATGGGGTCGAGTTGTTATAGGGATTAAGAATACAAATACTTTATGGGGTCGCAATTCATTGTTCAATGCGTTACAACAGCATACCAATAGTCACAATAAGGAATAATACTTTTCAATGTTTTGAGAGCTACATACCAGGAAAATGTGCTTTTTTTAAAAGTACTTTAAAAGTTATTATATATAAAGTTATTTTATATAAAAGATCCTTGTTTGAGAAAAGGTAACTTTCTAAGAAAATTTATTTAAGAAGAAAGTTATCATTTAGTTAGTTAGTTGCTAGTTAGTTGTTCTTTATTTTCAATTCATTTCACTAAATTACAAGCTTAAATATTATAATATTATAATTAAAAATATGTTAGAAGAAAATAAATAGAACTTGCGACTATGACTTATTGTCGTCAGTCGGAAAAACGATATAAATAGTACATATGTATGATTTTATCGAGAATGATTATGTTTGAGAAAAATAGTAAAATTAATAATTGTATTCATTGATTAACTCATTTCTATAACCAATCGCATCTACCATATAATGATATACGACTTTAAAATTTTCTTTTGCATTATTTAAAATATCAATTAAATCAATTTCTCGTAATATTGTCTTTTTAAAGTGATTGTATCTTATCTCACGCAGAATGGGTCAATGGGCCATGAAGTGAAGAATATTTTCTATTTCGTTCAAGTTACATAAAGAGCATATACGAGACCTTCGCTGTTGAAACCTGGTTCCATTGAGCTCGATAAGGTCACATCTGGCTTTGAAAATATAGCTTACTGCTCTCATATTGTTACTAAAATCAAAATAGCATTGTGGTTCTCTATAATTCACTTTTGCATAAAAGCGGTTTATACTAGACGCATTCTCCAAGTAAAATTCCTTTTCTTTAGTTTTTAACCCATTAAGAATATCAATACGTAGTTGTTCCCAGTTTTCTTTTGTTGTGCATGCCGCAATTCGTATTGAATTAACATCTCTAGCGAAAGTTTCAATATCTTTATACCAATACAACTTTTTTTCTAAAATTAGTTTTGTGAGCTGGTTTGGCAAGCGTTTCCCATTATATTCAAAAAGCGTTTTTAGTATGTATCGTAGATGTAAGTCTAGAGTATATATATGATTATTTTCACAGCCAGTTTCTAGCATCAGCGCGTATGTAGGTGTGAATTGTGGTAATTTAAGAATCTTTTTTAAGAAAAACCTTTGGAGTTTATCGACTTCCTCGAATAATGAGAATCCCCATATTTGGGCTCAATATGACTGGATAGCTCGACATACTGATTTGAAAAGGATCCACTTCGCGTTTAATCCAATCTCTTTTTTATATAAAAAATTTTTCCATGTTGCATTTATGCTATTTTTCACTGATATGTTTCTCTTTTCGATATGTTTTTTAAAATTCATTTTTGGCGATAGTGTAACTCCAAGAAATGTGTATTCATTTGAAATTCTAATTGATTCACCATTGAAAATCCAATTTTCTCTTTCTGCGAGTCTCCCTCCTTTTCTGAATATAATTTCCGATTTAGTTAGATTAACTTCTAGGTTCCATATATTGCAATATCTCTGCAGCTTGTTGATCATAGTCTGCATGGTAAGAATATCGTCTGCTAAAATTACTATATCATCAGCGTACATTAATAATCTGATATTTAGTGATCCCACATTAACTCCTCCTTCTAAATACTCGTGTAAGTCATTTAAATAAATCGAGAAAAGCGTTGGCGATAGCAGGCACCCCTGTTTTACCCCAGTACATGTTGCAAAATCTGTCGATAAAACTTCTCCATTCCAAACTGCAAAGTTGGTATGGCTGTATATATGCTCTGAATCATTCTAGCCATCTTTGTTGATAAACCAATGCTCTGGAGTTTGTAAAACAGAGCTTTTCTAGAGACTTTATCAAAAGCTGCACGAAAATCTACAAAAAAAAAGCGTATAGCTTTTTATTTTCATTATATTTTAGATGAGAAATTGCTGCTAAGTTGTACAAATTAATTACAGTAGAATATCCTTCACGGAAGCCTGCTTGGTACTCACATATAATATTGTGTTTGTTTAGCCAAAAATTTATCCTTGTGTTTAAAATACCCATAAAAATTTTTGCTATGACATTCATGAACGATTTTCCACGATAGTTACTCGTTATACCCTTATCACCTTTTTTATATATAGGAAAAATTATACTTTTCGTAAATTTTTCATCTAGTTGGGCCGATTCATAAATTATATTATAAGAATTTGCAAGTTCCTTGAGTACCATATCTGGTGCATTTTTAAAGTATTCTTCTCCAGGTGCTTTATTGTTTTTTGCTTTTGCTAATACAATTTTTATTTCTGCCATTGTAATTGGGCGATCTAAATCATTGTCCATAAAGAACATTGCTGCATATTCAATGTTATTTGAAATTTGTGGGGGGTTTAGCAGTTCTAGGAAGTACTGTTTAAATTGATGTAGTGGTATTTCAGGGATTTGCTGTTTTTCTGTGCTTTTTAAAACTTTGATTAGGTTCCACCAATCTTTATTATTTTTTATTTGATATACTTTGTTTTCTATGACCTTGTAGTATTCAATTTTACTAGATTCGCATAATTCCTTGAATTTTTTATTCTCAACAATATAATTTAATCTATTTTCTTCTGTACGATTTTGTCTAAATTTTTGTAATGCTTTAAAGGATCTTTCCCTAGAGTAAAAACACTTGAAATTAAACCATTTGTTTTCCTTTGAGATTTGTTGGTAAGCATTGCTTTTAAGTTTTGAAGGGTTGGCAGAATTTATGGCTTCTATAAAGTCTTGTAAATCCAAAGTATATTTTCGTTGCCTATATGAACTTTTTTCATGATTCAGTTTTTGCTGGTATTCTCCTCGTTTTCTTTCATCCCATATTAGTTTTGGTAGCATATTCATTGGTTTATCAATGTTTCTTCCTTTTACTTTAACCGTTAAAACTATTGGCATATGATCAACCATATTTTGTTTTCTACTTTAAAATTATCTACAATATTCAGGTTATCGTGACCCAGTTCATCACCTTTTGTGCATCCGTTAAGAATGTGTAATCCAAAATCTTGGCAGAGATCTAAAAATAATTTGCCTTTTGAGTTTATTTCGGTATCGTTAGATTTTCTCATTTCGGTACCAGCTTCAGAAGTAGCTTTAATGAAATCATCTAGGTATTGTTGTTGATTTCCAATACGGATATTTAAATCTCCAATAGTAAATAGGTTTGTATATTTTCATTTGTTAAAAATCTTCTTAATATATCGAAATCGTCCTTCCAAGTGGCTGTTCTCATATATAATGGCATTATATTGAATGATTTTGTGGATGTTCTAATGATTATTAATTCTATCCCATCTCGTACACTAAATTCGTGCGTAATATTATATTTCCGTAAATCGTTTTTTACACCATAAACATAGCCCGCAATTGCCCTTCCATATCTACAATTCTTGACAGCTGGTTTCCAATATGTATCATAACCATTGAAAAACTTTTTAAATCTTTCTACCTTATCTGCAGTGATGTGAGTTTCTAATAATATAAAAATGTCGCTAGTTTTTATAAATTGAAAGAAATCATTGAATAAAACTTTATTTTCTAACCCATGACAGTTGTATGAGAGAACATTTAAAAACATTGATTTATCATTTTCATTATTTTGGTAAATGCGAGTAGGTTTTACAATATTATTTTTTGGATTTAATTGGTGAGTTTTTGAAATACTTAAAAGTTTTTTGAATTTAAATTCATTAAAATTTTATTATAATTAATGCTGACAGAGTTTAAAACATCTCCATATAATTTTTTAAGAACTTCGTCTCCCATTTGTTTTCCGCTAGTATGCTGCTTATTTTTATTCCAACAAAGCCATTTATCTCCAATTTTCATTTTTTCGTTACGAACCATAATTTTATGTCTGCTGCTTATCTCAATGATTGTTTTTTTAAGTTGAATCATTACTCGTTTGTCTTGTTGTTTTTCCTTGCTCAGATCACGTTCAAGACTTATTTTTGATCCTGCTAAGTTCTTAGTGTTTTTATACCCTCCACTCCAGTGTGCAGAGGGTATATATAAGTTTGTCATTCCGTTTGTAATAATTAGAAAAAAAATTTGGACCCCATAAAATATATATATTTGTGATCCTTATAACAACCGGAGTTGATATAGCGATGTCCGTCTGTCCGTCTGTCCGTCTGTGGAAATCACGATGACGGCATCAATCGGGCAGCTAGGGTGCTCGTTGGCATAAAAAATGATTCATTAACATCCTGAAAAGTTTGCTATTTAAAATCGTCCAAATCGGTCGCTTAGGGCCCGAGATTTGAATGAAGAACTAAAAAAAGTCTTGAAAAAATATAATTTTCTATGTTGTTCTTGTCACGATCACGCCCTCAATAGGATAGCTAGGGTGATAATTTTTAGTGAGAATGATTCACCAAATTCATGGGAAGATTTCTACTTCAAAAAACATTAAAATCGGTGGAACAGGTCCAGGGAAATCTCTGAAAAAGTAAAAAAAAAAATGAAAAACATGATGTTTCCATATTGTTCCTGTTGTTATTCTAAATGTTGCATTGTTGTCATAGCTGGACTTGTTGTTTTTGTGGTCGTTGTGGTAATAATATAATAAAAACAAACCCTTTGTACATTTTTTTGTGAACTCTGGTAGAAAATTTTAAAAGTTTCCATTGTTTTGGCATCACTAAAAAAATTTGTTAGATCATTTCTGTCATTGCCACGAGCCTGCATGCAAAATTTCAGATCGATTGGCTCACGGGAAAGGGCCTAAAAATCGATCCAAAATTTTGTCGACAAGCAGACACTACCAGTTAATATAAAGGCAGTAAATAAAGGGAGTAAAAGTTCACCAATAATTTAAAAAACAAATTTTTATGTATTAATTTATTTAAAGAAAAAAATAATTAAATGAAATAGTAATAATAATAAAAAAAATAATATACAATACAAAAAAAAAAGAATATATAAATAAAATAAAATAAAGATAAATGCATTCATAGCATTATAATACATATAAAAGGTCAATGTTTTCTAACCGTAACCGTAACGAGTCAGTTGTTTTTTTTTACATGAAAATCATTTAAAACAGTTACCGAACGTAACCGGAACGTCCCAATACTTTTCATGTGAAAAAAAGGCTGACACGTAACGTAACAGTTACATGTCGCTAACTTGTTCTTTACACAGGCTACTGCTTTTGCATCCAACTTCAAGTCTATTTATATAGTTTCGTAAGCATAACTGATAAAATTGTTTCTATTATTTTTTGCTGTAAGTAATAAATTATAAATATACTGAATTTGCAAACTAAAATGGATACATATATTGGAGGTGCTTTAATACAAAAGAGTTAACGAAACAAAATAAAAAAAAAACAACTCTACAACATCAACAATGGCAGTCATATGTTCTTCAAATAGAAAAAAAAAACTGCAAGTGTGTTTTGTTGGCTACAAAACAAAAATAGTGTTTACAATATAACAAAATATGTAAAAGAAGTTAGTGCTATGAAATATTTTATTTTGTTTAAAAAAAAAATCGCAAAATGAAAGGCTATAATTCCATTAATAATCAAAAGGCGTTAAACTAATTTATTTATTTTTACGTTGTACTAATGCATTTTAAATAAGTAAAAGTAATTGTATATTTAAATAAAAATGCATTTGTATTATATGTTGCTGTCGTATTCAGAAAAATCAAGTAGCTGACTATACGACTACAAATGCTGCTGCCAGCAGTCGTCTATGTGTTTCATTCATGATGTTGCATTTTTTTGCGAGCAATACTTACATATATTCTAAATAAAGAAATAATAGTTCTTTTCATACTGCGAAATCTATACAAATATATGTACAAATACTATATGTCAAATTTCAAATTTGCAATAATTGATACATTTTTGAAAGAAAATTGTATAATATGAAATGTCTTTAATTTATTTCATAGAAAACAATTTTTTGAAGTGCGTGGATTTTCCATATTTACTGTTTTACTATTTTCGTAATGAGGTTAAATGAGTTAAAAAGAATTTAAAATATTTGAAAATATTAGGTGAGGATCCTCAAGATGTAATATACGATCGGTCTAAAACTTTTCACTTAGTGCCACAGTTAAATTCGAAACAACAAAAACCCATATATTTTGTGCATAAAGTTTAACATTAAATGTGCTTTTCTAAAATGTCTATATATTTTTTCTCATTCATTTCTGACCATCTTCAATGTAAATTTACCAAAGTTTTTTTTATTGCAATATGTATATAAAACTTAAAAATTTAATATTTTTTATTGTGTATTAACTTATTATTCTGCGATTTTCATTACATCACAAAATGTTACAAATTGGCACTACTGTTTCAAAAACAGAAAACTTCTAAATCAGTTGAAAACAGTTGATCTGTAGAACTGTGTGTGAAATTGTGTCAAATAAAATTACAAATGTTAATAAATATAATAATACATATATATATATTTTATTAATTTTGTTAAGAATTAGCACAAAATTGATTTTCCATTTTGCATTTCATTTATAAAGAATTCTGCCATATTTTGTTAAAGGGAAAATCCATTTTTGTTATATTAAAAAAAACAGACTTGCATTTAATTTTTCCATGACTGCCTCAATAATTGCGTAGATGCCACCACAATATTTTTTCTAATTAAAACAGTTGATCTGTAAAACTGTGTGTGAAATTGTGTCAAATAAAATTACAAATATTAATAAATATAATAATACATATATATATTTTATTAATTTTGTTAAGAATTAGCACAAAATTGATTTTCCATTTTGCATTTCATTTATAAAGAATTCTGCCATATTTTGTTAAAGGGAAAATCCATTTTTGTTATATTAAAAAAAACAGACTTGCATTTAATTTTTCCGTGACTGCCTCAATAATTGCGTAGATGCCACCACAATATTTTTTCTAATTAAATATTAACCAATATCTAACTAGAATTATGATTTATTCTGACTAAAAAGTTCCAATTAAAAGTTATTCATCCCAATTATGAATATTCTCAAGGAATCTCTTTCTCACGGAAAATACATTTCTCGAGAAAATAATTCCTCCAATTATAAATTCCGCGTGAACAAAAAATGATTAACTGGCATCATCGAATTTCGAAGCCACTTGCTTTGCTTATTGACAATTTATTTTCTATTTTTTGTGTGTGTGCAAACGACCCTACAATAAATGTCCCAATAAACATTTTTGTTTGCTATCAACTTGAGGTGCATTTGAGATCAAATACATTTTTCAAATCTCCAACGTTAATTCTCAAATGCCCTCCATAGTTCGAATATAGTCTTCTCAACTTAAAAGGCACATTTTTTATATGGCGATTTTCATAGTTATCAAATTGAGAAATTTGTGATTCTCAACTTGATAGCAAAGAAATATTTCCAATCGGTATCAAATGGAAGGTACGGAATTGCCATATTAAAAAATATTATACTAATTTTAGAAATGAAAACAATGTACTTTTTTTAATGTTTCAATTTAATTTCATTATATATTTAACATTACTATGTACATATTTAACATTAAATGTACATATTATGTACATTTTTTAAAATCTAGAATTAAAAATAAATGAATTAATTAGTTGTACATTTTTTGAAAAATTCGACAAAAAGCAGAAATAATTAAAAATATATCAATGATTTATTTGTACTTTTTTGGCATTTTTTAATTTAATTTATTATTTATGACATATTTAAATAATATCTCAGACTTAACACAAATCGTATTCAAGTTGAATAAATGTTTGGTCTCAAGTGGAGAAAAGTGTTGGATATCCAATTGAGAGTAAAAATGTTCCTCAAAGATTGGAAAAAATGTTAAGTCTCAACTTGATGTCAAGTTGAAAGCAAACAAGGAGAAAAATTGTTCAACCCAAGTTGAGAATTACATTTGACATCAATTTAAGAACTTAACTTTTCTCACAACATTGGAGAAATAATATTTCAATGCATACTGGGGAATGACCGAAACTAACACATAAACAGTTTTTTCCTATTTGAAAAACATATGACTGTCATTGTTGCTGTTGTAGAGTTGTTATACCCTCCACTCCAGTGTGCAGAGGGTATATATAAGTTTGTCATTCCGTTTGTAATAATTAGAAAAAAAATTTTGGACCCCATAAAATTTATATATTTGTGATCCTTATAACAACCGGAGTTGATATAGCGATGTCCGTCTGTCCGCCTGTGGAAATCACGATGACGGCATCAATCCGGCAGCTAGGGTACTCGTTGAAATAAAAATGATTCACTAACATCCTGAGAAGTTTGCTATTTAAAATCGTCCAAATCGGTCGATTAGGGCCCGAGATTTGAATGAAGAACTAAAAAAGTCTTGAAAAAAAAATAATTTTCTATGTTCTTCTTGTCACGATCACGCCCTCAATAGTGCAGCTACAGTGATCATTTTTAGTGAGAATGATTCACCAAATTCATGGAAAGATTTCTACTTCAAAAATCATTAAAATCGGTGGAACAGGTCCAGGGAAATCTCTGAAAAAGTAAAAAAAAAATGAAAAACATGATATTTCTATATTGTTCTTGTTGTTATTCTAAATGTTGCATTGTTTTCATAGCTGGACTTGTTGTTTTTGTGGTCGTTATGGTAATAATATAACAAAAACAAACCCTTTGTACATTTTTTTATCAACTCTGGTAGAAAAATTTAAAAGTTTCCATTGTTTTGGCATCACTAAAAAAATATGTTAGATCATTTCTGTCATTGCCACAAGCCTGCCTGCAAAATTTCAGATCGATTGGGTCACGGGAAAGTGGTTAAAATCGATCCAAAATTTTTTCGACAAGCAGACACTACGAGTTAATATAAAGGGAGTAAAAATTCACCAACATCTAAAGCAAATAATGCTAAAATACCTAGTTGTTAATAAAAAAAACAATTGGGCAATTCACAATGGGTAATGTATCGTTGTATCTCTTGTATCGTGTATCACTTTACAATAGTGTAAAATTGTTGTCGGTAATTTTCACTGAAAAATCTGATACACGATCCAACTTCATTTGCTATGTTTAGTAAATGTTGTATATTGTATCATAACATATCAGTTCCAAGTGAATGCCAGTTTTTATGAAAAAGAAAAAACAAATACATAAAATATTATCAGCATAAATAATTATAAAATAAAATATGGCAAATAATGCATATAACGCAAATACATCGATAAGTTTATTTATATAAAAATTAATGTTTATATTTTTAGTATCTATGTATTTTCTCTTTCAGTACCAACCAAAACATTTAACATTTTTTTTTTTTTATTATAAATTAAAATGTAAGAGGTACGTAACTAAAACTCCAGGGTATATCTCACGACCAAAAAGCAAACACTGACAAGTGTTTTCTCTTATACAAAATAGCAGAAGCGACGAAGCGATCTTTCCTCGTTGGATCGAAAATTACTAAAGAAAGCGTTTTACAATATGAAAATACAACTGAGTGTTCACAACAAATGATTGTATTGTGTATTTCAATACAACATACAATATACAACACCTGTTGTGAATTGCCCAAATGTAAATTTAGCAAAAAAATTTATGTATTAATTTATTTAAAGAGAAAAACACAAAAATAACGTTTGATGTTGTATTTTTTGTGTGTAATATTTAAATATACATACATACACATATTAAATAATACAAATAATGTACATATATTATATATATGTTTGTATGTATATTCATAGTAACTGCATGTTAGAAATAAATCGGTTATTTTAGTTACATAAAATTCTGCAGTATTTTGTTGTGGGGAAAATACATTTCTTTTGTATTAACAGAGTGTCACTTCATTTTGCTCAGCGTGACTATGCCACAGTAGATGCCGCCATAATTTTTGTTTGTTCTAATTAGCTTTGCAATAGTTATTTCTATTTTAACATGAATGTTAATATTTTCAACTAGATATCATACAGAACAATGTTAAGAGTATACACGGGTTGGTCTTTTATTTCATACGTTTTTTTCATTATTCTTTTACAAATATGAACATAAGTTTGGCATATTACCCACCAATCTCACATCACACTGCAAGTTCGAAAAACTCAATACACTCACATTTTTTTTTACTAATACACACACATTTTCCGCAGTGGTCACACTAATGGCACCAAATTTTTCGTGCGAATAGTGGCAGACACTAACGATGATTAATGTTACCCTGTTATAAATTTAATGCAAATTTACTGGATTCTGTAAAATTGTTATTAAAGTTTTAACTTGTTAAATCTATTATAATGATTTATTTTTTGAAATGCGCATACAAAAACGCAAGTTTGTTAATTATAGAGCATAAATATTATTAACTATTATTAAAATAATACTAATAATAATAAATGTTCACATAATAAACTTGGTAACTCTACTTAAAATAAAATAAGAGAGAGGAGTATACAAATTTTTTCAAGTTTACGCTTCGACAACATTTTAAAAATGAGATTGCAGTCAGATGTTTGAGCATAAAAATTAATGGCGATGGATTCGACTAATTCGAACAATTTTTCGTTGATAATACGTACACAACGATTTTACAATTTCAGTGTGATGTGAGATTGGGGGGTTAACTTTTTGTTGTCTTTACAAAATAGAGTTACCGAGTTCGTCAATGAGTTTTTTGCTTACAAAACAGTTCTACATAGTTATATAGAATTATTATTCTGCTTTACCTATAAAATATCTGATTGCGATTACATCTAATTTTTAAAAATTGTTTATAATTAATAAAGCATTATTATTCACATAAATACAAAATTTCACTTTTTAAATTTTCCATTCAAATTTAAGAAAATATCAATTATAATAAAAACTGAAAATAAAATTTCCAATTATAAATTAGAAAATATTAATTGAGTTTCAGAAAATCATATCAAAACGTCGGAAATAATAATTTTAAATTTAGAAATATCTTTACATTTAAAAATGTTTACATTTAAAAAAAATATTGCCATTCAGGAGATATTAATAACTTTTCAGTACCGCGATTCAGTAACTTCTTTTAACGATAGTCGAATTGTAAAAAAAAAGAAAATTGCAAAATTATCAGTAAAATTTTGAAACGATATTCGCTATTATTAAAGTCAGCTGTTGTTGTTATCTAAACGACAACCATTTTTGTGTTGTTTATCCAATCGATAAAAACTTAAATTTTTAGGTTGAAATGTCCTCATACATAAATAAAAATCATGAAATAGTGAAAATATTTTGCTTTAATTAAAAAACTTTTTTATATAAATAAAAAAATAATTAAATAGCATATTCAGTTCATTATTTCATTTTCAAATAAATAAACAGATATATTAGTAAAAAAAATAAAGATATTAAACATAAACATAAAATCATCGTGTCAAACACGAAGTAATTTGTTTTTTTCTATTCTTTGTGTTTTTCGCTTATTTTGACAGAGATGCCACTCCTTTACAATTTAAATAAATAGAAAAACAGATTTGTCGATATTAATTTAAATTCAATGAATTTAAGAAAACCTCAAATGGTATTTAAGAATTGCTAACATAAAAATTGTTACATAAGTAAACGTAATTTTATGAGAATGTTATTTTTATTTATATATAAAATTTCACAATTTTTTTTGGATGAAAATTTGAAGTTTTTCAGAAAATAAAGATAAGATTAAATTATTTTATTTAAAATGTTTGGGACTTTTCTTTTTTTGCGTTTTTCATCCCTAATTTGATTATTTATTATTATAAATTTATTCTCTATGTTTTCAAAATATGGCAATATTTTAAAAAAAAGTTGAGAGAGCTTTTTTTTTGGTTATTATTTTGTTACTCCATCCGACCTATATGGCCACAATGAAGAAATATTTGGCCAGTTAAAAGAAACTATACAGCCATCTCCAATTAGAACGATTTAATGCATATAGCCACTCTACACAACCATTACCTTTGCAATGGAGGTTAGGGCGAGCTATTTAATTAGCAAAAACTAAATTAAACGAGAAGTTATGTCATATAACCGGAAACGCATGCATATAGGTGTATAACCAAAATGCATGCCGATCAGCAACCACGATGACCAAAAAGCAAACACCGAAATAAATCCGAAATAATGAAAAGAAAACCAACCCAAAGAATTTGTTGAAATAATTTGGTATTAAGTTTAACAAATTTACTTTTTCATTTACATTTATTATCAAGACTCAAACCGAGGTGGAGGGTATCAAAGATTCGGCACAGCCGAATTTAACACTCTTACTTGTTAAATATCTCTTTCACCATATCTGCAGATTGAAATTCCGCGACGACTCCCAATTTACCATTATTTTCATACAGTTTTCTAGTAGATATTATTATTACTTCTTTTGATAGTTTTAAATTGTGTTTACAGCATTCTTTAATGGCCTGTTCCAAAGATTTTTTTGATGATATGCCTTTGAAGATAATATTATTTCTTTTAGAATATTCTTGGAGATACATAATTTGTTGTTGATCTTTATCTCTTTCATCTCTTAGTTGCTTTATTTCGCCTTTTAGTGCTTCATTTTCAGCTTTTAAATCATTTAGCTTAGTGGAGTTTTCGGTTACCTTTATTTTTATTTCCTCAAAATCTTTCTTTGTTTGAATATTTTTTAACTATCATCCATAAGTGTTTCCATCATCTTCATTAAATCATGTATCGCCATTGTACCCACAGGATTACCGGTTTCATCATTATTAGGCGAAAGTTCACCAAGCCTGCGTTTCGCTGATTGGGTGTTAGCATTATTATCCATATCAATATTATATATGTATTAGTCCAATGTTGAGGTATTGGCCTTACTAGGGTTAAACTCCGCAGGAATTGTAATAAAAAAGGGAAAAGAAGTGTTGCCTACCTTAGGGCTGTATTATATTCATATATTAAAAACCTTTACTAACGTAAATGTTGTGACTTATGTTGTAATGATTAACCTAAAAACAAATCTTTTTGTGGTTCTGGTAACGCCAATTAAAGTTTTAAGTCTCCACCCACAGCTGATTTATAATATTTTATTTGCTTTTTTTTATTTTTTATTTAGGGTTTTATTTTGTAAATTTTTTTCACTTTTTTTGCACTTTCCTTTATATGTAGGTGATTACTTTTATCTTATTAGTCTTAAAAATGTCTTTTTATTTGATATATTCTTATTTCCACCGCTTTTCACTGTCTTATTCCGCTTTATTTATTTTTTATAACCAGCAAAACAAAAACACGTTTTCTCTCGTTAATTACTTTTATACACGTCTCATTATCATTTAAAAAGGTACTTTTAAAAAAAAAAGAGTACTTTAAAAAAATACATTTTAAGAAAATGTTCTTTTTAAAAAAAGGTAGATTTTTAAGAAAATGTACTTGTTTAAGAAAAGATGTTTTAGTAATGGTTTGTTCAGAAAAAAATTTTTAATAAAATTTTTTAGTTGACCTTTTATTTTATGTTTTGATAATTCAATTCGGCTTGAGGTCCAAGAAAATTAATGAAAATAATAAGCAAAACTTATATTTCGACTAACGTCGTTAGTCATCTTCAGGGTTCTGAATCAAAAAATTATAAAATTAACACATAAACAATAAACAAAATAAAAACAATATAAATTGTAGTATGTGCACACATATGTGTAGCACCATAAGAATACTAATCCATGTTGTCCCACTATACGGGATCTTACTGTATAAGAATACAAATCCATGTTGTCACACTATACGGGATTTCACTGTTAATAAGAACTATTGAATACAAATAATTTGTCAATATTGGGTAGTCAGCAATAATGATCACCAGCTGACCCATTTATGAATTTTGCTTTTTATTGCGTATCAAAGACACCAGTAGCCACCCAGTTGAATTGAAAAGGTTATTTGAGATCTTATGAAAACACTATACCGTCAATGCAACCAAAATGCATTATATAAGTTAATGACTTGTATGACGTAGAAAGGGAGACACTATGGATTTGGTAATTATTAAGTTATGAATAATTAAGTTATGGTTAATTAAGTTACTAGATTATAAGTATGAATCTCATAAGTTGTATAAATAGTAAGGAAATTTGAAAAATAAAGTTTAATTCAAAATCAGAACTTAAAGGAGTAACTCGCTTTTTAATTTATAGAGCGGCCTCATAAATACATTCGCTATAGTAAAAAGCGATATCATTATAAAAGACCATCATAAAATACAAAAAACAAAAAATCTATCCTATGCCCTTTGCATATATTTTAACTACTAAACTGCAATTGTTGTTCTTCTGTGTTTATTTACTATTTGCCTGTAAATTTGCGCACATTTCTCCGTGTTTTGCTTGTAGTTTAGTCTCTTGTTTGTTGGAACGTCAATTATATGTAGCATCTCTAACGTATATCTCCTTGTGTAATTGTTCTCTCCTTGTAAAATTTTTACTTCGTCAAAGTTGGGTTTGTGTTGTGTTAAAGCACAATGGGCCGCAAGTGCTGTTTTTTGTTTAATTGGTCTGTTTATTTTAGGTCAGATTTGTGCGATGCTATTCTAGATTTCAGTTTAGTCTTTGTAGTACCAACATATACTTTGTTGCATATGTTGGACCCGTCTCCGTTTCATCCAATTTTGTAGATGACATTTGATTTTTCATCGTTTTATAGTGTGGATTTTGTCAATTGAAATTTTTCTCCGTCATATACATTAGAGTTTTTTGATCTTTCCGAAAACTCTGGAATATAGGATATACTTATGTATATTTTTGGCGGTTCGTCTTTATATTTTTTTTTACTTGTATTTTTAATCAGGTGTAAAAGGCATGACGCAGGATAGTCAAGTAAACAGCTCTTCTTTGCTTTTGGTTAAAACAATAATTATTTTTATTTAATAAAATGCCCTGCTTATTCTAAACTTATGTTCTAAGAGAGAACTTACTAAAGTTCTCTTAATAAATAATTTTATTAATATAATAGATAAAATTATAACTATAAATTGATTCAATATATATTTTGGGCGTGACTACGCTCAACACATATTTTGTCATAATCGTCAGTTTTATTTGTGGCGTTCAACTCGCTCTCATTTCGATTGTTTCAACAAAATGCAAGCGCAGCCGAATTTCAGAAAAAGTACGTTGACTGTTATGCATAATATATGTGGCTCGTGCCATTAATTGGAGTACACCCGGAAATACATTAATGTATGCATGTCTTTTGTTTATAGTTGTTGTACTTTCGTACTCTACGTCACGCATACACTTCACCCCTGTCCCAAAAAAAACCTACAACTGTTTGTAATATGAGTTGTATGATTTTTAAAGCATTATACGGTGTTTTTTAAATTGAATTGTTTTTTTTTTTTTATTTTTTTTTAAGTATAATATCATTCATTGTTTATAAAATTTTTGATGAATTGGTTTTTTCTTTGACCAATATACTGTAATTTGATTAGGTTTCTTTTAATTGTTGTTTATTTTCATGTTAATACGTATGTTTAATTGGTTTTGACAAAAAAAATGTTTATAAAAAAAATTTTGTAATATGATTCTATACAATAAAAAAAAATTTTTAAATGTTTAAGTTTCTCTTTTTCTTTTTTCTCATACAATTTAGTTCTCATGGTGTGGTTTTACATTTTTATTTTCAAATTAATTTTATGTTATTGTGTACTTGTATTTTTTTTTTGTTTATTATGTATAAAATTAATTTTTTTTGTGTTAAAGTTACTTAATATATTTTTTTAATGAATTTTTGTGCATTGTCTTTTCCTTATCTCTAATTCTTATTGTTATGTTTACATCATCTATATTAATTATCTTATATGGGCCCTTATAAAGTGGTTCATATTTATTTCTGTTCTCTACTTTAACTAATACTAAGTCTCCTATATTTAATTTTATGTTATTTTCCTTATCGAAAGATTCTAGTCTACGTTTATTCTTAACTCCTATTATTATTTCTCTAGCATATTCTAGTGATTTTCTTAATCGAATTTTCAATTCTTTAGCATAGTTATCTATATCGTATATCATGTCATGGTTTGTAAAATTTTCACCTGGTAAAAAAAACTAATTCAAAGGGAGAATACTCGGTATCAATATGTGGTGTTATGTTATATGCAAATGTGTAGTACGATCCATTCATGCCAATTGTCTTCATTAACGAAAGACAAAAAATACTCCGTACCTCTGTCAGATTTTAAGGTCTTAAAAGTTCCGTGTTTCAATATCAAACCTTCAGTCAAAGCTACTGCCACTTATTTGGCTTCTTTTGACTCCATAGGAACTGCTATTACATATTTCGTCAATTCACACTGCATTGTCAGTATGTACCTGTAAAATCCTGATGGACGTAGTGGTCCAACTGTATTAATGACTATGGTCTCAAAGCTATTCCTAGGTGTGTCCGTTATATTGAAAGGTTCCCTTGTGTGCCCTATTTGTTTGTTCCTTTGACAAAAATCACAAGCTGAAACATACCTTCTTACCATTTTGTGCATGTTTTTCCATATACATATATTTCTGTTTAAGTTTCAATAGGGTCTTTCTTATTCCGAAATGACCTCCACATGGTGTGTTATGATACAATTTTATTAATTTAATCTTCTCTTCGTTATCCGTTATGTTCTGAGGATTGGTATATAATATAATTTTGACGTCATTTTTATTCTTAATTTTAATTTCTTCTTTTTATTTCCCTATGGTTATAAAGTGTCCGCCATCTAACATTTTTTTTTTCAACTAGTGCTTATTTCGTGAATGGTAACACTTAGCTCATGTCTGATTCGACAGATAATTAGTTTTATCCTTCCGCTGAGCGAATATGGTTGTGTATACGCTTGAACAACGCTGGGAAATATTGCGACATTACTTTGAAAATCATGGTAATGTTGCAGAACGTGTGCGAAAATTGCGTACGGATTTTGGAAGAAGAGAAGCACCGTCAGCTCCGTATGTTCGTTATCTTGTGAAAAAAGTGAAAGAAACTAACATCCTCATCGATAAACCAAAGCGTGAAAAGCCAAAAACAGTGCGTACACCCGAGAATATTGCTGCTGTGGCAGAAAGTGTGCGTGAAGCGCCATCAACATCAATTCACCGTCGTTCTCAAGAATTGAACATTTCGGAGGCATCATTATAACTCATCGAAATAAATTCTGGAGACCACATAAACTATATATTTTTGATCCTTATAAAAGGAGAAGATCTAGCGATCTCCGTCTGTCTGTCTGTGGAATAAATTCTCCTGTCCACGAGTGAGTCGCATAATCATCATAATCTGCAGTTTGGTATTGAATTTCGATCCTCTACACCAAATAGGTGAGGAATGACGTACGAAAATATAGAGATACTCCGATAAAACTTCATATAAAAAAATAAAAATAGTGAAAAGTGTTTATACGTAACAGAACTTATGCATATAGATATGTACAAGTTTTAATAAAATATTCTTTATTAAATGAATTCCAAAATAGAACTAACTATATCATTCACAAAACAAAAATTTATATTTAAAATTAAACCCGTTGAGACTGCCGAACTTGCATTTATTTTTGGTGTCATATATTAGACAAGCAACGTCCACAACATTGTTGTCAGCCAAAGCAGTGATCGCTGTGTTGTTGTTTATTCTTTAGCATACGCAAAAACCGCTGATGGTGCACTATGAGCTGACTACTATGCATGTTTAGCTAGGCAACCACCTTGTTGCTGCGCGGATGTGTTAACTTACATATCAGCGACGCATACACATTTTTGTTTGCTTGTTGATTTTGTTTTTTGTATCGCTAATAAACAAATATGTAATTGTATTTTATTTTTATTTTTTATTTTATTTATTATAGTATCCTATACAACAAGACATAAATCTTATAATTAAAGTACAGGATTAGTAACAAGTAAAAAAGCATTATGGAAATTTTACATTGCTTAAAGTAAAATTAAAGAATAATACAATAGATTATTAAAGAAAAACATTGAGTAATAGATGATATGGATATCAACATAGGATAATCAAAAAATGAGAATAAAATTTTACATTGAACATTGAACATTAAATAATTCAATTAAAAACCTTTTTATATAATATAATTAATAAGATTACAATAGCATAGAAAAATAATATAATAATATCAAAAATCAAAATTAAAAGTTTTTATGAGTAGTACAGAAAGAGTTCTCTTTTAAAATGCAGAGCGTTGCTTATAAATTTAATGGTCGAAGGTAGTGTGTTCCAAAGACGGACTGAATTAACATAGAATTGCCAGTCAGATATTAAACTTCGATGTCGTATATGTATAATGTCATTAGATCTACTAGAACGTGTAAATTGGATTCTTTCGATGAGGTATGGTGGTTCATGAGTGTATACGATTTTGTGTAAGAGGATCAAAGTTCTTATTTTCAAGAGATTAGTAATTGTAACTCCATAGAGCTTTTTAGAGTACTGAGAGATGTGGTCATATTTCCTCAAATTAAAAACATATCTCAGTATAGCGTTGTAAGTAGATATAAGTTTTGTCAGACTCCTTGAGTCACAACTAGCATATATTTCGCAACCATATAGTAATGTAGGTATTAAATAAGATTTTGCAAGTAGAATTCTAATATTAGGTGGTGTAAAAAATTGAGTATTCCAAAGCGATCGTAACTTTGCAAATGTTTTTCCTGCAGCAGCATTTATGTGGTCAGACCATGTAAGTGTACAATTAAAAGTGATACCAAGATTTTTGGCCGTAGATACAATTTCAATTTTATTGTTATCAAGCATTATTAATGGTTCAACGGACAACTTTAAATTTTTCTTGGCAATTACCAAACACTTAGACTTCTTGGGATTTATACATAATCCATTCGAATTTGCCCATTCATGAACATGTTTTAGATCGGAATTTAGTTTCTCAATATTAGTTGAGTCACCACTTATATAAAATTGTACATCATCTGCGTACATGTGTACATTACAGTATTGTAGTTTTTGTTCCAAATCATTTATATAGAGTGTAAAAAGTAGTGGCCCAAGTATTGACCCTTGTGGCACGCCTTTCAAAACAGGTAACGAGCGAGATATTTTATTATTTACACAAACAGATTGACTTCGGCCTGATAAGTACGATGAAATTAAACGTGTTGATAAAGTTGAGAAATTATACATTTTGAGCAGCTTTAAGCAGAGAACTTCATGGTCCACAGTGTCAAATGCCTTGGAATGGTCTAGAAGAACAAGGAATGAAATATTTCCATCATCAAGTTTGCTACGGATTTCTTCAGAAACATCAATAAGGGCAGTTATGCAGCTGTGACTGCGTCGAAATCCAGATTGTCTTTTTGAAAACAACCCTTTATCATTAACGTACTTAACAATTTGTTGATGGAGTAATCGTTCAAACACTTTAGATAAGTAAGGCAATATAGCAATTGGGCGATATTCATTGTTTGATTTTGGGGTGGGTATAATTTTAGCATATTTCCAGTTCTTGGGATAAACATTCTTCGTGATGATATTATTAAAAATATATGTGATATAAGGTATAATTAGCGGGATTATAATCTTCAAAAATTTCGGATGGATGTTGTCAAACCCAACAGCATTTGACTTTATAGCAAGGCAACTCGATATAACATCCGATTCAATTACGCAATTAAAGGAGAAACTATTACCAGGAATAGTAGGCTGTTGTTCATAATAACTAATATTCGATGGAACATTAGGGAGAGTTGTAAACGACTCATTGATTTCATCTACGTCTATTGCAGCAGCACTCACAAATGGTGATTTACCAACACCAATTTCGCGTATAGTTTTCCAAGTGTTTTTTGATCCAATAGCTGATGAAAAACAACGAGAATAATATTCAGATTTTGCACTTTTGATCATCATATTAACTTCTTTTCTAGTATTGCAGTACTCAGTTTGGAATTCTGTAGTTTTGAAAGTTTTCCAACATTTATACTTCAAATCTCTACGAGCGATCGCTGATTTGATTCCTGCATTAAACCATGGTTTTTTCCTAGCATTGTGTTTAACTGTTTTGACTGGAACAGATGCATTAAAAATATTTGACAAGTTGTATTCTACGAAATTCAGTTGATCTTCAACCAAAGGCATATAATATATAGAGTTCCAATCAATATTGGATAGCTCAAAGGAGATCAGAACATAATTCATATTCTTAAAATCATAGAAAGTAGTTTCATCACATACATACTGCAACTGAAAATTAAAGGTTAGGAATATCAAATCATGTTTAGAGAAACAAGGTACTGATAACTGGTCATATAAAAGAACTTTTTTCATATCACTGACAAAGAATAAATCCAATAATGTACTAGAGGTGGAAGTGAAATGTGTTGGCACTGTACAATTTGTTGGGATTAAACCAATTGATTTCATATCATTGTTAAGATGGCTTTCAACTATCAAATTAGAGTTAAAATCTCCACATATTATTACATCATCATATTCCAAAGCTAGCGTTTTCATTTTTTCCAGAAAAAAAACTGTATCGTCTCTTTTATTCGGCCTGTATACAGATCCAACGAGTAATTTCCGACCACCAGCTAATATCTCGATGAATACATATTCAATTTTGTTACATGAATTATTAGCAGAAACATCAACTGGTTTTGAAATACAGCACAGTTTACAAATAATAGATTTCCTGACATAAATAGCCACACCACCACCAGGAGTTTCTCTATCACAACGAAAAATTTTGTAATCTTTTAAATCAATTATACCATCAACAACAGACTCATTGAACCACGTCTCAGACACGCATACAACGTCTACACCAGAGCGTTCAAAAATGTAACGAAACTCATCAATCTTGGACCTTAAACTCTGAGCATTAATATGACACAATTTAATACCTGATTTTTGTTTACACAGTATTCGTATCATATCAGAAGTAACATCTTTGGAACTAAGAGCTACACTATGGCAATTGTATGTGCTTTCAATTAAATAAAAAATTAAAATACTTAAATTTTTTGGTTAGTATCTTATTAATTTTAAACATCATCCTTTTTTGTCTCTTAATGTTGACAACCTTGGTTATAATATTGTGTATATAACACGGGTGAAGGGTATTAAAAATTCGGCATAGTTCAATTTAACACTGCTTGTTTTTATTACAAAACCTGTACCAAATGATGACAATAAGTTTCTACTGGGGTACAAAGAGGATTGTTATGCACCATTATGGGTGGGCATCTCTTATTTACTAATTAGTTTATTAATTTTTAATGTTAAACAATTTTTATCATTTCATATAATTTTTATTTTAATTAATTTTAATTAAACACAAATACAATTAAACTAAAAATTAAACGTGCCCGGAAAACTTGGAACTGATTCATTTTTTCTCTTAATCTCTGCTGCAGTTAAATGTGGCTGGTGTTGTTTGCGGTGTTGTCTTAACCCAGCTGTCTGGGAAAATTTCTTTCCGCAAACATCACATTTGTAACGTTTTGTGTCTTCATGTATAAGTTTGTGATTTTTTAAGTACTTTATGGCTGTAAATCCTTTGCCACATACATTGCATATATTGTCACGTATATTAAGATGAGATTTAATATGATCGTTTAAATGGTGCAAGTGATTAAAACCATGTTTGCATATATGGCATTCGTAACGAAAACGTTTTTCATGACGCCGTATATGATTATCGTATTCATGACGGGCTCTGAAACCGGTACCACATACCTGACATAAATACGGTTTATCGCCGGTGTGAGACGTTAAGTGCCAATCTAGTTCAGCTTTAAAAGGATAACCCTTGCCACATACATTACATTGAAAACTATGAATGCCCAAATGTCGTTTGGCGTGTATAATATATTTATCAAACTTTTTGAAACCCATTTTACATAGTGGACACTTAAATGGTATCGAATTATTATGAAATGCAACATGTATCTGATAGCTTTCATACTTTTGGATAATTTCTCTACAATTGGCACACTTAAATGGACCCTGGCTTTCGTGGAGGAATGTCATTTCCTTATAGAATTGAGATGTCGGTGTAAATTCACTGTTGTTCAGTTCACATTTCAACTGTTGTTCTTTATCTTTCGAATACAAGCGATTAATATATTTTATATAATCTTGTAAATTTTCTAAAGACATTTCAAGACCATGATTTGTTTTCAATTCTTCAATCATCTTATTGAACATTTCATCGCGTTTTACCGTTATTCCAAAGGCAATGTTATTGACCTGCCAAAGAGCCTCATACTTTTTATAAAGCTCAATTAAAACTAGCAAATGTGATTCATCCATTTTAGTCTATAAACAAAAAAAATATATATATACATATGTATTCATATAAAAAATTTAAGTTTTATTGTAATAAATTTAACATAAATGTTAATTTTTTGGATAAACTTTTTTAGTGGAATTTTACTTTCAATGTAAAGCATAGATTTAATTAGTAAATCAACGATTTTTTAAACTACTGAATATTTTAACATTCGGCTATTACTTTTCCCATTTTTTTGCACAATTCACAGAGGCAGTTAAAATGGTCGCCAAAAAAGTTGTTATAATCAATTATTGTTATTTATGGTTGACTTACGAGTTTTGTCTTTTGTGTTGTTTTTAGCAATGTTTTGTTCGAGCAAATTGATGCTAGGTCCAGACCTAGTTTTAGGAGCAGCTGGCACTTGCTGTCAGTAGTACAGTTTGATATAAAAAAATAATAGAAGAAACATTACGCTCTGTTGGGTTAAACATTACAAAATCATATTGTGGTCCCATCCGAAGCAATCAGAATCACGGATGAAGAGGCAGCTTCCACAATAGCCATTTTTAAGGTATGTGTACCGAAGTATACACCATGAATGAAATGGAGGTGTAAATTTTGAACCCATTAAAGATATCGGTCCATAAGCGACATGATTTTGGTTTTTTTTTGAAATTCGATAACTCACGATCATTCGCTTCATCTCTCAAACTTTCATAACTGTAAAAAGTATCGTTACGAATAAAGCAAAGTTAATTAGGAGAGCGTTCTGTAAAATTTTGATTTTGTTGCTTACGTCTTTTTGGCGATTATAGCTCGATATGTTTTAAATTAAACCTCAATTAAAATTTTTTGTTTAAAAAAAAACTGTGTAATTACAGTAAGTTTGGATAATTTTGTGTCGACCTGTATGCATTTTTTGTATCTCGTCGGTGGTAACACTGGCATTAGGGCTTTAACTAAATTTCGATCCTACATTTATATCTACGTTTACATCTAAGCAAAATCTAGTATATACGAGATTTTCATCACAATCTAGCTCATTTTTACTTGATTCCCATACAAAACAAAATCCAGTTCGTTGCTACATTTTAGCAAAATCTCACAAATTCTTGTCAAACTTTGGACTACCAAATGATACTACTGTGTTTTTTTTAATATTGTAGTAGCTAAAATTACAACGCAGTGACTGGAAAATTGACATTTAAAAACAAAAACAAAAGTTGAATAAAAAGGAAATAAAATATTAATTATTAATAAAAATTATGAATCTATAATAAAAAAAAATTTAGTAATTGAAAAGTATTAATTTTTATACTTATACGTGCCCATTCCAATCTGCTTTTTAATAATGTTTTTGTTTCGCAAAATTTCTATTTCAGCGGCTTAAGTTGAGTTTACGGTCGACACCCCGATCCGTTCTAACTTTTTACCACTTGTAAAAACAAAATCCTATTTATTCTGATTCTAGGGAAATAATTTTTTTTTCGGTCGAGCCTATTTTCGGAGTTACGGACCGATAAAGTTTTGATTTGATTTCTATATAACTTTGTTAGTTTTTATCGGATTTCAGCAATATATATCATTGGATAGCTTACTTGAGGGCCTTTTTTTTGGGTATTTCAAGCTTTATGTGAATGTCCTCCATTCCTACATTTTCTTTGAAAATCTTTTATTAAATTGGGAAGCCGTTTACTTTTCTCGAAGTGTTTCGTTTTTCAATAAAATGTACTGGGTGGTTTGGATTTCTCAACAATTAATTTTCTTCATTCGAATTCATTCATCTTTGCTCAAACCATTTACTCAAAAAAGTTAAAACGTAAACTAAATAGAATTTTAGGGGGTAGCTGAATATTTCGCTTGGAAAACTTTAATTAATTTCGGCCGACTTTCAATTCGATGAAATTATGTTTTAAAACATTTTTTATTAATTTCACAATCTTTTCTATTTTTCTACAAATAAAAAAAAAACAAATATATATTCAAAACTTTAACACGCTTTTTAAAAACCGGGAACACGTAAAATCCATTTTCTTACAAATGTTTATGTTTTTCTATTCGATCATGTCAGGTCTATTTTGAAATGTTAAAGCCCTATTCTACACAGTTTGTTTGTTTAAAATTCTTAAAAAAAAAAAAAACAATTGTTTTTACTTACTGCACGTCTATTCAATCTTTTCCTTAGCTGAAAATAAATTCAATTAAATAATAATATTTCAATATTTCATACAACACTTACTCGACTTCGTATTAAGTAATCTATATTTTTCTGCATAAATTGCATATGTTCAGAATACCATGGTATGTTATGTTGTTCCCCTTCGCGTTGTTTTTCCAATTCGTATGAATATTCAATACGCATTTTATTTATACGATTTTTAGCTAAATTCCTTGTTATATTGATATTTAGTTTGTCATTCACTTCATTGGCAATTATTTCAAATCCTTTTTCAAAGATATTTTTATTATTTGTTCTCTTTTTTTCATTCCCATCCCACAGATAAGATTGCTTTTCGTATGCTTGAAATAAAGCTAAAATTAATTCTTTTTCACTTTCCGAACATATGTCGCCATCAGGTTCTAATTCATTTCCACCTTTATCCTTATTTGATTTTAAAGGGGATTTTGTTTTAACACGTAAAGATTTTTTGGGTTTACTAAGTACTTCTTCTACAAACTTAAAAAAAATCATAATTTTATGATCGGAAACTCAGTACTACATATATACAATGTGTGTTTACTTACATCACTATTATTCGAATCATCAGAGCTTTCATCATATGAATGCTTATTTTTCTAAAAAGATAAATAATTAACAATTCAAAGTTATTTTTCGTCGATCTTAAAAAGTTCAGAACAGTAAAAGCATCCGTTAATATAAAAATTAAAAAACTATTATGTTCTCAAATCTAGATTAGATTTTGATATATATCACCATAAGTTGCATTTCCATATAAAATGAGTTAATGAGGGCCAATACTTTCTATGATTTTTTGGCATGTTTTTAGTAAAAAAAAATTCAATAAAAATGTTAAAAAATCTCTGAAATTGTTATGGGAAAACTATTTCTAGTAAGCTAAAATATCAAGTAAATACTGATTTTTATAGAAAGTGTATGTATTGTATTTATAACTTGCTGTAACCAGACACGCTTCGCTACACCTATCGTAATGAAATATAAGAGTATAAATGAATTAAATAGAGAAATCAAGTCTTTTTCTATTTAATTAACAATTTTTATGTGCTAGAAAACTTAAACATAATTTCTCAACAAGTAATGCCATCAAAGGGAACTATTTCAATCACACTAACGTCGACAGAGGTAAAACTACAAGCTCTACTTCTTTACACAGCTGGCTAAAGGAAATGAGTTGATGAAATATGGAAACTGCAAGTTAACAAGCAATCTGTTTGTAAAAATACTTCGGACACAGATATGATCATGGTGTCATTTGGAAGACTAAGAGCCTTCGACCAGTACAATGCAAACACCATCTTCCACGAAATACTGCAGACCAATTAAATTTAAATTTAAAAAGAAACTCATGATACCAATAAAAAAGAAGTCAGTGATATCAGAGCCAAAATTGCAACCCTTAATCCATTGGAATTATAGATTGACGGGTAGACAATTAGTGCTAACGATGATGGATGGAAGAGTTGACAGGCTTTGACTGACACAATGGCTTCATCCAGCTGCATTATATGCCAAACAACATCAAGCCAATTAAACCAAGTCCCGGAAAAATCATTAGATAATATTGATGCATATGAATTTGGGTTATCTCCGCTACATACAAGAATACGATTTATGGAATACATACTGAAAATCAGTAATGATTTGGATTTCTAACCTACAGGATCAATAAGAAACAACCACAATAAAAAGTTAAGAAGTATAAAAAAGAAACACGATCAAGATGACTATCTGAAATATGGGTTGAACAACCTAAACATGGATCAGGCAATATAGATGATGAGAATACAGCAAGAAGATTCGTTTCAAAGCCCGAAACAGCTTCGGAAATAACGGAAATACACAACCAATTAGCTATGTAAAATATATCTGCAACAGTTTATAAAATCCTTCATCGGGAAGATGTCATTAAATATAATTTAGTACCCCTTGGAGATCTTTCAGAGGAAGCCCAGAAAGAAATGAATAAGGCTTACAGATTTTATAGAGCACAATACCAGGCAAATTTCACGAAATGTTAAACACATTTCGACAAAATACGAATGTGTGTTTTATTAAAGAATTCATGCTATTTAAATATTATTACAGGTGAGAAGTATGTATATGAAATTAAAAGTAAATAAAATAAAATAACAAACAAAACAAAAAAATATGCATGCCAAACATCGTTCATTATTTTCCTATTGGTAGCCAAAATATTAATTTCATAACCGCGACTGCTAATTCATATAGGCACGTGTAACGTTATTTATTTCGTTTGAGCCATGAATTTGCAGACGCAGCAGTTCTCACACTTGCTTGTGAGAAATAAGTATAAGAATTTCTGCAACTGCCAATTTATATAGGCACGTGTAACGTTTATTTATATCGTTTGAGCCATGAATTTGCAGAAGCAGTAGTTCTCACCTTTTTGGGAAATGAATACAAGCAATTTAAGTTTTAATTCTATAAAGATTGTTTTTATTTTGCTGAGAAGTATGTATATGAAATTAAAAGTAAATAAAATAAAATAAAATAACAAACAAAACAAAAAAGCAACAACAAAAAAAGCATGCCAAACATCGTTCATTATTTTCCCACTGGTAGCCAAAATATTAATTTCATAACCGCGACTGCTAGTTCATACAGGCACGTGTAACGTCTATTTATTTCGTTTGAGCCATGAATTTGCAGACGCAGCAGTTCTCACACTTGCTTGTGAGAAATAAGTATAGGAATCTCTGTGACTGCCAATTTATATAGGCACGTGTAACGTTTATTTATTTCGTATGAGCCATGAATTTGCAGCAGCAGTAGTTCTCACCTTTTTGGGAAATGAATATAAGCAATTTAAGTTTTAATTCTATAAAGATTGTTTTTATTTTGTTATAAAAAATAAAAATATCAGAACGAATTAACAGTCAGATCCAGTCATATCCACCACTCGAAATCAATGGAAAGTAGAACATCTGGACTCAGATGAAGGGAAAAGTTTGCTACTGGACAGACATAATACAGAACTGAATATCGAATATTTGGAAGCAATATTCCAACTAAATTAATAATAATTATAATTTACTTTTACTGTTGTTTATAATAAAAATTAAAAACGTCCTTACAAAAAATATTTTTGATTAATTTTTAATGTGGGAAACCTGTTCATAATATTATCCTAAGTAATTTTAAAGGTTTATTTATCCATAAAACCCAAATTTTCATGAGAATGCTAAAGAAAAATTTTTAACCTCAACTTTGACCTTGCATTCCTCAATAAGTACTAAATTTAATTTATTTGAAATTTGAGAAAAGTTCAAGGAATTATCTGTTCAATAAAAAAAAATAAGACAGTTTTTCGAGCTGGTTGAAATAAGCTGTGTCGCAACATTGTGTGTCATAACTACATTTTATGTTCTAGTTAATCTGGGAAACCGCATTTTTGGTTTCTTATTTTAAACTAGCTGACCCGACAGACGTTGTCCTGTCAAAATTTCAATAAATTTTTTGTGTGATGAACATTGTAAAAAAGAGAAAAAAGTTTTATATATTAAAAATGTTTATATTGAAATGCTCTATGATACGATTTTTTTTTGTTTTGTTGTCTGGCGCGTAAACAAACAAAACTAATGGTTTTCTGACACGGGAACAGGCGACATTCAACTGACCATACGATAAGAATGGATGCGGTTAATGCCGCAATCACTCAATGATGGTCCTTGCGATATGTTTATTGTCATTGCGAATACAAGCCACACCGGAACTGCAAGAGATTTTCAGCTGGAGATTGTGAGCCGCCAATCATGGCAAATCCAGCTTATTTAAAAACTCGATTGGGTAGTCGTAGAATCCACCGATTTTTACGTCAACAATTCGGGGGTAATTTCACATTGAACCTGAAAATGCAATTCGTCAACACCAAGGTGTTTCGCAGTCAATATAGCGCGTTCGCTCAACCAAACATAATTTATGTAATTTTATGCAATTTTTGGGAACACCTTTCAGATGAGTTCGGTCTTTGATTTGGTGAACTGACAAAAAACCAACGGTGTATTTAATGCAGCCAGTCGAAATGTCAACGGACATTTTTCGATTGCCAATGTGCAGCAATTGCTTGAAATTACTTCTCCAGACTGGTCGTTGTGCAACTCGACACGCATGTTAGTACTCAATTTGATTTTCTTGTTGTGTTTCCACGTCAAGCGTTGACCATGGAATCACAGGTAATTGTGTCGAAGAGCGCCTGCCAAATCAACGCGCTACGAAATGCGTTTGATTGTTTCGTAGATATTGCTTCGTTTTATCTAATGCCTCCAAAGATATTTCATGCGCCATCGCACATCCATCCACATCCAAACGATCAATTTGCTTTGCTGCAGAACTTGGGCTATCCCACAGTTCTTCGAAAGGTTGTACGTTGAAGTTTCTTTTATTTGCATATTAAAAGGCAACTTGAGTGCTGTATGAACAGTTCGACCGGATTCTAACAGCGTAGCTGCAATTCCTGGAAAAGCAAGTGCAATTTCATTTTGCAAGCGAATCGTTTCCAAAATTAAGGCGATCAAAAAAGTTTTTCAAGTTCCACCTTGAGCATCCGAAAAGAATATACATCCAATTACAAATTTGTGTAACTAAAATTTGTGTAACGAACAAAGTAAAAGAATTATAAACTTTATATAGAACAAAAAAGTGGGTGTAAAGAAGGCTTTACTTTACATTTTTTGGATTTTTTATAAAGCGAGTAAATAGGAACTTTAGATATGTCGGAAAAGTGGGCGTGGATAATTTTTCTTACACTAAAAACTTTATTCGGACTATACAAACATTTAAAAATATAAGCCAAATCGGCCTAGTCGTTCTCAAGTGATGCGCTTAGCAACGAACAGCAAACCCAAAATAATGCACATACGACCACTCCATCATTAATAAATAAACATTGCATTAAAGTTTCACGATACAGATTGGTTAGATAAAATCAACTCTGTTAACAATCACGACACTTATCTTGGTGTATACGTTGACCAACATTTCAAATGGAAGATACAAGTAGAAAATTTACAAAAGAAACTACGAAAGACCGCATATTTTTTTTTTATTATTATTTTATTTTCAAAATTATTTAACAATTCATCTAAACTAACCTTGCGAAACCGTGTGGCTTATCTGCAGGAAAAATAAAAAGAGAAAAAAAATTGTGATTATTAATTCATGTATGTAAATTGCTTTCATTGCTTGCTTATAAACTTATTTTTTACTAGTTTTTTTATTTTGGTTAATTATGTTGTTGTTTATAGAGTTTTGTAGTATTGCAGTTGTGTTTACTTGTATTGTAGTTGTGGTGTTATTTACAATGTTGTTGTAGTTTTGTTTCTTCAGTAGTATCTCTAGGATTCTATCTTGAGATTTTTGGAGATTTGTGCAGTGTGTTGAGCTGCCCCATGCTGTGATACCATGTCGTATGTGTGATTCTACTAGAGCGTAGTAGGCTTGCCGTAGCACATTATGTGTTGAGCAATTACATAAATGATGTAACATGTATGCGGATTTACGTAGTTTTTTTTGAAGATTTTGTACATGTGGCTTCCATTTAAAGTTGTTATTTACGGTGACACCAAGGTATTTGTTGGTGTCAACTATTTCAATGTATATCGAACATTTATCATTTTGATTGTTGTATGTTTGTTGGCGTAAGCAATCTATGTTGTGAAATTTTAATTTTATGTTTTCATAATGGAGGTTTGGCGGTCTTATATGCATGATTTTTGTCTTGTTTGCATTTATTGCCAAACCGTAATCATGGCACCATCGTGGTCAGTATTGAGTTGGTCTCGCATAATTTCACCAGCCGTTTGAATATTTTGGCGGACAACGACAACGGCGGTATCGTCAGCGTATGCGAATGTAGTGTTTTTATTTAAGGTGATCAACATGTCATTGGCATATATTATATATAATATTGGTCCTAATTTGGATCTTTGTGGAACACCATACTCTACCGACGTTTTGCAGCTGAGATTGTTGTTAATTTTTACACAATATGACCTGATTTCAAGGTAGTTTTTAAACCGTTTTAAACAATTTCCTCGTATTCCACATTTATGTTGCATTAGTAGTAGTTTATTATGAGAAAGAGTGTCAAAAGCCTTGCTGAAATCAATGAACAGTGTCAAACAGTGATTATTGGTGCTAAGACTTTCATTGATGTGATTAGAAAAATTTCCGAGTAGCATATTTATGTTTTTACCCTTTTGGAAATTAAATTGATTTTTATTAATAATTTTATACTTTTCTATGAATTTTGTTAGTCTCCTGCACACAACTTCTTCCAGTATCTTCTCAATAACAGGTAGTATAGATATTGGCCTGTAATTATTATAATCAGTTTTGGTTCCATTTTTGTAAATAGGTCGAATAAGTGATGTTTTTAGTAATTCTGGTATTGTAGAGTTATCTAAGCTGGCGTTTACGAATTTGGTGACAATTGGTGTTAAAGAGCGAGCATTATGTTTAATATCTTTAGGCCTTATTTTATCTATACCAGGTCCTTTTTTAATGTTTAAGTTGTTAAGTATTTTAAATATTTCCTCTTCATTTATACTTTCCATAAACATTGAATTTTCTAAAAACAACGTTCTGTTAAAAATTGTTTGACTATTGCAGTTATGCACAATACTTTGAACGTTATCTTTAAATTTAATTGCAAAGTTGTTAGCTATTTCAGTTAAATTTTCGATTTTAAAATTTTTTATTATAGATTTATCAATGTTGCTTATTTGCTTACCCATAATTTCGTTAATTAACTGCCAAGTAACACGAATATTTTTCCGATTTTCAAAGAATTGATAGTTGTTTTTGGCATAAAAAAATTTTTATTTAATAAATTTATATTTTTTTTGTATTCTGTTTCATATATTTTATTGTTTTTATTGTTTAACAATTTTTTATAAAGTTTATACCGTGTTTCTCACATTTTTATTAATTCTTGATTCATCCACTGTTTTAAATTTCTTGTTTTTTTTATTTGTTTTGTTTCTGATTTTGAGTTATATCACTAAAATTGTTTTTAATTTTTTGGTATATTTCATTTGCGTTATTAAGTTTTAATTCTTCGCTCCAATTAAGATTTTGTAAGTGACGGTTAACTTTACAGCAGCTTATAGTAGAACCCTGTGGTAAATTATTTTCACAAGTAATTTCTTTTTCTTTGTTTGAGAGACAAAAGAAAAGAGCGTAGTGGTCAGATATGCATGTTGTTATTATTGTTGCATTGACTTTTGTAGTTGTTTGTTTATTCCTTACAAAGATATGATCAATGCAAGTGTGTTTGTCATTGATAATATCAGCTCGTGTACATTCATTTATTAGACACTGTAGCCCATTTGTCAACATAGTGTCAAGATATTTTGTTGTTGTTGCATTTTGTTGAGAGATGTCAATATTAATATCACCAACAAGCAAAACATTTTGTTGTTTTTTAATTGTGTTTATCTTTTCATCAACTTCTTCTATAAACTTGTTCTTATTAAGATGTGGAGGTCTGTATATTGACATTATAGTAAGACTCTCATTATTGATGTTAGTTGCAAACATTCAAAAAAAGTTAGGGAGTTTGTGTGTATTCTATGTTTTCTCTGATGTAAATTGCTATACCTCCTCCTTTTCCTTTTCTATTTATGTGAAGTGAAAAAAACCATTTATTTTATAGAAATCATTTTCGTTGTCTGTCATGTTTGTTTCAACCAAAATAATTATTTTAATTGTGTGTATAATATTGTGAATTGTTGCTAAAAATGATGCGAAATTAGTTCGTAAAGACCGACACCCGTATTCATAAGTCAAAATTAGCAGCGAGTTAACATGTATGCTATTCATAATACTCTTGTCATACTCTTGTTAAGTTCATGTTAACGAGTTTCTAAACTGTTGTTAAGTGCTTAAAAACAGCTGTTTTCTGTCAAAGTGACTGCGAAAAATCATAAAAAATAAATACACATTTTTTAATCTAAATCTATTGTTTAATATCTAAATTATGGAAACGCTTAATAATTTGGATTCATTGGACTTTTTAAGAAATAGAGCCCGTACTCGTGCGGTTAAAGTTTATAAAAAAAGAAGAAACCCATTTTTTGTTTATACTGACAGTGAATTTCATAAAAAGTATAGATTTACAAAACAAAATGCCAAAAAATTAATTGATTTGGTCAAGAATGACCTGAAAGGAAAAAAGAACGGTGGAAACATTCCACCGTATCTTCAAGTTCTATCAGCGTTAAGGTGTTGGTGTCGCAACAAGGTACAAGAAGATTGTGGTGAATTTCATGGATTTAGCCAACCTTCAATGAGCCGAATTTGTAAAAAGGTAGCCAGGGCGTTTGCTAAAAAAGCAAGGACATATAATAAAATGCCAACTACAGCCGAAAACCAAATCAAAATTATGGAAGAATTCGAGAAAATTGCAGGATTTAAAAATGTTGTAGGTGCTATTGATTGCACTCATTTCCGTAAACAATCTGAAAAATCCGAAGATGCCCAACTATATGTAAATAGGAAAAGCTATTATTCATACAACGTTCAAGTATGTAATTTTTGGGTTCACTTGTACCCGTGTTCACTGATAATAGTTTATTCTACTATTAATAACTACAGGTTGTTTGTGATGCATCGCTTAAAATACAAGACATTGTCGCTTGCTGGAAAGGACGAACCCATGACTCAGGAATATTTAACGAAAGTGTAATAAAACAAAAATTAGAAAATGGCAATTTTATGGGTCGCCTGGTTGGAGACGGTGGATACAAGTGCACTAATTATTTGTTTACTCCTGTACGAAATCCAAAAAATTTTAAGGAAGAAATGTACAATAATGTTCATATCAAGACCAGAAATGTCGTAGAAAGACTTTTTGGTGTTTGGAAGAGTCGTTTTCGCATACTTTTAGAAAAAATGAGAATTTCCAAATAAAACCCAAAAGTTTTGATGGTGGCTTTAGCTGTTCTCCATAACTTGGCCATAATATTCGCCGAGGAAGATTTTGGTAAGATATATACTGTGGAGTACGGTTAAAACGATTTAGAAAATTTAAACATTTTAACTTAAAAGGCTATAATCGTACTAAATTTTGCAAACATTTTGTTCCTCATCAAAAAGCTCGTTAAAACCGTAGAAATCGGTTAAAAAAGTATAAAGAAATCACTGAACAGGATTAATTCTTTGATTAATGTTCAATTTGATTTGAACGCTGTCGTTATACCCGAACTCCACAACAGTAATATGTGTATTAGAGTGACATTTTTTTTTAACTTTCGATTTTTCTAAGTGTGCCAGTCGATCAAAGTTTTAGATTTTTCAAAATTAAAAGAAAAAAAATGTCTTGTGACACATATTTATAAATTTGAATGCGCTGTGCACGAAAATAAAAAAATGGCGGTTTTTTCCTACGATCAAGATATTAAAAAAAATCTCAAAATGTTTTTTCCTAGACCAGTTAATAGAGCCTTTGATGAACATTGATTTAAACCTAACTTGAGACAAATCCGATCATCAAAACCCGTGGCGCCATTTAGTCAAAGTTTTGGATTTTTGAAAAATTTCCACCAAAAAAATTTGGATATTTTTAAAATTAAAAACCAAAAAATAATTTTTGATATTCGTGCTCAGCGCATCAAAACTAATAAATAAGATTTTTTTTTAATTTTCACGGTATAATTTAATCCGATTGGTCTCAAGTTTGTACCACATAAGTGTTGGGACTAGTAGAATAAAAATTTGCCTGGACTTTGAAAATCGGAAAGCAAATTTTTTGCCATACAATAAAATGCCGCTCTAATATGTATACAATCTTCCTTAAAATTAAAAATAAATATTTCTTCAGATTATAATAATGAAAACAGTGGCAGTCTTAATCAACAAAATACTAACAGAAGATTACAACAAGATTCTGGGACTGAAATTTGTCGCGCCCTGTACATTCAGCAACATTTTTAAAGATTGAAAACATGACGAGGGCTTATATTCAAAACTGAATGTTTTTCCTTAAGTACTTTTGGTTTCCCGATTTCATTATCACTGCTTATTGTTTCCCCATTTTCAGTTTCTTCAAAATCCAAAATTTCAATAATAGAGTTGTTGGACCGCCACCCGTTTGTTTTGTTTGTCTCAGAAATTTATTATTATTTGTTTTGGTAAGCGATTTGGTTTTTCTCTATTGGTTTTGAATTTGGTCCAGGGTTCTGTGGTTTTTGGACACCTTATTAAAAAGATTGGTAATGCTCGTCCATCCCTTTTTTTTTTTGTTTGTATTCGTATCAATTTTTATGTTTTCAATTATTTCTAACTTTTCCATTACTAATCTATTTAACAAATCCTGTAAATAACGTAAAAAATAACATAAATGTAAAGAAATTATGAAAAATAAATATCTTATATTACCTTTTCATCTTGTTCCCAGTTAACTGATCTTTTTACTACTTTTTTATCAGATTTTTCCGCTTTTACCAATTTTATCATTTTGTTTTCCATTATTTTAAGCATATTTTTTTTGTGGGAAAAACACAATTGCAAACGTCAAAAATCAGAGTTGCTTTTCAAAAAAAAGGTGCCACCTACAGAAATACACTGTGGCATCATAGAAATTTAGGGTTGATTTTTTAAATTCAAGTTGAAAGATTAAAATGTATTATGAATAAACTCTATGCTAACAAGCTTCTAAGCAAAAAATGCATTCTAGTAAGTCCGATTTCACACAAGGCAACTTTTGTTGCGCAATTCTTGAGTTTGTAGATGTTTGCGGTGAGGGGAATAAAAAGGGAAAAATAATTGCCGGTTCTCGGCTATTTCAAGCAATTCTCTGATTCGCTTTTTTTGTTTTTGTTGAATATTTGACATTTCTTTTCATTCGGTGTTTCGCTTCTTGGTGTGAATAATTCGTAATTATTGTTTACTTTATTAAAATGGCCTTTAAATGGAATCGGGACTTAACTTTTTCTTTTGAATTCATTTTTCAACAAAACCAATTAAATTAATTTATGTATGTATGTAATTTTATTATTGTTCTTTACGACTAGAGCACAAATGTCAAATTATAAGAAAATAAAAACAAAACAAAACAGTAAAATTACCGAAGAAATTGTCGTGTGTGGACATAAAAGCAATTTCAAAAGAGAATTGCCAAAAAGTTGCGCAATAAAAATTGCCTTGTGTGACCCCCGACTAAGCAGCTCGTTGTCTGCGATGTATAAGCAACTGCTAAAGGTGTGTTTACACTATGTGTATTTTCCATGTGTAAATTCAGTTTTACGATCCATACGTAATTCCGTGTGTGTGTCAAAATTGCCGTTTTACATACGATTCATAATTTTTGCGTTCAAACGTACATATGTATTTCCGTATGACATAACCTCTAAATGTAAACAACAGCTGATTTAATTTGTGAATTTACAAAAAATTATTGTTAAAAATAAAGTTATATATTTTATATATTTTTTAATTAATTAATATTAAACAATTTATTTTTCTCTCAATATTAATCTTTATAAATTACTCTGTTTTTCCTTCGCCACAAGCAGTGTTGTATTTTCATATGTTTATCTTGCCAAAATAGAACCTGCTCTAATTGAAAATTTTACATATGTCTTGCAAAATGTTTTGTACATAAACAATGTTTGAAAGGGTTCACACTATGTGTACAAATTACACGTGCTAAAAAAATAAGAAAAACACGAGCAAAACACGTAGTGTGAACGCAGCTTAACTTTGACTTATGAATACGGCTGCGAATGTTTAAGTAAACTAACGACAGGGGATAACTTAAAATTGTTTTATCAATTTGATTAAAATTGTCTATTTTTTGTGTATTGTGCATTTTATTTTTATAATATATTGTGTAAATTAAATAAATAACATTAGGTTGATTTATTTAAATAATTTAATAACATTAGGTTGATTTATTTAATTAAGAAATTATTTCGATATCAGCAGCATTAGCTATTAATATTGGAGAGGAGTTTTCATTTTTCTTTGCAACAACATGTCCATTTCGTATCCATACAAATTTCCATTCACATTCCTTCGCCTTCTTTTTTGCCATCCATAACAAGTGTCGGTTGTGTGCTGTAAGATGGTCATTGATGTAAATAAATTCTTTATCATTATTTGTTTTGGAGGTTTTGTTGTTGATGTTATTACTCCCACCAGGATTAGTGCTGTTGTTGGCTATAGAGTTTTTGTTGTTTCAAGCTTCTGCATTAACTCTATGTCTCTTTATCTTACTCATCAAATCTTTTTTTTTATTTAGCGAACAAAATTCAATGATGATTTTTTCTTTGCTTTTGATGTGATATGCATTGCTTATATCGTTATTGTTGATTTCAACATCAACCGCTGCAGCAATTGTTTTTATTATTTCAGTATCATCAGTTTCTTTGTTTTGTATGTTATTTATTTCTATGTTTTTATTTAATAATTGTTGTTCAAGAGAGTTGACCTTGACTTCCATTTTTTGCATACGCGTTTCTTTCTCTATGTTCTGTTCCTTGAGTTCATTTACCTGGCTTGTAAGAGATTTCAGTGAGTCCGTAATTTGTGCGATTTGTGAGATTGTATTAGAGAATTATTGAGTTGTTGGATGCTGCTATTGATCTCTTTGATATCGGATTTAAGCTCTGATACATCTGTTCATACATTACATACATTTGCATACACAGAGTTAACTGATATTGTTTCTTTGAATCTCTTGTTTTTATCATTTTCGATATTGTCGTTATCCTCTTTACGTTATTTTTCCTTTGTTCATCGTGTATTTCAGTCACGTATAGGTTGTTAGATTTGCTTCTTCTCGTTCCCTCCTTGCATGCAGTGCATTTCCATAGTTTCTTAATTTCGCTACTCATAGAAGAGTATTCGGCCTGAAGTAGTGGCGAACAAGGTGAAAAGTGGTATTTAAGGCCACAAGTAAAGCATTTGACGAAGTCTGCTGTAAGAGTTTTTTTACATTGCGCGCAGAGATCAACTGATAAGTATTCAAAGCTCGAATTTAAGAGAAAAGCCGTTTACAACCCTTTTTTTATAAAATCAAATAAGTACAAAATTAAAGAAAAGAAAATGACACACAGATTTGAATATTAAATGTGTTTCTTTTTTTTTATTATTATTTATATGCGATAACTTTTATTTAATTTTTTGTTAAATTGCCAATATTTTTAGCGTTTTTCACCAAATTGTTTGTTTTATATTTTTTTAATTTATTTTCACAGATTAAATCACAGGTTTTTTAGAGCGCTGTTAAAAACACGTATATTCGCAACCAAAGGCAATTATCTGTGATTTTCTAGAATAACCGCGTATGTCATAAAATCTAAGTGTTCAGGGGAGCCAAAATTATGAAATTATGGGCTCGATATAAAGATTTTAAAGCTTTTTATTTTAACAGTCCTGTAGATATGGGCAATAAATACTTTACATAAAATTTTGAGTCAAAAATCTTCAGAGGAATAGATCCTAGAGAAGGACGAAAAAAACAATATGTAAATTACATTTAAAGTGTGTGCAGATAAAACAACTTATGTCGACAAACGTCGTTGTCTTTAAAAAAGAAAACTACCAATGCAACCACCCATGTAGACATAAGATGTTGTTGCTTGAAAAATGGATTGTTTTGTTCGTCAACAAAAAGTTAACGAGACTTAGGATGAGAATATAACAACGTATCAAGAATAATAGTGACAAAAAATAACAGAAATAAACACACAAGTTTTTATAAGTGGTTATAAACTGAAAAATAATCCAAAATTATTTTGAATTTTTTTTTCGTTAATAACAACGTATGTCGCTATGTGTCGTTTTCTGAGAAAATAATTTGTCAGCGATCAAATGTAGGTTGACATACGTCGTTAGTGCTGCAAATTTATTTAATAAACATTTAAGTTACGTCGTTATTTAAAGAAAAAACTCAGAAATGTCAATATTTTTTTTTTTTTTAATTGAACACGTAAAGAGCGTTAAAAATTAATATATTTGGCATCGTTAACTCAAAACTGACAAAAATTGACATACGCGGTTATTCCAGAAAACCACAGATATAGCTTTACCATCTCAGTACCTGTTCCATTTTTAGCGGTTTAAGGCAGGCAACATGTATAAAAACAACAATTTACCATACAACAACTTATCAAACACCAACACCTAAAACAACATCTCCACTAATTTACGAATACTGAATATTAAAAGCATATATTCTACAACTCTTGTCATCGATTTCTATAATGACCACCGCTTCCTACAAGTTATCGACCACGAGCACAACACAAGGCTTTGAGCTGATGGAAGATATGAAGTAGAACATCATCATAACAATTATGGCAAACACACCTTCGCCGTTACTATACCTAACATTTTCAACAAATTGCCACTACATCCATTAAATATTACTAATTTGCATAGAAGAAAAAACTTCTTAAAGAACATTTTATTTGTTCACAATGACATCGGTTGTAAATGACAAGACATTAAACCCCGTTTTCATACAACTGACAATAACTGACAACAATTGCCATTAAAAATGACATAATGAAAACCAGGCATAAGTCTTTTGAATAAAATTATCTAATTTATAAATTAAATTATCTTTAAGCAAAATTGTTTCAATAAAATTGAAAAAAAAAAAAAATCATTTTTAAACTCTTTCTTTTAACTCATACTCTTTGTCTGTCTGTGTGTCTGTCGTGGGGCAACCCCATTCCCCTTTATCCAATTGATCTGAAACTTGGCCAATAGTTTTATTGTGACTACAGATTAATTTTGGGGTAGTCACGCATAGTCACATACAGTCACGGAGTGATCTAAATGTCGTTTCCTCTCATCCGATCGGTCTGAAACTTGGTCCATACACTTGCTGTGAAAAAAGATTAACTTTGATTCAGTCAGGTACAGTCACGCATGGTCACGCACAGTCACGGAGAGATTTAAAACGAATTTCCCCTCATCCAATCAATCTGAAACTTGGTCGATATACTTGCTGTAAAGATTAACTTCGACATAGTCACGCACTGTCACGTATAGTTACGCAGTCACGGAGTGATTTAAAACCCATTTCCCCTTATCCGATCGATCTGAAACTTGGTCGATAGACTTGCTGTGAAAAAAGATTAACTTTAACATAGTCACACACAGTCACGCATAGTCACGGAGTAATTTAAACTCCATTTCCCCTCATCCAATCAATCTCAAACTTGGTCCATAGACTTGAAGTGACCAAAAATTAATTTTAAAATAGTCACGCAAAGTTACGGAGATACTCAAAACCCATATGCATACGGAAAGAAAGTTTTAATAAAAACTTTGTTATGGATTATATTATTATTTAGATAGATAGAATATATTCTCCTTAAATGTTGATGTCTGTAAAACAACATTTAAATAGTTTCGATTTGTTATTTTCCGTAGAAGTATACTCAGTTAAATACATATATATTTTATTTTTAAGTGCTATGAGACAACACTTATTGCAAGTCGTAATGTGTTAACACAAAAATTAAGTTTTCGAAAACTATGAAAATTTAAAATTTTTATTTTGTATCATTTCTTATGGGGTGTCTAGGCACTTCCTCAATATGGGACATATAACAAAATTTTCTGGAGATCGTGGAGAATCGAGTGGTATATAGCACGTTTCTGAAATCATCGCATGAGTTTATAAAATTAAATTGTAACTTATCCATCGGTGGAACTGAGAAAATTGAATTATAAATTGTCATAATTACTTTACATGGATATGATAATTATTGTATCAAAATTTTGAAACACGTAAACATTTTTGATGTGTACACGCAGGGGGTAAATTTCTATTTCACAATACAATCACAAAAACAGCGTAACATGTGAGCCGTAAAACAAATCGGTGTGACTTGTGACTAATAAACAACTAATAAACAACTTTAATCAACTGGAAGCTATTGCTGAAACCGTTAAAACAGATTTCATAATTCTGACTGAAACCCATCTGACTAAGAAAATAGATGAAAAGGATATTGAAATAAAACAATATGACCATTATATAACATTATCAAATTCATCTAAAACTGGCGGAGTAATTATTTATTTCAAAAAGCAATGGAATTTAAATAAAATTAAAGACAATTTAAATGACTCAAATTATTGGATTAGTGTATATGTGGCAAAATGTGTAAAAACTTCTTTTATAATAGTCAAGAATTTTTAGAAGAAATATGTGAAAAAAATTGCGATATTAGAGATTTCAACATAGATTGGTTTAAAGATTTTTATAAAAATAAATTGGAAAGTATACTAAATGATAATGGCTTAAAGCAAATAATGAATGAATATACCAGAATAACACGAAACTCAAAAATCTTAATTGACTATATTATAACATATAATGAAAGGATTTCGGCAAAAAATAATACAAATAATAAAATAGCGGATCATGAATCCATAGACATTTGTACTAAATACGAAAATATAGACAGGGAAACACAAACTAAAGAAATATAAATTTTTAAATATAACTTGCAGATTCCAGCCCTCGAAATTCGAGCGCAAATTCTAGGAAATTTTAGTTTTTCATTAAACAAAGACCTAAAAGTATGCTAATCAATTATAGCCAATTCACAAAACAACACAAAAAAGAAACTCAAACAAATTTAATAGACACACACATAGCATGGTATAATTTTATGTATGTGTTAGTAGCAACTTTAAATGCAATTTACTCAAAATAAAGGAAAAAATTAAAAAATATGTAACTCTGCAAAACTGCTAAAAAGAACAACCTTTCAAATAATATACGTTTGATCAAAATAGGGATAAAACGGTAGAACAAAACATCAGTCTCAAGAAATCACCTAGCCTATTAATATTATAGATTATAGATAAAAATAATTTTAATAATGAACTAAGGCAATACTACATTGTAATGAAATAAATGATTTGAATGGTTATGTCAACAATTTTGATACCTGTTTAGAAAATATAATAAAAAAAATTAACTATTTAAAGAAAAAAAATGAAAGCAACAATAATAAATGGTTTAATAACGGACTCAGAATACTGAAAAGAGAGAAAGTTCTTAAATGCCAGAAGGCAATTATTGAAAACACCATTGCTGCATGGAATAGTTATAAATTAATAAGAAATATATAAAAAGTTAAGATTGAAAACGAAAAAAATAATTATATAAACACTAAAATAACCAACACAAATAACCAGAAAGAAATGTGGAGCAAAATAAAAGAACTGGTACTAAGAAAACCCCGAAATGTGATAAAAACTGTGATATTTCAGCAAATAGAGTATAAGGACAATTTTGAAATATCCGAAAATTTTAATAATTATTTTGTAAATAGTATTAAGGAAATAAGAAACTCCATTGAAAATGTGCAATATAACAATAACATATCTGTGATAGACTCAAAATTCAAATTTCGTACAATATCTTTATGTAAAAATATGAAACACAAACCAGACTACAATAAAATATCAAACAAAATAATCTTAGATAATTGGAACGTAACAGGCAATATTATGCTCAATATTATAAATAAGTCGCTGAAATGGAGTTTTCCCTAACAACTGGAAGGAACCGATGATTACACCAATAGAAAAAGTTAAAAATACAACCAAATGTGAGGAATACCGTCCAATTAACACATTAAAAACATGTGAAAAAATTATTGAAAAGATAGTTAAAAATCAATTGGAATACTTTATGGAACAACACAAGTTACTATCAAAGTTTCAATCTGGTTTTAGAAAGAGATATTCATGTGAAACAGCGGTCAACTATGTTATTAATAGATGGAAATATAAGATGAGGAATAATAAAGTATTGTATTCATAAGTATGGTATTCAAGAAAAAGAATTAGAATGGTTTAAATCATATTTAACTAACCGCAGATAAATAAGAAAGGCTCAATTTTGGGAGCTATTTTATTTATTATATACATTAATGATATGGAAAAAGTTTTAAACAAATGCGAAATTGTTCTATATGCAGACGACACTCTGATTTTTACAGAAGCAGCAACTGAAGAAATGTGTCATGAAAATTGAACAACGGATATGTCTAATATCAATAATTGGATAAAAATGAATAAACTAAAATTAAACGAAAGTAAAACGAAATTAATGGAAATAAATATGAACACTAACATAACAAAAAAAATGCATTTGGCTTTCATTGTGAACGGACGTGGTTTTCAGTCATTGTTGTTGACATCCAAAAAATTACCAAACTTGTAAATGGTGAACGTGTTCCTACTGGGGCAGCAGTTGTCACATTTGACTTAATCCGTCGTCCCGAAACATTGAAATTGGGGTGGGAAAGAGTTCGTGTTGATGAACACATTTCCAATCCAATGAGATGTTCCAATTGCCAAAAACTTGGCCATACTAAGAAATTTTGCAAAAGAGTTGAAATGTGTAAAATATGCGGATATTTATCCCCACATGAGAACTGCACAAGAATTTTTTGTCTTAATTGTGAAGTTGACACTCACCCTCAAACGACACTAACTGCCCCAGTTTTTTAAAACATAAGTCAATAAATAAAATAAAAGCAGATCGCAGGTGCACTGCACGTGATGCTTGGAAAATATACAATGACAATCCTTCTATGCATACCATCCAGCCTTTAAAAAAAAAAACTCAAACTTACGCAGAAACCTTACGTAATGAAAACGAGATTACTTATCAAAACGCCGGCTTAGATGATAAACAGAAAAATCTTACGACGAATGATCAAAACAAAACCCCCAAATTAAACCTAAATTCAAACACTACAACAACCACAACACAAATTACTAAAATACCAGAAACAACAGCTAAATTTACTAAAAACAATACACACACCACCCCAACAACACAAATTACAAAATTCAATATATCAAATTTAACAACCAGAAATCTACCAACATTAACCCCAAAACATCAACAACAAGATACTGAACCTCGAACGGATGAAGCAGTCATCTTAGCAAATATTGACCTAACTACTAATAATGATGACCAAGAAATGACAGTTTGTTATGTTGCAAATAATAATAGTTATAGCAGGCAGTCTGACTCAACAACAAACATTTTAAATAATAGTGGATATTCCGACATGGAAGACCGCACTATGTGATTTTTGTTTTTCTTTTAATATTTTAATATGGATATCGGTTGGAACATTAATATATTACAGTGGAATATACAAAGTTTTTTCACCCACAAATACGCCCTAGAAGTTATAGTTGCCAAACATAAGCCAAATATAATCGCTCTACAGGAAACACACATCATCAACAGGAACCTTAATTTGCTTCACCTCCCCGGCTATAATATCTTTCACCACAATAAGGATTACAACTATGCAAAAGCAGGAATAGCATTGTTAATCCTAAAATCCATTAATGTTACCCAACATAACAAATCATCTGGTGACCTTCTTTTTCAAACAGTCACAATGAAAGGTATTAAAGATTTACATGCTGACTCACTGTGAGCAACGTTAATTCCATCAACACATCTGCAAACGGATACCACCTAGTAATCGGTGATTTTAACTCGACAAATCCACTGTGGGGTTCAAATACCATATCACCGAGCGGTTCAATATGGGAAAAATTTGCAGATGATCGCAATCTAGTAATTTTAAATAATGGTTCACCTACCTTACTAAACACAAGGCTTACACTCACTACAGTTGACGTATCAATGGCTAGCATAGACCTTGCGCCAAGTTTATGTTGGACAACGTTGGCACTACCAGAAGTAGGTGATCACTTCCCTATTATTATTAAAAACAATATTACCACTTTCAAAAAACAATTTACTCCTTTGTTTCGCGTTAAACATGCTAATTGGACTAAGTTTAAAGAGAAGGTTACTATTTCTCTAGAAGATTTTGAAGAATCCTCCAATATAAACAGGGAAGCAGCTCAACTTAAGAGAATACTACAAAAATCTGCCAATGAATCCATCCCTATCTCTAGAAAACCAAATGACAAAAATAACCCGATCTGGTTTAATTCGGAAATAGCAAAACTAACTAGACTTAAACAAATTGCTTGGGCTACTTTTAGAAGAAATAGAAGTATAATAAATGGAATTAATTTTAGACAAGCTTGTGCTAAAGTCAAACGGGAATGTAGAATTGCAAAAAGTCTCACATGGAAAAACTTTTTAAACAGCTTAAACCCAATGATGGATAGTAAGGCATTATGGACTAAAATCAAAAACATCAGATCAGAGAAATTATCTAATTTCCCAACTATATATATTAGAGACACCGTTGTACAGCACCCCAAAAATATTGCTAACGAATTTGCAGAACACTGGTCCTCAATTAGTTCAGATAGTATGTTAAAACCCGAAATCCTGGAAGAAAAAAGAAATACCCAATTAAATCACACAGTGGCGAATGAACTTCCACTTATTTGTTATGATGTAAATACATCTGAATTGGATTCAATTCTCATGAATGCGAAAGGCACTACGCCTTCCATTGACAAAATAACATACACCATGATAAAATTTTCCCCAACAATATTTAAAAAACGATTATGTAAATTGTATAGCAAAATTTTAAATACTGGTATATTTCCACATGACTGTAAGTTGGCAACTATATCTTCAATACTCAAACCTGGCAAAAGTCCCAATCAACTAGAAGGATATCGACCCATCTCTCTCCTACCAGTTTTATCGAAAGTACTTGAGAAAATTATAGCTACGAGATTCTGGAAACTCACTAAACAACATTTTTCTCCGAATCAACATGCTTTCCTCCCTAAACATGGGGTCCATACCTTATGTCATCAACTGGAAGATCAACTGAAAAAAAACTTGGCCAAAAGAATACATAGTGCAGTGCTTTCTGAAGACATAGAGAAAGCTTTTGACCGTGTGGTATATACATTTATCCTTAGAGAATTAGAAGAATGGGGAATTCCAAAACAAACTCAAAAGCTCATTAAATCTTTTCTGTCTAACCGGAAAGTAATCGTAAAAATTGACGGCTATTATTCTCAAGTGCACCCTATAGATAATGGAGTCCCTCAAGGATCACCTCTATCTGTCGTTTTGTTCGTCATTTACATAAACTCTTTGGCCAAATCACTTGATAATCTAAATGTTGCTGATTACATTAGCATATATGCCGACAATATTTTTGCGATTGCTTCTGGGACTCCTATAGATGTCAATAATAAAATAAAAAGTATAAACGTCACAGTTCAACAATGGGCTACTTCTAGGGGCGCTACTATTCCAGTAAACAAAGCGGAAATTCTGCATGTTTGTAGAAAAAAAAACTGTTGTCCTCCTCCAATTATTATTGATGGCTCACAACTTCAATACAAAAAGAGAATGAGAATTTTGGGGATTATTTTTACAAAAAATCTCCTTTGGAACGAACACATCAAAAGATTAATTGCAAAGATGAGCAAAATAAATAATTTGCTAAAACTAATCTGTTCTAGGAAAAAAGGCCCACATATAGAAACAGCTATAGATATCTGTAAAGCACTTGTTTACGGTCTAATTGAACATGGAATTACAGTATATGGATGGACCTCGAAACAGAACATAAATAAGTTGAATGCTTCTATTAACAAATGCTTCCGAACAGCCTCTGGCTTATTGCGCACAACACCTATTGAGGCCCTCAGAATTGAAACCAGATCTGCTGATTTTCGAACAACATTAGAAAAGATTGCTGTTAACCTTTCATCACGGTCAATCACCGACCCGGAAGAGGGCCTACACCGTAACTTTTGGCATTACTTAAACTTATCGTCATACAAGTATAAATGCTCCGTCAATAGTATAATTCTATTTCTAAAAACAAATCACATACCTATCCCACATAAACCTGAACATATAATATCGCGAAAAATTACAGTCAGTGTTGATGCTGAACTTGCTGTGTTTAACAAAACTAAAACCAGTTCGATTTGTTTTAAAACCATGTTCGCCGAAAAGAAAGCAAAAATTTCACCTGATCTTTTGCTATACACATATGGCTCCTTCCAAAATGGTGCGACTTCGTATGCCGTGATAGAACACATATCAACATCTGGCTATTCTATTATTAAACAGGGTATTCTACCAATGTTCACGGGAATCTTTACAGCCGAACTTACCGCCATTAGCATTGCGGTGAAATATGCCACTCAACAAAAACGCAAAACAACGCTTATATGTACAGATAGTTTAAGCGCTATTACTGCACTTTCCAAAAACAAAAAGGGTGATTTTAACAATATTTTAATGAATCCCAACACAGACCACCATATCACTATGCTATGGATACCAGCACACATAGGTATACAAGGCAATGAATGTGCTGATATGGCCGCTAAGCAAGCGCTACAAGCACCCTTAATATATGAAATACCTTGTCTTCCAAATATAATTACTAACCCATATAAAGCGCTGCATAAAAGAAATCAAAGTCAACATTGGCGAGAATCATACTGTTTCTTAAGACAACATAACCACACCATCAATAGACCTAAATACCACGCTAGCCTCAGCAGAGATGATTGCATTACAATTGCTCGTATGAGGGTTGGAAAAACTTTATTCAACACCAAACACCTTTTTGAACATACAGATCCAGCAACCTGTGTCATACAGTGTTAGACATCCCACACATTTTAGCCGATTGCCCTATATCGAAGACTGATCACCCTCTTATAGAAGTGTTAGACTGTTCAAACCTTTCCAAAGTTAAAATAGTAAAAGAATGTTTAGTTAAACAAAACATCACTGAAATCTAAGTCAATATTCGCGCATTATGGTCTTAGAAACCTTGCGCCTTTAATTTAATATTTTATAAATTAATTTGTAAAATATTTTAGAAATAAATAAATAAAAAAAAATAAAATTAAACGAAAGTAAAACGAAATTAATGGAAATAAATATGAACACTAACATAACAAAAAAAATGCATTTGGCTTTCATTGTGAACGGACGTGGTTTACATGTGCTCGCATATTTTTTTCAATTATATATTCTTCCTTTATTTACATATTTTAACGAATTTGATATTTACATATGAGATCTTATCTTTACATATAGATATTGCAACAAATAATATATAGCATCTAAAGATATTAAATAGTTTTTATTTTATTTTTTTTAATGATTTTTAAAGGAAAATGGGAGGAAAAAACCTTTATATGATTTAATATATTCAAATACTATCTGAAAATGTTTATATGCTTATAGGAGGTTTATTAGTAATAATAGACCTCTATAAGCATATAATTTTCAATTTGGTGATATCTTTTTTAATTTTACGTTATTTCTATACATTCTCTTAGCAGTGGGTAAGAGGAATTTTCAATTTTGGTAAAGTAATTGTTATTAATCCTTGATCTGAAATCGATAATTTTTTCATACCCGGTTTCTTCATGAAGAAGATTTGTAGGATACCTCCAGGGTTTTTTATATATCATTTTAAGACATTTGTTTTTAATAATTTGTAAGCGTTTTAGGTGACAGTTGGCAGCGTCACTCCAAATAGGACACGCGTATGTTAATATTGGCCTTATAACACTTTTGAAGAGTAGATTTTTGTTTTGGTGGTTTAGAAATGACCTTCTATTTAGTAGTGGCCATAATGCTTTAAATGATTTTATAGCTTTTTGGCACGTAGCCATAATATGATTTTTAAATGTAAGCTTTTTGTCCAAGACAACTCCGAGATATTTGACATCGTTAAGTACATTTATGGTATTATTTCCAAAGATGACGTCTTGGCAGTCTTTTGGGAGATTTGTTGAATGGAAAAATTATTGCTTGGGTCTTTGTTGTATCTTAAATAATAAGAATGCACGCGTTGTATATTTTAATTCATGTATTTATTATAATACTTTAACAATAATTATTAATATTTATAATGACGTCAAACTGCTTTGATGGTATATCAAGAAGTAATAAAAAAAAAAGGTAAGTTATATGAACAAGTATTTACAGATGAATTATTATAATGATGCCATATTTACATAATGATGTTGATCATGGTGACGGTGCCATCTCGACCATAACAATTCTCCCTCACTTAAAACGAACTTAAAATCAATGTCGCATGTAGTTGCTATAATAACTAGGCGCTTTCCGTTGTCGACCAGATGTACGTCGGCTTGGAGTTGCTTCAGCATTTCCTGAAGTGGACGGCTCTGGTTGTTCTTGCGGTGGTTCTGTGGTTGTAGGAATGCTAGGCACTGCAGAGTCATCGCATAATACCTGAGCGGGAATGTGAGGCAATAACGCCTGATGTTGAAGAATTTCCTGGTTTTCATCTTGTCGATTTTCTGATTCGGAGTCATAGTCTAGGCTTGTTGACATGTTTGGTAATTGAACATTAGTGGATCGTAATTGGTTTATATGGCGTTTGAATATGAACCCGTTATCAAGACGAACGAGGTAATGAAGACGTGCAAATTTCTTAGTGATGGTACCAAGTTTCCATGAAGGCTTATTTACGGTGTAATATCTGGCTAAAACGCGATCTCCCTCACTAAGCTGTCTGACTATTATATCAGGAACCGTATTTTTACAAAGTTTTGAAGGTCTTAGTGCATCAAGTCGTATTCTAATTTGCCTTCCAAGGTACTGTTCAGATGGCGATTTCCCATTTCGTAGTGGGGTCGCCCTGTATCGAAAAAGTATTTCTCTTACTTTTTTGGATATGGGTGATATGTCGTCTGACATAGCTGCCAGGCGTTTCTTCAGAGTCTGGACATTCCTTTCAGCCAATCCGTTTGTTGCTGGATGACCTGGGGCAATAAATTTTTGGAAAATACCAGAGTTGCGGCAAAACTGTACAAATTCGTCGCTTTTGAAGATGGTTGCGTTATCGGATACCATAACATCTGGATATCCATTTCTAGCGAATATGTTAGATAACATTTCAATTGTTGAAATAGATGTTGGTGCAGATAAGCACACGCCGACTTCTGCCCATTTCGATTTGGAATCGACGACTACCAGAAATTGATGTCCTTGATAGGGTCCTGCGTAATCAATGTGTATTCGCTGCCAATTATGTTGCGGTTCATCCCAAGGATGTAAAATAGCTTTTGAAGGATTATTCTGGACAGACGCACAAGCAGCACACGAACGAACGTACTTCTCAATATCTTTATCTATCGAAGACCAAAACACGTACCTCCTAGCCAATTGCTTCATTTTGGTTATACCTATGTGAGTGTAATGAAGTTCGGTAAGTACAGCTTGTTGAAGTGAACTAGGAACCATGACCCTATTCCCTTTGAATATAATATCGGAATCAATGGTATAATCCGTATCGACCACGTGTGAGTTACGTAATTCTGCTATAATTTTTGACAGTTTTTCATCCCTTTCCGTAGCTTTTCGAATTGAATTATAATTTAATTTTAATGAAGTTATTTGTGACAAGGTGGAATCGCAAAGAGAGTGTACTTCTTCGTCCATAAAATTTATACAATTCATACCTGTATTTAAAGCGGCTCTTGACAAGCAGTCAGCATTAACATTTTCCTCGCTTTTTTTTGTGATAACCTCGTAGTTATAACCGGTCAGAAAAGCAGCGTACCTTTGGAGTCTGGATGATGTCATTTGCGGCAATTTTGAATTTTGGTGGAAAATGCGGGATAATGGCTGGTTGTCCGTAATGAGTTTGAAAAGTCGACCATATAAGTATTCATGAAAGTGTTGCACAGAATACACTATCGCTAACGCCTCCCGGTCAAGCTGTGAGTAATTCTGTTCAGCCGGGGTCAGCGACCTCGATGTAAAAGCAATTGGCCTTTCCTCACTTCCTACAATATGAGACAAAACACCAGCTATCCCTGTAGGACTGGCGTCACACGCAAGTTGAACCTTCAACTTCGGATTGAACGGCATTAGAACACGATCACTGGCAATTTCGTTTTTCAGCTCATTGAACGATTTTTGGCAGCTAAAATTCCATTTAAAAACTGAATTTTTATGTAATAACAGACGTAACGGCGTAGTTAGTGTGGACGCATTTGGTATAAACCTGGAGTAGTATGCCACCATGCCAAGAAATCGACGGACATCCTCCACACATTTTGGCTGTGGCATTTCAACAATGGCCTTTACTTTAGACTTTGATTTCCGAACTTTGTTGTACTCCACAGTGTGACCCAAAAATTCTATTTGGTTTTGATAGAACGTACATTTTGAAAGGTTCAAGTGAAGGTCATACTTTTTTAGTTGAGACAAACAAGATTTTAAATTAGCCTTGCACTCAGCTAAAGACTCACCATGTACCACAATGTCATCGAAATATGTAAGTATGCTTTGTACAGATCAAGGCGGCAGTAGTATCTCGAATCCTTGAGGCTATTAAAAATTTGATCTATTTTACGTATCGGGTAGTGTGCGTCTACTAATCTTTGATTCACACCTACCTTATAGTCGACACAAAGTCGCACACCGCCGTCCACCTTTGGAATGACTACCAATGGTGAACCCCAGTCACTATTGGCTACTTTGGTGATTATCCCCCCTTTTTCCAAATCGTCGAGCTCCTTGTCAACCCGTTCTGCCAACGCATATGGAATTTGACGCTTTTTGGTGTAACTAGGGTTGACATTTTCACGTAGCTGCAATGAGACCTTGTAGTTAGGGATACACCCAATTTTCTGCTCAAAAACAGTTGCAAATTCGGCCATTAAATTTTCGATTTGGTTCGAATGGGTAATTGAATTAGTTACATTCATGTTCGAATTAATTTGATCTAATTCACTAAGGTTAATACCTAAGCGTCGTATCCACGTTCTGCCTATTAGTGCCGTACATCCGTCTGGTACAACATAAATGTCATCAAAAATAGAAACATTGTTGAATTTGGCATGCACTCGTACTTTTCCATCTGCATTAAATGTGTTCTGGGTGTAGGATCGGAAAACTATATTTGTAGGGGTTATATCGTTAGATAACATTAATGATTTAAAAAGCAACGTGGCAAAAAAGAATACCCCGAACCAGAGTCTACTTCAAATTTGACAATTTTTCCTTCTATTGAAGTGTTTGCATAATGGCGTTCCGAATTTGTTGTATAATCATTGCGATAAACATCAACAATTTTGTAAATTCCAAAATCAGAATGATCGCTCCGCACTTGATTTGTTGAAGTACCCCTTGTACTGGGTTTAGTTTTAGGTCCGGCATTAGGACTATCCGCCAAAAGAGAAGCAATGCAGACTTTTGCTACATGCCCTTGCTTTGCACACAAATTGCATTTTAATTTTGAATTCGAACGACATTCCTTTGCAAAATGGTCATTTTTACCACATCTTAAACATAAACCAGCAATACCCAATTGCTCGTAATTAACCTTCCGTTTATGTTGCGTTTGTTGAAATTTTAAACGATTAGACATTTTCCTTTTATTAAATATTTTATTTATAGTTGCACTCGATGAATTTGTAGCAGCATGTGACAATTCCTTCGAATCAACCTTCGCCGCCTCGAGCGTCAAAGCCCTCGAAACAATTTCTTCGAATTTAGATGCCTCTGATTGAAGTAGCTGTTCACGCATTCCGTTGTCATTAATGCCACGGATAAATTGTGCTCTTAAAAACACATCAGCTATAGAACTTTTGCACTTACACTCTGATAAAAATTCACAATCGCTAATATCAGTGCGAAGTACTGCCACAAAATCTGCCACTGACTGTCCTTCACCTTGATATTTTGACAAGAATCTGTGTTGTGCCACCAGCACGGTTCTTTTTGGGGCCAAATAGTTTTCTAGCAGATTTAACAAGTCATCGTACTGCAGCTCTGTTGCCATTTTTGGTGCCGCTAATGCTGTCACTCTATCAAAATGTTTAGCTCCAATCGAATTTAAGAGGAGCTTTGTACAATACTCCTTATTACCATCAACGCACTTCATGTTTACGTAATTTTTGAACCGCTGTATATAATTTCGGTACGTCTCCTTGGCCGGATCAAAAGCTTCGAAATTAGGAACCAACGCCGTGTTGATAATGTTGCTATTGCCCTGCACTGCGCTAGAAGAAGTACCAACAGACAATCTGGTTATTTGTTCCACTAAGTCCTGTTGCGCTTTTAAAAACATGGCGAATTGTTGGGCGTCCATTTTGTATAGTTGTAAGCTTGCACTGCTTCAACAAATAAAAGAAACACAATATTAATTGCAGAAAGAAAAATTTAATAATTGAAACGAATTTTACGTCGTCGCCAAACTGTTGTATCTTAAATAATAAGAATGCACGCGTTGTATATTTTAATTCATGTATTTATTATAATACTTTAACAATCGTCGCCAAACTGTTGTATCTTAAATAATAAGAATGCACGCGTTGTATATTTTAATTCATGTATTTATTATAATACTTTAACAATAATTATTAATATTTATAATGACGTCAAACTGCTTTGATGGTATATCAAGAAGTAATAAAAAAAAGGTAAGTTATATGAACAAGTATTTACAGATGAATTATTATAATGATGCCATATTTACATAATGATGTTGATCATGGTGACGGTGCCATCTCGACCATAACAGTCTTGTTTGGATTAATTTTGATTTTCCATTTGTGGAAATATTTACTGCGTAATAAGCAATTTTCATTAATTTTGGGACTTTAAAATCGGATGTATAAATCGAGTAAAGCAATGGCGACAAGACTGATCCTTAAGGTAACCCTGAGGTAATGGTTTTTGGAGTTGATGTTTCATTATTAATCGCAACTTTAAAGCTTCTGTCGGGAATGATATCTGAAATAAGTTTACATAGATATTTTGGTATATTTGCATCAAGAAGGCCATAAGAGGCCATTATGCCAAACGGTGTCAAACGCTTTTTCAATACCTAGCAATATTAGACACGTTGAACGTTTATTGCTTTTAGTGGTGATTATTTGATTTTTAATCCTGTGTATTTGGTGAGTAGTGCTATGCTCTTTTTTAAATCAAAATTGTTCTTTAGCAACAATAGAATTAGTCATTACAAATTCACTAAGACGAGAATGTAGTATTTTTTCAAATATTTTACCTAAGTTACTTAATAGACTAATAGGTCTATAGCTATTTGGGTTATTTTTTGGCTTATTATGTTTGTTGACAGCTATAACCTTAGCATTTTTTAAATGGTTTGGGAAATAGTTGAGTTTGATGCAGCTGTTAAATATTATAACCAGTAATTTTAGAGCTTTGAGTGGTAGTTTCTTTAAGAGCAGGTTGGGAACATTGTCAAAACCAGGGGATTTTGAGGGTTTTATTGATGAGACAATATTCATTACTTCTTCAAGAGATGTATAAATTGCAGATTCAGAACTGGGATTTCCCTTCTTAAAATTATTTACTGTTGTATTTATTAGTGTATCTGCCGAGTGGTTATAGTTCAAAGTGAGGTTATTTGCTTGGACAAATGTATTTGGAATGACTTCAGCCTTGTCCTTATCAGATGTTATTTTTGTATTTCCAACTTTAAATTGAGCGATTTGATTTTTTCCTTTTCCTCGCAAGTTCCTGCTTATTTTCCAAAATGATTTATCACCTGGTTTTAAATTGGATAATAATTGAGACCATTTCTTATTGCGCTCCGAATTAATACTTTTATCAATCATGTTACTTAGAAACTTAGTAAATTGATTATAAAAAGTTTGCTCGGCTATATTTGAAGATCGTTGGCTTTTTCTTTTAAAGCTTCTTCTTAGTTTTATATATTTCACAGTACTTTCTGGTAATGTGTAATTATTTTGTTGAGTTATTTTAGGTGTAGACACATCCCTTGCTTCGAAAACTACATTTATAAATTTTTGGATTTCCTGATCAATTACTGCCTTGGTATTGTATATATCGGAATATAACGTGATTTTATTGTCTAAAAAATTCATATAAATGTTCCAGTTGGTTGCACTATAATCATAATAATTGAGGTCAACCTGCAAGGCCATTGACCTTTTAAGTGTACATATAATGGGGCGATGGTCTGATGGTATTTCGTAATCCATTGTTTTTACGCCTATATTTAAAGCGGAGTTGCTTAAAATAATATCGACTGTGGATGCTTCGCGATTTTGTTGATGGGGGAATAGGGTTGGACTATTAGGATAGTGTATGAAAAAATTGCTTGATTGCTGTAGATTGTTCAGTGCGATTCCTGCCGTATTATTTGAACGGCAATTCCAAGAACAATGTTTGGCATTTAGGTCACCAAAAACTATATATTCTTTGGTGGAAGGTGTTAGGTTCAAGATATCAGCACAGAAGTTATGAGTATATCTTGGTGAATATAACTAAGATACAACAATAGGTCTATTATTTATAATAACTTCAATTGAGATGTTTTAGATTGATGAGGTGTTTGATATAAAGAGGTTTTTATGAGCGACAGATTTATGAATTAACAGAGCTACTCCTCCTCCTCTTGCACCTGTTCTGTCACTTCTATATAAATAATACTTTTTAAAGTAGGGTCTATGATTTTCTGAAAAAAATGTTTCATTCAAAGACGCTATTTTAATATTTTCTCGTTCAATTAGTATCTCAAATTGTTTTAATTTAGAAAAGTTTGAAATGCCATTAGCATTCAAGTGAAGCATTTTGAATTCGTTTGAATTATTAGTATAATCCATGGGCGTATTTTACCATTGCCATTACAACTTTGATTTGTTGTATTTTGAAGCGCACCTATGCACATCATCCATAGCTGTAGTGAAAATATCAAAAAGCTCATCAATGCTAAATAAATCGTTGTTTGTTTTCAGCTGGTTAGCATATGTAGCTTTGCTGTTATTATTGATGTTATTGTTACAATTTGTGTTGTTGTTACTTAAATTTGGGAAATCAACCTTTGATAGAAATGAAATATTTTGTTGTTGCCTGCTGTTGTTATGACTTTTGGAAGTTACTATTGTTCTAGTTTCCAAATAGAGAGAACGTAACGGACAGTTGATGTCGTTTGCAGAGTGATCAGTTCTCTCCATGTTTTTTGCAATTAAAGCATGTAAAAACAGCTGGTCTTTTTTCATTTGTGTTAAACGGACACACACTTGTATGATGTTGTTCTGCACATATCATACATGCAGCACTTCGATGGCAATGTTCACCGCCATGGACATACATTAAGCAGTTCCAGCATTGAGTTGGTTTATTTCTGGATCTAGATTTGTATTTTTTCCAAGAAATTATAATATTGGAAATTGTCCTTACATTTTTTAAGGCAGTTGGGTTAAAATTTTTACGAACAAATTGAACTTTGTAAACAGCATTGTTGTTCGAACTGAATTTGGTGACTATTTCAGCCACGGAAGAAGGGGATAGGTTGTAGTATTTTAACTCTTCGGTGATGTCCTCAGAGTTTATGCGGGGTAAACCGTGTAGAAAGGTTGTGTATAACCTATTTTCTTTGGAGCCATATGAATGAAACTCCATTTTACTCTCTTTAAGGATTTGCTTGTAGCATTCGTACAATTCTTTAGTTGGAGCAAAAATTTTGGTACCAATTGAAGTACGTTTGAAAATACAATCTTTACTAAGTAGTTTTCGTATTTCTGCAAATGAGGCGTTGGCTTCTACAACTATAGGTGGAGGTTTGTGTTGTTTAATATCGTTAATATTTGATGCAGGAGTTACGACCATATCACTGAGGCCAGCAAGCAGGCTAAATCTGTTGCTGGAAGTTGACGCGATGTTCGGGTTAACAAAACCCGGAGGAAGTTTTGTCATCTTCGTGTTCGCAAGGAGCTTTCTTTTAGATGAAGATTTGGCCCCTCGGGCCATCGCTAAATTTTTATTCCTGTTTTAAGCTGAATTGACTACCACGTGAGCTCAAATGAGATCAGAAAAGGCAATTTCAAAACCAAAATTATACTCTTGTTAATTTTAAATAGTTGTACTCTAAGCGCTTTAATTATTTACACGACCGTTCGTAAAGAGAATTAGATTCGAACTGCATGTGCTCGCATAAATTTTTCTAAATACCGGTGTTTTTGACAATATTATTAAACTGAAAAACACATCTCAAAAGTGAAAGATAAATGTAAATAAACACTTTCACTAGTTTCAAATAACAAAAACCTTAATAAAAATTATTAAAATAGAAAAGAAAACATTATCATTAAAGAACAATTGTTTCTACAAATAAAAAAAAAAAACAAAGAAACGAAAAAAACTAAGAGCAAATACAAAACAAAATATGTCATCAAAGCAAGAAATATTATGCAATGACTGCACTTTTGTCATAAAAACAGAAACATATGTAAAATGCTCTAAATGCAACTTACCCTACCACTTCTTCCCTTGTTCATCGGTAAGAGAACGTGAATATGCCAACATGGATAGAGAGAGTAAAGCCAATTGGATATGCAAAAATTGTACAACACGCTCCAAGTCCCCCAATAACCTCTACCAATTAATGATATATGATGATCAAGGAAAACAAAAACAACAAAGAGGAGATGATACTGGGGAAAATGAACAGAGTAAACGTTTCAAAGAGGCTTTATCGTTACACTCTAAACACTAAAATATGCTCGGTTCAAGCCGAAGTCAAAGAGCTTAATACAAATATGAAACAAATAAAAACTGCTGTAGAACAGATAGCAACAAATATGAATACAATGCAAGATGATTTAAAAAATACATTAGCAACAACAACTAATACATTGTCAACATTATCAACACAGGTCACTGAACTGAACGAAAGGGACAAAGAAAGAGAAAAACAAATAAACAACATGGATATACGCATAAACAAACTTGAGCAACAATTATTAAGCAGAAATATTGAAATAAAGAACATACCTGATAATAAAATGCATGCTAATGATGTTGTTAAAAATATTGCTACGTCGTTAAATGTAGAAATAATAGATAATGACATTATAAACGCATATCGTTTGAAAAAAAAAGAAGGAGATTTTTTTGCACTGTGATACTAAAGTTAAATTCTGTGATATAAATGTTTTAGTTTTTCAATAGTTTACTTATTTGTTTATTTATATATACTGTGTTTTAAAACCAATCAATTTGTGATGTCAAAATACACCAATAATTTTTTTATTAATGTTATAAGTTAAAAATTCATATTCAAAATAAAATGCCCCTGAAGATGTTGACAAAAACTCAACGAAACGTCGGGAAATAATGAAATAAAGAATTTTTATTTTACATTTAATAAAATTGACCAAAAAAGCCCTACATACACTCTATAATACATAGAAGGCAAAGTTATTGTTGAGTTCTCTTCATTAAATAAAAAAAGAGAGCTTATGAATAAAATCGAAAGGCATAGAGTGGGAGCAAATATTATAAAGGAAAATGAAAAAAACTTTATATATGGGGGATTTCATGTCAAGTGCACCAACTTTTGAAACCGATGTCTTCCGATCGGGATGAAATTTGCACCAAGGTTAATCCTATTGGATAGTAGTTTAGACACAATTTTTCAACAAGATCGGTCCAGATCTCTCTGAGTTAGAGGGGGATCAAAATTTGACATTTTGGCCAAACAGGTGTTTTTTTCTCATCCATGTAACTTATTACCTATTGTTCCTAGAAAATTTTCTCCCAAAGAGTTTAGATAGCTATTTCTTCAATATTTCGGAAAAAAAATACTTTAAAAAAAAAAGATTTGTAGACTTTTTTTTTGCTAAATTAAAGCATTTTTTGCCTTTTTTTCAAAAAGGGCATTTTTTTATTTTTTTTATTTTTTTCCGATTTGTGTCTAAAACCTTACAAATAAAACTTATACTGAGAAACTAGACAAACTAAACTTTCTGAAGGTATGTAACATACCTTCATAACATAACAGAAGAGAATGGTTATCTGTAACCTGAAAGAGTTATTTGCAACATTTCAATCTGAACACGAGGATGTTAGAATTGGCTTCACGAAATTAACCCAAAAGAGGCCAAAACATTGCATTTTGGCAGAAAGCAGCGGAACTCACACAGTATGCGTTTGCATTTACTATGAAAATGTTAAACTGATGTTGAAGGAAATCAACCTAAAGTATTTAACAGATGATTCGGCAGAAGATTTACACGATTACCGCGATTGCCTTAAATTGACTATGTGTCGTAATGCAACAACTTCTTGCCACCTAGGTGAATGTACCAATTGCCCGAAAACCACATTCATCAAAGAAAATTTAATCAACTTTTTAGATCGAGAATATATAGAGGAGGCCAAATTTGATTCTTGGATTCAGACTGACAGATGCACATTGAAAACAATCATTTTAAATGTGGATGATTTTGTGGAAGAAATGTGTACAGGATTGCTAAACTTGAGAAACCATGACTTTTTAGTCAAAGAGCAATGGTCATTCTTCAAGGATTTGAAGATATATTTGAAGCCTGGTGAATTCGTTATTTCATATGATTTCGCAGAAAACTATAAATATGTTCTTCAGGATGCCATACAAGCATTCCACTTCAATAACGACCAAGCAACTTTATTCACAGTAGTTATTTACTACATGAAAGATGAAAAACTGGAACACAAAAGTATGGCAATCATATCCGACGATTTAAAACATGATACCGTTGCAGTTTATGAGTACCAGAAGAGAATGCTAAAATTTCTAAAATCTAAATTTACAGTAAAGAAGGTATACTACGTTTCGGACGGAGCTCGTCAACATTTTAAAAACAAAGGTAGCTTGGCAAATCTTATGGCCCATGAAAAAGATTTTGGAATGCCAGCTGAGTGGCATTTTCATCCTACTGCTCATGGTAAAGGAGCATGTGATGGTATTGGAGCAAACCTTAAAAGAAATGCAGCGAAGTATAGCCTCCAGTGCTCTCATAAAGATCGCATCTTAGATGCGACTGCTTTATTCCATTGGGCAAAGAGTTATTGTAAAGAAACTAAAATAGTTTTTAGTAGCAAAGAGGATCATCAGGAAACATTGAAAACACTGAAGAGCAGATTCGATGCTGTGGTAACAATCGATGGCACCGCTCAATACCATGCTTTTATACCGCTTGTCGATGGAAGACCCAAGTTGAAAAAGTTTTCTGCCTCTATTCAATGCGATTTCTTTCCAAAGGCAACAAATAAACTAGCAGCGAAATCAACAGCTGAACCTAGTAACGCCAAGAAAGGATTGACAAAAAAACGCAGTAAATAAAGGCGACAAAAAAGCTGGATGAAAGACTGGGTATTTAAAAATTTACAAGACCTAAATACTTCATCAGCTACAATAAATTAAGTATAAAAATAGTTATGATATAAATGGATCTAATGCAATTAAGATTAAATTTTAATAAATTATTTATCTTTTTATTTTTAATATTATTATTATTATACATTAATTTAATTATTATTAAAAATAAATAAAAAATAATAATTTTTCAACATTTCTATAGAAAAAAAGCGATTTTTTCCTGAGGTTAACATATTCTGAGTATTACAGTATCGAGGGTATAAAATTTTAGTTAGGTATGTTATATACCTTCGGAAAGTTTAGTTTGTCTATTTTCTCAGTATAAGTTTTATTTGTAAGGTTTTAGACACAAATAGGAAAAAATTCAAAATAGTGCATTTGTGAAAAATTGAAAAACCGTAGTCTTGAGTTACAAAACATTTATTTTGATAGATATCCCACTTCCATCCCACTAAGCGACCAAAAAGCTCTTAAAGGAAAAATCCTAAGCTTTCTTATGAAAAAAAAATAATAAAAATGCCCTTTTTGAAAAAAAGGCAAAAAATGCTTTAATTTAGCAAAAAAAAAAGTCTACAATTTTTTTTTTTTTTTTTAAGTATTTTTTCCGAAATACTGAAGAAATAGCTATCTAAACTCTTTGGGAGAAAATTTCTCAGAACAATAGGTAATAAGTTACATGGATGAGAAAAAACACCTGTTTGGCCAAAATGTCAAATTTTGATCCCCTCTAACTCAGAGAGATCTGGACCGATCTTGTTGAAAAATTGTGTCTAAACTACTATCCAATAGGACTAACCTTGGTGCAAATTTCATCCCGATCGGAAGACATCGGTTTCAAAAGTTGGTGCACTTGACATGAAATCCTCCATATATAAACGATGAACTAACACCCTATAACCGGCATCTACTTTGGTCAGCTAAAACCAAGGCCAAAGAAACAAATTGGATATATGTTTGGTACAACAATGGAAACATATTTGCACGAAGAAATGAAAACTCATCAGCCATCCTCATCAAAAATGCTACAGATATCGAAACAATATCACAATAAACAGAAAAAAAACTTTCTCTTTTATATAATTTTCTCTTAACAAAAATACAATGAATAATGAAACAATTCCAACATTAGATTGTTTTAATCAAATTAATATTAACCATCTAAGTTATCCTATATCGTTAGCATACATGAATATTCGTTACACCAATTCTCACCACACTGATAAACAGATGCTTGGAAGAATTGGGCATGGCTAACATGCTGAAAATCTCGATAGTGCGACCAATATACAAATCCGGAGTCAAATCAGATTATAGTAACTACAGGCCAATCTCAATTCTCTCATCGGTTGAAAAAATTATAGAAGAGATTGTTCGAAGATTAACAGCATTACTAGAAAAATATAATATAACAAGCAACAGCCAGTTTGGTTACCAAAAATTCAAAAACATAAACAAACTATTGGGTAATTTTTCAAATTTCATAAACAAAAATGTGAGTGATAAAAAACATTACCTAGTACTGTTTATTGATTTTAGGAAAGCGTTCGACACATTACAGCATAACAAATTAATTGAAATTCTTGAAAGGAATGGAATAAGAGGAAACTGTTTAGAATGGTTTAAAAATTATATTCATCTTCGATCCTACAGGGTTAAAATCAACAATAACCTAAGCGAAGAAATTTTTTCTAGTCAGGGAGTACCACAAAGATCAAAGCTCGGACCTATATTGTACTTAATATATGCAAACGAAATGATTCATATACTCAACAATAGTACAACATTTGCATATGCAGACGACACAGCAATGATTGTTACACTAGGGTGGCCCTTCGTTAATATGCAGGGGAAAAAAAGTGTTCAAACTGTCAGTCTCACCCCCTAGGAATATGCGAATAGCAAAAAAACTGAGAAATACAAAGTTTTGGGCCAATCAAAAAAACGTTTAGTCATGGCGCAAAGCGATTGAAAATTTCAAGTGTGTTTATATGGGGAAAATATGACTTTTTTTTCAGATTTTACGAAAATTTCGCTCTATAGTTTAATTTTACCGACAAGCTGTTATATAATTCAGGATCAGTATTAAATTATCCTTTCAAAAGGCTATAAAACTTCAAAATCGAATAAAACCTCGACAAGAAATAGCAAATGCCCCAGACCACTTTTGTGCCAAAAAAAAAACTAGGTCATGAAATTTGATAGCATTTTTTTCAACTTTGAGAAATTGATTAAAGCCATCATTCTTTTTTGGTCTCTATATTTATAAGTACTCAGATATGAAGTATTGTTTTATTACCACGTTGTTAACCTATTGCGCATTGAGACCGAAAATTGGAAATTTTTTTGATAAAATTTTTAAAACTCCTTTTCCAAGTTTGAAAAAATTTTCTTAAACAAAATTTAAAAAAATTAATATATTACTTTAAGATTTTATTAAATTCATGTTGCAGATCAACTGTGTGAATTTTTAAGTAAATCACTCTACCAGAATTTTTTTGACAAGGATTTTATTTTTGCGGATTTCGAGAAATGAGTTTTTTGTGAAATATTCAGTAACTGTACTCTTTCTAAATACTTTGTATCAAAAATTCATCACTTTTCTACTTTTAAATGTTATATTTTATCTTAATAGCCTAGGGTTTCGGAAAAAAATAATATGACTCCATTAACCCTTTTGGAATTAGGGTCACATATGACCCCAAGCTAATAAAAAATAATTTATTCAAAAAATTCAAATTTTTTGTAAGTGCTGTCCAATTTTTAGATGCGACACTTAAAATATAATAATCAAATGTGTAGAAGTTTCGTTCCAAAAATTTTGGATAAATCCGAGAACGTTAACCCATTATTTGCCAAGGCCAGCTTTGGATTTTAAGAAATTTTTAAATAAAAATTACCGAAAACGAGTTTTTCTATTACACTCGATGAAACCAATATGTAGAATTTAAGAAAAATAATTGGTTAATTTTTTTTTATTTAACCCTTCAGTGCTCCTGAGATCAAAATTATCCATTGTGATATATCTCTGGTGCAATTGTCTGCTTATTGCTCGCGAATATATGAAAAAAGTCATATTTTCCCCAATTATTTTGATTGGCCCAAAACTTTGTATTTCTCAGTTTTTTTGCTATTGCATTAAGGGCCACCCTATTGTTACACATAAAAATATAAATTCTGCTAATAATATAATGCAAGACCAGCTGAATATTGTTACGAAATGGTGTCATGACAATGGATTGGTAATAAACGCCACTAAAACGAAATTGATGCATATAAAGCCACCGCATCTACAAAACAACAACATACTACTGAAATTTCACAATATAGATTGTATACATAAAACATATAGCTACGGGATCAATAATAATGATGCATGCAATACATATATAGAAAATGTAGATACTTATAAATATCTTGGAGTCTACGTAGACCAAAACTTTAAATGGAAAGCACATGTAGATCATCTTCAGGGTAAACTAAGAAAGTCCGCATACATGCTCTACCACTTAAGCAATTGTGCCCCATACAGCGTACTGAGACAGGCATATTTCTCACTAGCTGAATCATGTCTTCGACATGGCATTACAGCATGGGGAAATGCAACATACTGTAGAACTCTACAGATCACAGGATAGACTACTGAGAATATTACTGCGGAATAATACAAATTAATACAAACACCATCAATAGAAACAACAGTATACAAACCACCAACACAATCTTTATCAACAACAATAACAAACTCATCAACAACAACACTACATTATTCACAATACAGTAAACACCAAAGCAAAAAATTTACGTATACTGAACGTACAAAACTTATATAAAACTACGTTAATAAACGAATTCTCAAGTGACTCAAGATTTCTGCAAGCTATTGATCATGAACACAACACCAGGCAGAGAGCAGAAGGGAGATTTCAAGTTATTAAATATCGGAACAACTACGGGAAAAACACCATACAAGTAACATTAACAAAAATCATGAACGAAATCCCAGTAAATATATTAAACATATTAAATAAATTTAAAAGAAAAAAACGAATTAAAGAATTCTTCATAAATGCACAATGAATGTCAATTTACTATATTTTTGTTAATACTCCACAATACCTACAGACAAGCCTATTGGCTTCGTGGGTTTTTTGAAATTTAAAAATATATATATTGTATTATGATTTATTGGCTTTAATAATAATAAAATAATAAAAAATAAAAAAAAAATTAAAATAAATAATGTAATAATAGAAAAAGTTAACAACATTAAATATCTGGGTTTCTTAATAGACAGACTTAAATTTCAAGGAACATCTTGAATATATGTAAAAACGAATAAGAAATAAACTATCAATTACAACTGCAATAAACATATATAATACAATAATTAAACCCCATTTTGAATATGGATAACTGTGTTATACACATGCCATTAGCATTCAAGTGAAGCATTTTGAATTCGTTTGAATTATTAGTATAATCCATGGGCGTATTTTACCATTGCCATTACAACTTTGATTTGTTGTATTTTGAAGCGCACCTATGCACATCATCCATAGCTGTAGTGAAAATATCAAAAAGCTCATCAATGCTAAATAAATCGTTGTTTGTTTTCAGCTGGTTAGCATATGTAGCTTTGCTGTTATTATTGATGTTATTGTTACAATTTGTGTTGTTGTTACTTAAATTTGGGAAATCAACCTTTGATAGAAATGAAATATTTTGTTGTTGCCTGCTGTTGTTATGACTTTTGGAAGTTACTATTGTTCTAGTTTCCAAATAGAGAGAACGTAACGGACAGTTGATGTCGTTTGCAGAGTGATCAGTTCTCTCCATGTTTTTTGCAATTAAAGCATGTAAAAGCAGCTGGTCTTTTTTCATTTGTGTTAAACGGACACACACTTGTATGATGTTGTTCTGCACATATCATATATGCAGCACTTCGATGGCAATGTTCACCGCCATGGACATACATTAAGCAGTTCCAGCATTGAGTTGGTTTATTTCTGGATCTAGATTTGTATTTTTTCCAAGAAATTATAATATTGGAAATTGTCCTTACATTTTTTAAGGCAGTTGGGTTAAAATTTTTACGAACAAATTGAACTTTGTAAACAGCATTGTTGTTCGAACTGAATTTGGTGACTATTTCAGCCACGGAAGAAGGGGATAGGTTGTAGTATTTTAACTCTTCGGTGATGTCCTCAGAGTTTATGCGGGGTAAACCGTGTAGAAAGGTTGTGTATAACCTATTTTCTTTGGAGCCATATGAATGAAACTCCATTTTACTCTCTTTAAGGATTTGCTTGTAGCATTCGTACAATTCTTTAGTTGGAGCAAAAATTTTGGTACCAATTGAAGTACGTTTGAAAATACAATCTTTACTAAGTAGTTTTCGTATTTCTGCAAATGAGGCGTTGGCTTCTACAACTATAGGTGGAGGTTTGTGTTGTTTAATATCGTTAATATTTGATGCAGGAGTTACGACCATATCACTGAGGCCAGCAAGCAGGCTAAATCTGTTGCTGGAAGTTGACGCGATGTTCGGGTTAACAAAACCCGGAGGAAGTTTTGTCATCTTCGTGTTCGCAAGGAGCTTTCTTTTAGATGAAGATTTGGCCCCTCGGGCCATCGCTAAATTTTTATTCCTGTTTTAAGCTGAATTGACTACCACGTGAGCTCAAATGAGATCAGAAAAGGCAATTTCAAAACCAAAATTATACTCTTGTTAATTTTAAATAGTTGTACTCTAAGCGCTTTAATTATTTACACGACCGTTCGTAAAGAGAATTAGATTCGAACTGCATGTGCTCGCATAAATTTTTCTAAATACCGGTGTTTTTGACAATATTATTAAACTGAAAAACACATCTCAAAAGTGAAAGATAAATGTAAATAAACACTTTCACTAGTTTCAAATAACAAAAACCTTAATAAAAATTATTAAAATAGAAAAGAAAACATTATCATTAAAGAACAATTGTTTCTACAAATAAAAAAAAAAAACAAAGAAACGAAAAAAACTAAGAGCAAATACAAAACAAAATATGTCATCAAAGCAAGAAATATTATGCAATGACTGCACTTTTGTCATAAAAACAGAAACATATGTAAAATGCTCTAAATGCAACTTACCCTACCACTTCTTCCCCTGTTCATCGGTAAGAGAACGTGAATATGCCAACATGGATAGAGAGAGTAAAGCCAATTGGATATGCAAAAATTGTACAACACGCTCCAAGTCCCCCAATAACCTCTACCAATTAATGATATATGATGATCAAGGAAAACAAAAACAACAAAGAGGAGATGATACTGGGGAAAATGAACAGAGTAAACGTTTCAAAGAGGCTTTATCGTTACACTCTAAACACTAAAATATGCTCGGTTCAAGCCGAAGTCAAAGAGCTTAATACAAATATGAAACAAATAAAAACTGCTGTAGAACAGATAGCAACAAATATGAATACAATGCAAGATGATTTAAAAAATACATTAGCAACAACAACTAATACATTGTCAACATTATCAACACAGGTCACTGAACTGAACGAAAGGGACAAAGAAAGAGAAAAACAAATAAACAACATGGATATACGCATAAACAAACTTGAGCAACAATTATTAAGCAGAAATATTGAAATAAAGAACATACCTGATAATAAAATGCATGCTAATGATGTTGTTAAAAATATTGCTACGTCGTTAAATGTAGAAATAATAGATAATGACATTATAAACGCATATCGTTTGAAAAAAAAGAAGGAGATTTTTTTGCACTGTGATACTAAAGTTAAATTCTGTGATATAAATGTTTTAGTTTTTCAATAGTTTACTTATTTGTTTATTTATATATACTGTGTTTTAAAACCAATCAATTTGTGATGTCAAAATACACCAATAATTTTTTTATTAATGTTATAAGTTAAAAATTCATATTCAAAATAAAATGCCCCTGAAGATGTTGACAAAAACTCAACGAAACGTCGGGAAATAATGAAATAAAGAATTTTTATTTTACATTTAATAAAATTGACCAAAAAAGCCCTACATACACTCTATAATACATAGAAGGCAAAGTTATTGTTGAGTTCTCTTCATTAAATAAAAAAAGAGAGCTTATGAATAAAATCGAAAGGCATAGAGTGGGAGCAAATATTATAAAGGAAAATGAAAAAAACTTTATATATGGGGGATTTCATGTCAAGTGCACCAACTTTTGAAACCGATGTCTTCCGATCGGGATGAAATTTGCACCAAGGTTAATCCTATTGGATAGTAGTTTAGACACAATTTTTCAACAAGATCGGTCCAGATCTCTCTGAGTTAGAGGGGGATCAAAATTTGACATTTTGGCCAAACAGGTGTTTTTTTCTCATCCATGTAACTTATTACCTATTGTTCCTAGAAAATTTTCTCCCAAAGAGTTTAGATAGCTATTTCTTCAATATTTCGGAAAAAAAATACTTTAAAAAAAAAGATTTGTAGACTTTTTTTTTGCTAAATTAAAGCATTTTTTGCCTTTTTTTCAAAAAGGGCATTTTTTTATTTTTTTTATTTTTTTCCGATTTGTGTCTAAAACCTTACAAATAAAACTTATACTGAGAAACTAGACAAACTAAACTTTCTGAAGGTATGTAACATACCTTCATAACATAACAGAAGAGAATGGTTATCTGTAACCTGAAAGAGTTATTTGCAACATTTCAATCTGAACACGAGGATGTTAGAATTGGCTTCACGAAATTAACCCAAAAGAGGCCAAAACATTGCATTTTGGCAGAAAGCAGCGGAACTCACACAGTATGCGTTTGCATTTACTATGAAAATGTTAAACTGATGTTGAAGGAAATCAACCTAAAGTATTTAACAGATGATTCGGCAGAAGATTTACACGATTACCGCGATTGCCTTAAATTGACTATGTGTCGTAATGCAACAACTTCTTGCCACCTAGGTGAATGTACCAATTGCCCGAAAACCACATTCATCAAAGAAAATTTAATCAACTTTTTAGATCGAGAATATATAGAGGAGGCCAAATTTGATTCTTGGATTCAGACTGACAGATGCACATTGAAAACAATCATTTTAAATGTGGATGATTTTGTGGAAGAAATGTGTACAGGATTGCTAAACTTGAGAAACCATGACTTTTTAGTCAAAGAGCAATGGTCATTCTTCAAGGATTTGAAGATATATTTGAAGCCTGGTGAATTCGTTATTTCATATGATTTCGCAGAAAACTATAAATATGTTCTTCAGGATGCCATACAAGCATTCCACTTCAATAACGACCAAGCAACTTTATTCACAGTAGTTATTTACTACATGAAAGATGAAAAACTGGAACACAAAAGTATGGCAATCATATCCGACGATTTAAAACATGATACCGTTGCAGTTTATGAGTACCAGAAGAGAATGCTAAAATTTCTAAAATCTAAATTTACAGTAAAGAAGGTATACTACGTTTCGGACGGAGCTCGTCAACATTTTAAAAACAAAGGTAGCTTGGCAAATCTTATGGCCCATGAAAAAGATTTTGGAATGCCAGCTGAGTGGCATTTTCATCCTACTGCTCATGGTAAAGGAGCATGTGATGGTATTGGAGCAAACCTTAAAAGAAATGCAGCGAAGTATAGCCTCCAGTGCTCTCATAAAGATCGCATCTTAGATGCGACTGCTTTATTCCATTGGGCAAAGAGTTATTGTAAAGAAACTAAAATAGTTTTTAGTAGCAAAGAGGATCATCAGGAAACATTGAAAACACTGAAGAGCAGATTCGATGCTGTGGTAACAATCGATGGCACCGCTCAATACCATGCTTTTATACCGCTTGTCGATGGAAGACCCAAGTTGAAAAAGTTTTCTGCCTCTATTCAATGCGATTTCTTTCCAAAGGCAACAAATAAACTAGCAGCGAAATCAACAGCTGAACCTAGTAACGCCAAGAAAGGATTGACAAAAAAACGCAGTAAATAAAGGCGACAAAAAAGCTGGATGAAAGACTGGGTATTTAAAAATTTACAAGACCTAAATACTTCATCAGCTACAATAAATTAAGTATAAAAATAGTTATGATATAAATGGATCTAATGCAATTAAGATTAAATTTTAATAAATTATTTATCTTTTTATTTTTAATATTATTATTATTATACATTAATTTAATTATTATTAAAAATAAATAAAAAATAATAATTTTTCAACATTTCTATAGAAAAAAAGCGATTTTTTCCTGAGGTTAACATATTCTGAGTATTACAGTATCGAGGGTATAAAATTTTAGTTAGGTATGTTATATACCTTCGGAAAGTTTAGTTTGTCTATTTTCTCAGTATAAGTTTTATTTGTAAGGTTTTAGACACAAATAGGAAAAAATTCAAAATAGTGCATTTGTGAAAAATTGAAAACCCGTAGTCTTGAGTTACAAAACATTTATTTTGATAGATATCCCACTTCCATCCCACTAAGCGACCAAAAAGCTCTTAAAGGAAAAATCCTAAGCTTTCTTATGAAAAAAAAAAATAATAAAAATGCCCTTTTTGAAAAAAAGGCAAAAAATGCTTTAATTTAGCAAAAAAAAAAGTCTACAAATTTTTTTTTTTTTTTTAAGTATTTTTTCCGAAATACTGAAGAAATAGCTATCTAAACTCTTTGGGAGAAAATTTCTCAGAACAATAGGTAATAAGTTACATGGATGAGAAAAAACACCTGTTTGGCCAAAATGTCAAATTTTGATCCCCTCTAACTCAGAGAGATCTGGACCGATCTTGTTGAAAAATTGTGTCTAAACTACTATCCAATAGGACTAACCTTGGTGCAAATTTCATCCCGATCGGAAGACATCGGTTTCAAAAGTTGGTGCACTTGACATGAAATCCTCCATATATAAACGATGAACTAACACCCTATAACCGGCATCTACTTTGGTCAGCTAAAACCAAGGCCAAGGAAACAAATTGGATATATGTTTGGTACAACAATGGAAACATATTTGCACGAAGAAATGAAAACTCATCAGCCATCCTCATCAAAAATGCTACAGATATCGAAACAATATCACAATAAACAGAAAAAAAACTTTCTCTTTTATATAATTTTCTCTTAACAAAAATACAATGAATAATGAAACAATTCCAACATTAGATTGTTTTAATCAAATTAATATTAACCATCTAAGTTATCCTATATCGTTAGCATACATGAATATTCGTTACACCAATTCTCACCACACTGATAAACAGATGCTTGGAAGAATTGGGCATGGCTAACATGCTGAAAATCTCGATAGTGCGACCAATATACAAATCCGGAGTCAAATCAGATTATAGTAACTACAGGCCAATCTCAATTCTCTCATCGGTTGAAAAAATTATAGAAGAGATTGTTCGAAGATTAACAGCATTACTAGAAAACAAGGAGAAAAATTGTTCAACCCAAGTTGAGAATTACATTTGACATCAATTTAAGAACTTAATATTTCAATGCATACTGGAGAATGACCGAAACTAACACATAAACAGTTTTTTCCTATTTGAAAAACATATGACTGTCATTGTTGCTGTTGTAGAGTTGTTATACCCTCCACTCCAGTGTGCAGAGGGTATATATAAGTTTGTCATTCCGTTTGTAATAATTAGAAAAAAAATTTTGGACCCCATAAAATTTATATATTTGTGATCCTTATAACAACCGGAGTTGATATAGCGATGTCCGTCTGTCCGTCTGTGGAAATCACGATGACGGCATCAATCCGGCAGCTAGGGTACTCGTTGACATAAGAATGATTCACTAACATCCTGAGAAGTTTGCTATTTAAAATCGTCCAAATCGGTCGATTAGGGCCCGAGATTTGAATGAAGAACTAAAAAAGTCTTGAAAAAAAAATAATTTTCTATGTTGTTCTTGTCACGATCACGCCCTCAATAGTGCAGCTACAGTGATCATTTTTAGTGAGAATGATTCACCAAATTCATGGAAAGATACTTCAAAAATCATTAAAATCGGTGGAACAGGTCCAGGGAAATCTCTGAAAAAGTAAAAAAAAAATGAAAAACATGATATTTCTATATTGTTCTTGTTGTTATTCTAAATGTTGCATTGTTTTCATAGCTGGACTTGTTGTTTTTGTGGTCGTTATGGTAATAATATAACAAAAACAAACCCTTTGTACATTTTTTTATCAACTCTGGTAGAAAAATTTTAAAGTTTCCATTGTTTTGGCATCACTAAAAAAATATGTTAGATCATTTCTGTCATTGCCACAAGCCTGCCTGCAGTGGTTAAAATCGATCCAAAATTTTTTCGACAAGCAGACACTACGAGTTAATATAAAGGGAGTAAAAATTCACCAACATCTAAAGCAAATAATGCTAAAATACCTAGTTGTTAATAAAAAAAAACAATTGGGCAATTCACAATGGGTAATGTATCGTTTTTTCTCCTGTATCGTGTATCACTTTACAATAGTGTAAAACTGTTGTTGATAATTTTCACTGAAAAATCTGATACACGATCCAACTTCATTTGCTATGTTTAGTAAATGTTGTATATTGTATCATAACATATCAGTTCCAAGTGAATGCCAGTTTTTATGAAAAAGAAAAAACAAATACATAGAATATTATCAGCATAAATAATTATAAAATAAAATATGGCAAATAATGCAAATAACGCAAATACATCGATAAGTTTATTTATATAAAAATTAATGTTTATATTTTTAGTATGTATTTTCTCTTTCAGTACCAACCAAAACATTTAACATTTTTTTTTTCATTATAAATTAAAATGCAAGAGGTACGTAACTAAAACTCCAGGGTATATCTCACGACCAAAAAGCAAACACTGACAAGTGTTTTCTCTTATACAAAATAGCAGAAGCGACGAAGCGATCTTTCCTCGTTGGATCGAAAATTACTAAAGAAAGCGTTTTACAATATGAAAATACAACTGAGTGTTCACAACAAATGATTGTATTGTGTATTTCAATACAACATACAATGTACAACACCTGTTGTGAATTGCCCAAATGTAAATTTAGCAAAAAATTTATGTATTAATTTATTTAAAGAGAAAAACACAAAAATAACGTTTGATGTTGTATTTTTTGTGTGTAATATTTAAATATACATACATACACATATTAAATAATACAAATAATGTACATATATTATATATATGTATGTATGTATATTCATAGTAACTGCATGTTAGAAATAAATCGGTTATTTTATTTACATAAAATTCTGCAGTATTTTGTTGTGGGGAAAATACATTTCTTTTGTATTAACAGAGTGTCACTTCATTTTGCTCAGCGTGACTATGCCACAGTAGATGCCGGCATAATTTTTGTTTGTTCTAATTAGCTTTGCAATAGTTTTTTCTATTTTAACATGAATGTTAATATTTTCAACTAGATATCATACAGAACAATGTTAAGAGTATACACGGGTTGGTCTTTTATTTCATACGTTTTTTCATTATTCTTTTACAAATATGAACATAAGTTTTGCATATTACCCACCAATCTCACATCACACTGCAAGTTCGAAAAACTCAATACACTCACATTTTTTTTTACTAATACACACACATTTTCCGCAGTGGTCACACTAATGGCACCAAATTTTTCGTGCGAATAGTGGCAGACACTAACGATGATTAATGTTACCCTGTTATAAATTTAATGCAAATTTACTGGATTCTGTAAAATTGTAATTAAAGTTTTAACTTGTTAAATCTATTATAATGATTTATTTTTTGAAATGCGCATACAAAAACGCAAGTTTGTTAATTATAGAGCATAAATATTATTAACTATTATTAAAATAATACTAATAATAATAAATGTAAACATTTTCCCTCAAACATGTGCCTGTATAATAAACTTGGTAACTCTACTTAAAATAAAATAAGAGAGAGAAGTATACAAATTTTTTCAAGTTTACGCTTCGACAACATTTTAAAAATGAGATTGCAGTCAGATGTTTGAGCATAAAATTTAATGGCGATGGATTCGACTAATTCGAACAATTTTTCGTTGATAATACGTACACAACGATTTTACAATTTCAGTGTGATGTGAGATTGGGGGGTTAACTTTTTGTTGTCTTTACAAAATAGAGTTACCGAGTTCGTCAATGAGTTTTTTGCTTACAAAACAGTTCTACATAGTTATATAGAATTATTATTCTGCTTTACCTATAAAATATCTGATTGCGATTACATCTAATTTTTAAAAATTGTTTATAATTAATAAAGCATTATTATTCACATAAATACAAAATTTCACTTTTTAAACTGAAAATAAAATTTCCAATTATAAATTAGAAAATATTAATTGAGTTTCAGAAAATCATATCAAAACGTCGGAAATAATAATTTTAAATTTAGAAATATCTTTACATATAAAAATGTTTACATTTAAAAAAAAATATTGCCATTCAGGAGATATTAATAACTTTTCAGTACCGCGATTCAGTAACTTCTTTTAACGATAGTCGAATTGTAAAAAAAAAAGAAAATTGCAAAATTATCAGTAAAATTTTGAAACGATATTCGCTATTGTTAAAGTCAGCTGTTGTTGTTATCTAAACGACAACCATTTTTGTGTTGTTTATCCAATCGATAAAAACTTAAATTTTTAGGTTGAAATGTCGTCATACATAAATAAAAATCATGAAATAGTGAAAATATTTTGCTTTAATTAAAAAACTTTTTTATATAAATAAAAAAATTAAATAGCATATTCAATTCATTATTTCATTTTCAAATAAATAAACAGAAATATTAGTAAAAAAAATAAAGATATTAAACATAAACATAAAATCATCCTGTCAAACACGAAGTAATTTGTTTTTTTTCTATTCTTTGTGTTTTTCGCTTATTTTGACAGAGATGCCACTCCTTTACAATTTAAATAAATAGAAAAACAGATTTGTGGATATTAATTTAAATTCAATGAATTTAAGAAAACCTCAAATGATATTTAAGAATTGCTAACATAAAAATTGTTACATAAGTAAACGTAATTTTATGAGAATGTTATTTTTTATATATAAATTTTCAAAATTTTTTTTGGATGAAAATTTGAAGTTTTTCAGAAAATAAAGATAACATTAAATTATTTTATTTAAAATGTTTGGGACTTTTCGTTTTTTGCGTTTTTCATCCCTAATTTGATTATTTATTATTATAAATTTATTCTCTATGTTTTCAAAATATGGCAATATTTTAAAAAAAAGTTGAGAGAGCTTTTTTTTTGGTTATTATTTTGTTACTCCATCCAACCTATATGGCCACAATGAAGAAATATTTGGCCAGTTAAAAGAAACTATACAGCCATCTCCAATTAGCACGATTTAATGCATATAGCCACTCTACACAACCATTACCTTTGCAATGGAGGTTAGGGCGAGCTATTTAATTAGCAAAAACTAAATTAAACGAGAAGTTATGTCATATAACCGGAAACGCATGCATATAGGTATATAACCAAAATGCATGCCGATCAGCAACCACGATGACCAAAAAGCAAACACCGAAATAAATCCGAAATAATAGAAAAGAAGAAAACCAACCCAAAGAATTTGCTGAAATAATTTGGTATTAAGTTTAACAAACCGAGGTGGAGGGTATCAAAGATTCGGCACAGCCGAATTTAACACTCTTACTTGTTTTTTATTATTATTACTATTTCATTTAATTATTTTTTTCTTTAAATAAATTAATACATAAAAATTTGTTTTTTAAATTATTGGTGAACTTTTACTCCCTTTATTTACTGCCTGTATATTAACTGGTAGTGTCTGCTTGTCGACAAAATTTTGGATCGATTTTTAGCCCCTTTCCCGTGAGCCAATCGATCTGAAATTTTGCATGCAGGCTCGTGGCAATGACAGAAATGATCTAACAAATTTTTTTAGTGATGCCAAAACAATGGAAACTTTTAAAATTTTCTACCAGAGTTCACAAAAAAATGTACAAAGGGTTTGTTTTTATTATATTATTACCACAACGACCACAAAAACAACAAGTCCAGCTATGACAACAATGCAACATTTAGAATAACAACAGGAACAATATGGAAACATCATGTTTTTCATTTTTTTTTTAATTTTTCATAGATTTACCTGGACCTGTTCCACCGATTTTAATGATTTTTGAAGTAGAAATCTTCCCATGAATTTGGTGAATCATTCTCACTAAAAATTATCACCCTAGCTATCCTATTGAGGGCGTGATCGTGACAAGAACAACATAGAAAATTATATTTTTTCAAGACTTTTTTTAGTTCTTCATTCAAATCTCGGGCCCTAACCGACCGATTTGGACGATTTTAAATAGCAAACTTTTCAGGATGTTAATGAATCATTTTTTATGCCAACGAGCATCCTAGCTGCCCGATTGATGCCGTCATCGTGATTTCCACAGACGGACAGACGGACAGACGGACATCGCTATATCAACTCCGGTTGTTATAACGATCACAAATATATATATTTTATGGGGTCCAAATTTTTTTTTCTAATTATTACAAACGGAATGACAAACTTATATATACCCTCTGCACACTGGAGTGGAGGGTATAAAAACAAAAGCAAACAAGTTGAATAAAAAGCGATGGTACGACATTGTCGCTCTAAAAATTAGTAGAGACTTGTTGTTTTCCAGAGGACAGATGCATGCTGCATATTGTTATGGCTTACACCAGAAGTTAAAAGTATACCTATGAAAGCATCTAACTCATCTTCTGTAAATGTCTTCCAAACTTTGTTCTTGTCTGGGTTATTTTTATTCCACTTGGGTATTGAATCGTTGCATTTAAAATAATAAATATGATGTTGGGGGTAAAACATTTCTTAAATACTTCAAGTGGAATTGTTTTTTTCTTGCACAGGACCTCCAGTAAATCGCATAATGTTATGGGTGCGGATACGAGCGGCTGCAGGTGGCACTTTGCCCCATTTTGTGCCATCTTTTCTGTAAAATTTCGAAGTTCGGTCTATGTCATTTCCCCCTGACTGCACTTGGACTTCTGGCCGAATATCATCTTCAGATTCATCGCTGCCATAGTTCTCCTCTATCTCCAGTCCTTGTTCCTGCTCAATATCGGAAGATTCATCCTCATCCGGCACAATATCTGCATCATCATCATCTTCGACAACAACAGGTTCAAATCCTTCTTCCATTTCACTTTCCCGCTCAAGAGAATTGGCTAAATCAGTAGCAACTCGTTCGTAAAATGTTGGGTCAAAATGTGAATACGTCTGATAGACTAAATCAACTTCTATCCCTTCATTATTTATTTCCATTTTTATGCAAAACAAGTAAGTGTTAAATTCGGCTGTGCCGAATCTTTGATACCCTCCACCTCGGTTTGAGTCTTGATAATAAATGTAAATGAAAAAGTAAACAATTTGTTAAACTTAATACCAAATTATTTCAGCAAATTCTTTGGGTTGGTTTTCTTCTTTTCTATTATTTCGGATATATTTCGGTGTTTGCTTTTTGGTCATCGTGGTTGCTGATCGGCATGCATTTTGGTTATATACCTATATGCATGCGTTTCCGGTTATATGACATAACTTCTCGTTTAATTTAGTTTTTGCTAATTAAATAGCTCGCCCTAACCTCCATTGCAAAGGTAATGGTTGTGTAGAGTGGCTATATGCATTAAATCGTGCTAATTGGAGATGGCTGTATAGTTTCTTTTAACTGGCCAAATATTTCTTCATTGTGGCCATATAGGTCGGATGGAGTAACAAAATAATAACCAAAAAAAAAGCTCTCTCAACTTTTTTTTTTAAATATTGCCATATTTTGAAAACATAGAGAATAAATTTATAATAATAAATAATCAAATTAGGGATGAAAAACGCAAAAAACGAAAAGTCCCAAACATTTTAAATAAAATAATTTAATGTTATCTTTATTTTCTGAAAAACTTCAAATTTTCATCCAAAAAAAATTGTGAAAATTTATATATAAAAAATAACATTCTCATAAAATTACGTTTACTTATGTAACAATTTTTATGTTAGCAATTCTTAAATATCATTTGAGGTTTTCTTAAATTCATTGAATTTAAATTAATATCGACAAATCTGTTTTTCTATTTATTTAAATTGTAAAGAAGTGGCATCTCTGTCAAAATAAGCGAAAAACACAAAGAATAGAAAAAAACAAATTACTTCGTGTTTGACAGGATGATTTTATGTTTATGTTTAATATCTTTATTTTTTTTACTAATATTTCTGTTTATTTATTTGAAAATGAAATAATGAATTAAATATGCTATTTAATTTCTTTATTTATATAAAAAAGTTTTTTAATTAAAGCAAAATATTTTCACTATTTCATGATTTTTATTTATGTATGACGACATTTCAACCTAAAAATTTAAGTTTTTATCGATTGGATAAAACACACAAAAATGGTTGTCGTTTAGATAACAACAACAGCTGACTTTAACAATAGCGAATATCGTTTCAAAATTTTACTGATAATTTTGCAATTTTCTTTTTTTTTACAATTCGACTATCGTTAAAAGAAGTTACTGAATCGCGGTACTGAAAAGTTATTAATATCTCCTGAATGGCAATATTTTTTTTAAATGTAAACATTTTTAAATGTAAAGATATTTCTAAATTTAAAATTATTATTTCCGACGTTTTGATATGATTTTCTGAAACTCAATTAATATTTTCTAATTTATAATTGGAAATTTTATTTTCAGTTTTTATTATAATTGATATTTTCTTAAATTTGAATGGAAAATTTAAAAAGTGAAATTTTGTATTTATGTGAATAATAATGCTTTATTAATTATAAACAATTTTTAAAAATTAGATGTAATCGCAATCAGATATTTTATAGGTAAAGCAGAATAATAATTCTATATAACTATGTAGAACTGTTTTGTAAGCAAAAAACTCATTGACGAACTCGGTAACTCTATTTTGTAAAGACAACAAAAAGTTAACCCCCCAATCTCACATCACACTGAAATTCTAAAATCGTTGTGTACGTATTATCAACGAAAAATTGTTCGAAGTAGTCGAATCCATCGCCATTAAATTTTATGCTCAAACATCTGACTGCAATCTCATTTTTAAAATGTTGTCGAAGCGTAAACTTGAAAAAATTTGTATACTTCTCTCTCTTATTTTATTTTAAGTAGAGTTACTAAGTTTATTATACAGGCACATGTTTGAGGGAAAATGTTTACATTTATTATTATTAGTATTATTTTAATAATAGTTAATAATATTTATGCTCTATAATTAACAAACGTTTTTGTATGCGCATTTCAAAAAATAAATCATTATAATAGATTTAACAAGTTAAAACTTTAATTACAATTTTACAGGATCCAGTAAATTTGCATTAAATTTATAACAGGGTAACATTAATCATCGTTAGTGTCTGCCACTATTCGCACGAAAAATTTGGTGCCATTAGTGTGACCACTGCGGAAAATGTGTGTATATTAGTAAAAAAAAATGTGAGTGTATTGAGTTTTTCGAACTTGCAGTGTGATGTGAGATTGGTGGGTAATATGCCAAACTTATGTTCATATTTGTAAAAGAATAATGAAAAAACGTATGAAATAAAAGACCAACCCGTGTATACTCTTAACATTGTTCTGTATGATATCTAGTTGAAAATATTAACATTCATGTTAAAATAGAAATAACTATTGCAAAGCTAATTAGAACAAACAAAAATTATGGCGGCATCTACTGTGGCATAGTCACGCTGAGCAAAATGAAGTGACACTCTGTTAATACAAAAGAAATGTATTTTCCCCACAACAAAATACTGCAGAATTTTATGTAAATAAAATAACCGATTTATTTCTAACATGCAGTTACTATCAATATACATACATACATATATATAATATATGTACATTATTTGTATTATTTAATATGTGTATGTATGTATATTTAAATATTACACACAAAAAATACAACATCAAACGTTATTTTTGTGTTTTTCTCTTTAAATAAATTAATACATAAATTTTTTTGCTAAATTTACATTTGGGCAATTCACAACAGGTGTTGTATATTGTATGTTGTATTGAAATACACAATACAATCATTTGTTGTGAACACTCAGTTGTATTTTCATATTGTAAAACGCTTTCTTTAGTAATTTTCGATCCAACGAGGAAAGATCGCTTCGTCGCTTCTGCTATTTTGTATAAGAGAAAACACTTGTCAGTGTTTGCTTCTTGGTCGTGAGATATACCCTGGAGTTTTAGTTACGTACCTCTTGCATTTTAATTTATAATGAAAAAAAAAATGTTAAATGTTTTGGTTGGTACTGAAAGAGAAAATACATACTAAAAATATAAACATTAATTTTTATATAAATAAACTTATCGATGTATTTGCGTTATTTGCATTATTTGCCATATTTTATTTTATAATTATTTATGCTGATAATATTCTATGTATTTGTTTTTTCTTTTTCATAAAAACTGGCATTCACTTGGAACTGATATGTTATGATACAATATACAACATTTACAAAACATAGCAAATGAAGTTGGATCGTGTATCAGATTTTTCAGTGAAAATTACCAACAACAATTTTACACTATTGTAAAGTGATACACGATACAAGAGATACAACGATACATTACCCATTGTGAATTGCCCAATTGTTTTTTTTATTAACAACTAGGTATTTTAGCATTATTTGCTTTAGATGTTGGTGAATTTTTACTCCCTTTGTATTAACTCGTAGTGTCTGCTTGTCGAAAAAATTTTGGATCGATTTTAACCACTTTCCCGTGACCCAATCGATCTGAAATTTTGCAGACAGGCTTGTGGCAATGACAGAAATGATCTAACATATTTTTTTAGTGATGCCAAAACAATGGAAACTTTTAAATTTTTCTACCAGAGTTGATAAAAAAATGTACAAAGGGTTTGTTTTTGTTATATTATTACCATAACGACCACAAAAACAACAAGTCCAGCTATGAAAACAATGCAACATTTAGAATAACAACAAGAAAAATATAGAAATATCATGTTTTTCATTTTTTTTTACTTTTTCAGAGATTTCCCTGGACCTGTTCCACCGATTTTAATGATTTTTGAAGTAGAAATCTTTCCATGAATTTGGTGAATCATTCTCACTAAAAATGATCACTGTAGCTGCACTATTGAGGGCGTGATCGTGACAAGAACAACATAGAAAATTATTTTTTTTTTCAAGACTTTTTTAGTTCTTCATTCAAATCTCGGGCCCTAATCGACCGATTTGGACGATTTTAAATAGCAAACTTCTCATGATGTTAGTGAATCATTTTTATGTCAACGAGTACCTTAGCTACCGGATTGATGCCGTCATCGTGATTTCCACAGGCGGACAGACGGACATCGCTATATCAACTCCGGTTGTTATAAGGATCACAAATATATAAATTTTATGGGGTCCAAAATTTTTTTTCTAATTATTACAAACGGAATGACAAACTGGAGTGGAGGGTATAACAACTCTACAACAGCAACAATGACAGTCATATGTTTTTCAAATAGGAAAAAACTGTTTATGTGTTAGTTTCGGTCATTCCCCAGTATGCATTGAAATATTATTTCTCCAATGTTGGAGAAAAGTTAAGTTCTTAAATTGATGTCAAATGTAATTCTCAACTTGGGTTGAACAATTTTTTTCCTTGTTTGCTTTCAACTTGACATCAAGTTGAGACTTAACATTTTTTCCAATCTTTGAGAAACATTTTTACTCTCAATTGGATATCCAACACTTTTCTCTACTTGAGACCAAACATTTTTTCAACTTGAATACGATTTGTGTTAAGTCTGAGATATTATTTAAATATGTCATAAATAATAAATTAAATTAAAAAATGCCAAAAAAGTACAAATAAATCATTGATATATTTTTAATTATTTCTGCTTTTTGTCGAATTTTTCAAAAAATGTACAACTAATTAATTCATTTATTTTTAATTCTAGATTTCAAAAAATGTACATAATATGTACATTTAATGTTAAATATGTACATAGTAATGTTAAATATATAATGAAATTAAATTGAAACATTAAAAAAAGTACATTGTTTTCTTTTCTAAAATTAGTATAATATTTTTTAATATGGCAATTCCGTACCTTCCATTTGATACCGATTGGAAATATTTCTTTGCTATCAAGTTGAGAATCACAAATTTCTCAATTTGATAACTATGAAAATCGCCATATAAAAATGTGCCTTTTAAGTTGAGAAGACTATATTCGAACTATTGAGGGCATTTGAGAATTAACGCTGGAGATTTGAGAAATGTATTTGATCTCAAATGCACCTCAAGTTGATAGCAAACAAAAATGTTTATTGGGACATTTATTGTAGGGTCGTTTGCACACACACAAAAAATAGAAAATAAATTGTCAATAAGCAAAGCAAGTGGCTTCGAAATTCGATGATGCCAGTTAATCATTTTTTGTTCACGCGGAATTTATAATTGGAGGAATTTTTTTCTCGAGAAATGTATTTTCCGTGAGAAAGAAATTCCTTGAGAATATTCATAATTGGGATGAATAACTTTTAATTGGAACTTTTTAGTCAGAATAAATCATAATTCTAGTTAGATATTGGTTAATATTTAATTAGAAAAAATATTGTGGTGGCATCTACGCAATTATTGAGGCAGTCACGGAAAAATTAAATGCAAGTCTGTTTTTTTTAATATAACAAAAATGGATTTTCCCTTTAACAAAATATGGCAGAATTCTTTATAAATGAAATGCAAAATGGAAAATCAATTTTGTGCTAATTCTTAACAAAATTAATAATATATATATATGTATTATTATATTTATTAATATTTGTAATTTTATTTGACACAATTTCACACACAGTTTTACAGATCAACTGTTTTCAACTGATTTAGAAGTTTTCTGTTTTTGAAACAGTAGTGCCAATTTGTAACATTTTGTGATGTAATGAAAATCGCAGAATAATAAGTTAATACACAATAAAAAATATTAAATTTTTAAGTTTTATATACATATTGCAATAAAAAAACTTTGGTAAATTTACATTGAAGATGGTCAGAAATGAATGAGAAAAATATATAGACATTTTAGAAAAGCACATTTAATGTTAAACTTTATGCACAAAATATATGGGTTTTTGTTGTTTCGAATTTAACTGTGGCTCTAAGTGAAAAGTTTTAGACCGATCGTATATTACATCTTGAGGATCCTCACCTAATATTTTCAAATATTTTAAATTCTTTTTAACTCATTTAACCTCATTACGAAAATAGTAAAACAGTAAATATGGAAAATCCACGCACCTCAAAAAATTGTTTTCTATGAAATAAATTAAAGACATTTCATATTATACAATTTTCTTTCAAAAATGTATCAATTATTGCAAATTTGAAATTTGACATATAGTATTTGTACATATATTTGTATAGATTTCGCAGTATGAAAAGAACTATTATTTCTTTATTTAGAATATATGTAAGTATTGCTCGCAAAAAAATGCAACATCATGAATGAAACACATAGACGACTGCTGGCAGCAGCATTTGTAGTCGTATAGTCAGCTACTTGATTTTTCTGAATACGACAGCAACATATAATACAAATGCATTTTTATTTAAATATACAATTACTTTTACTTATTTAAAATGCATTAGTACAACGTAAAAATAAATAAATTAGTTTAACGCCTTTTGATTATTAATGGAATTATAGCCTTTCATTTTGCGATTTTTTTTTTAAACAAAATAAAATATTTCATAGCACTAACTTCTTTTACATATTTTGTTATATTGTCAACACTATTTTTGTTTTGTAGCCAACAAAACACACTTGCAGTTTTTTTTTTATTTGAAGAACATATGACTGCCATTGTTGATGTTGTAGAGTTGTTTTTTTTTTGATTTTGTTTCGTTAACTCTTTTGTATTAAAGCACCTCCAATATATGTATCCATTTTAGTTTGCAAATTCAGTATATTTATAATTTATTACTTACAGCAAAAAATAATAGAAACAATTTTATCAGTTATGCTTACGAAACTATATAAATAGACTTGAAGTTGGCTGCAAAAGCAGTAGCCTGTGTAAAGAACAAGTTAGCGACATGTAACTGTTACGTAACGTGTCAGCCTTTTTTTTCACATGAAAAGTATTGGGACGTTCCGGTTACGTTCGGTAACTGTTTTAAATGATTTTCATGTAAAAAAAAACAACTGACTCGTTACGGTTACGGTTAGAAAACATTGACCTTTTATATGTATTATAATGCTATGAATGCATTTATTTTTATTTTATTTTATTTATATATTCTTTTTTTTTTGTATTGTATATTATTTTTTTTTTATTATTATTACTATTTCATTTAATTATTTTTTTCTTTAAATAAATTAATACATAAAAATTTGTTTTTTAAATTATTGGTGAACTTTTACTCCCTTTATTTACCGCCTTTATATTAACTGGTAGTGTCTGCTTGTCGACAAAATTTTGGATCGATTTTTAGCCCCTTTCCCGTGAGCCAATCGATCTGAAATTTTGCATGCAGGCTCGTGGCAATGACAGAAATGATCTAACAAATTTTTTTAGTGATGCCAAAACAATGGAAACTTTTAAAATTTTCTACCAGAGTTCACAAAAAAATGTACAAAGGGTTTGTTTTTATTATATTATTACCACAACGACCACAAAAACAACAAGTCCAGCTATGACAACAATGCAACATTTAGAATAACAACAGGAACAATATGGAAACATCATGTTTTTCATTTTTTTTTTAATTTTTCATAGATTTACCTGGACCTGTTCCACCGATTTTAATGATTTTTGAAGTAGAAATCTTCCCATGAATTTGGTGAATCATTCTCACTAAAAATTATCACCCTAGCTATCCTATTGAGGGCGTGATCGTGACAAGAACAACATAGAAAATTATATTTTTTCAAGACTTTTTTTAGTTCTTCATTCAAATCTCGGGCCCTAACCGACCGATTTGGACGATTTTAAATAGCAAACTTTTCAGGATGTTAATGAATCATTTTTTATGCCAACGAGCATCCTAGCTGCCCGATTGATGCCGTCATCGTGATTTCCACAGACGGACAGACGGACAGACGGACATCGCTATATCAACTCCGGTTGTTATAACGATCACAAATATATATATTTTATGGGGTCCAAATTTTTTTTTCTAATTATTACAAACGGAATGACAAACTTATATATACCCTCTGCACACTGGAGTGGAGGGTATAAATATAATATAACAAGCAACAGCCAGTTTGGTTACCAAACAAAAACAAAAATGTGAGTGATAAAAAACATTACCTAGTACTGTTTATTGATTTTAGCAAAGCGTTCGACACATTACAGCATAACAAATTAATTGAAATTCTTGAAAGGAATGGAATAAGAGGAAACTGTTTAGAATGGTTTAAAAATTATATTCATCTTCGATCCTACAGGGTTAAAATCAACAATAACCTAAGCGAAGAAATTTTTTCTAGTCAGGGAGTACCACAAAGATCAAAGCTCGGACCTATATTGTACTTAATATATGCAAACGAAATGATTCATATACTCAACAATAGTACAACATTTGCATATGCAGACGACACAGCAATGATTGTTACACTAGGGTGGCCCTTCGTTAATATGCAGGGAAAAAAAAGTGTTCAAACTGTCAGTCTCACCCCCTAGAAATATGCGAATAGCAAAAAAACTGAGAAATACAAAGTTTTGGGCCAATCAAAAAAACGTTTAGTCATGGCGCAAAGCGATTGAAAATTTCAAGTGTGTTTATATGGGGAAAATATGACTTTTTTTTCAGATTTTACGAAAATTTCGCTCTATAGTTTAATTTTACCGACAAGCTGTTATATAATTCAGGATCAGTATTAAATTATCCTTTCAAAAGGCTATAAAACTTCAAAATCGAATAAAACCTCGACAAGAAATAGCAAATGCCCCAGACCACTTTTGTGCCAAAAAAAAAACTAGGTCATGAAATTTGATAGCATTTTTTTCAACTTTGAGAAATTGATTAAAGCCATCATTCTTTTTTGGTCTCTATATTTATAAGTACTCAGATATGAAGTATTGTTTTATTACCACGTTGTTAACCTATTGCGCATTGAGACCGAAAATTGGAAATTTTTTTGATAAAATTTTTAAAACTCCTTTTCCAAGTTTGAAAAAATTTTCTTAAACAAAATTTAAAAAAATTAATATATTACTTTAAGATTTTATTAAATTCATGTTGCAGATCAACTGTGTGAATTTTTAAGTAAATCACTCTACCAGAATTTTTTTGACAAGGATTTTATTTTTGCGGATTTCGAGAAATGAGTTTTTTGTGAAATATTCAGTAACTGTACTCTTTCTAAATACTTTGTATCAAAAATTCATCACTTTTCTACTTTTAAATGTTATATTTTATCTTAATAGCCTAGGGTTTCGGAAAAAAATAATATGACTCCATTAACCCTTTTGGAATTAGGGTCACATATGACCCCAAGCTAATAAAAAATAATTTATTCAAAAAATTCAAATTTTTTGTAAGTGCTGTCCAATTTTTAGATGCGACACTTAAAATATAATAACCAAATGTGTAGAAGTTTCGTTCCAAAAATTTTGGATAAATCCGAGAACGTTAACCCATTATTTGCCAAGGCCAGCTTTGGATTTTAAGAAATTTTTAAATAAAAATTACCGAAAACGAGTTTTTCTATTACACTCGATGAAACCAATATGTAGAATTTAAGAAAAATAATTCGGTTAATTTTTTTTTATTTAACCCTTCAGTGCTCCTGAGATCAAAATTATCCATTGTGATATACCTCTGGTGCAATTGTCCGCTTATTGCTCGCGAATATATGAAAAAAGTCATATTTTCCCCAATTATTTTGATTGGCCCAAAACTTTGTATTTCTCAGTTTTTTTGCTATTGCATTAAGGGCCACCCTATTGTTACACATAAAAATATAAATTCTGCTAATAATATAATGCAAGACCAGCTGAATATTGTTACGAAATGGTGTCATGACAATGGATTGGTAATAAACGCCACTAAAACGAAATTGATGCATATAAAGCCACCGCATCTACAAAACAACAACATACTACTGAAATTTCACAATATAGATTGTATACATAAAACATATAGCTACGGGATCAATAATAATGATGCATGCAATACATATATAGAAAATGTAGATACTTATAAATATCTTGGAGTCTACGTAGACCAAAACTTTAAATGGAAAGCACATGTAGATCATCTTCAGGGTAAACTAAGAAAGTCCGCATACATGCTCTACCACTTAAGCAATTGTGCCCCATACAGCGTACTGAGACAGGCATATTTCTCACTAGCTGAATCATGTCTTCGACATGGCATTACAGCATGGGGAAATGCAACATACTGTAGAACTCTACAGATCACAGGATAGACTACTGAGAATATTACTGCGGAATAATACAAATTAATACAAACACCATCAATAGAAACAACAGTATACAAACCACCAACACAATCTTTATCAACAACAATAACAAACTCATCAACAACAACACTACATTATTCACAATACAGTAAACACCAAAGCAAAAAATTTACGTATACTGAACCTACAAAACTTATATAAAACTACGTTAATAAACGAATTCTCAAGTGACTCAAGATTTCTGCAAGCTATTGATCATGAACACAACACCAGGCAGAGAGCAGAAGGGAGATTTCAAGTTATTAAATATCGGAACAACTACGAAAAACACCATACAAGTAACATTAACAAAAATCATGAACGAAATCCCAGTAAATATATTAAACATATTAAATAAATTTAAAAGGAAAAAACGAATTAAAGAATTCTTCATAAATGCACAATGAATGTCAATTTACTATATTTTTGTTAATACTCCACAATACCTACAGACAAGCCTATTGGCTTCGTGGGTTTTTTGAAATTTAAAAATATATATATTGTATTATGATTTATTGGCTTTAATAATAATAAAATAATAAAAAATAAAAAAAAAATTAAAATAAATAATGTAATAATAGAAAAAGTTAACAACATTAAATATCTGGGTTTCTTAATAGACAGACTTAAATTTCAAGGAACATCTTGAATATATGTAAAAACGAATAAGAAATAAACTATCAATTACAACTGCAATAAACATATATAATACAATAATTAAACCCCATTTTGAATATGGATAACTGTGTTATACACATGTTGTCCAGAGCGGCAAATAACAAGACTGCAAAAACTACGAAATAAGGCGATGCGTACTATTTTGAAATGTAATCGATTTACCTATATAAATTTTATGTTAGACACTCTGAAATGGCTGAATATACAACAAAGATTAGAACTAAATACAATAAATTGCATACAAAAAATGAAGAATGGAGATGCACCCGAATATTTGATCGAACAAATAAGGTACATTGGTCATGTTCAACCGTACAGCCTGAGGAATGCAACGGATTTCAGGCTTCAACGAGCAGATACTAATGATATGCAAAAATCACTATATTATAAAGGATTAAGACTTTACAATATGATGCCAAATAGTATTAAAAATGAATAAAATGCAAATATTTTTAGAAGAAAACTTGTATTTTTTTATAAGAAATATTAATATAAACCCGAGCTTATAAGTATATGTAATTTATTAAATGCAATGTCATGAAAAAGTATTCAAAATACTACTTAAAATTAAATAAATTATTCCAAAACCATAGTTCATACAGCTTATGCTGCAACAGAGCTTATCCCGTGGTTCGTACCAGGGATGAGTAATCTTTAGCATATGCGGACCTATGCAGGGATGGATTTATTTCTATAATAAATTATAATTGTATTGGTGAAAAAATTATGATATAAAATTGTTTCAGCTAATTCAACAACCCTTTGCTGTAAAACGACAAAAATTTCACAATATAAACCTATAAGATATATGTACATAATTCAACAACCCCAGAAGTATAACCAGAGTCCCTGCAGTTGTTTGCTATAAGTGATACATAGATGGCGCTGTTTGATTTTAAAAAAGTGACATAAAAAATCTTTAATTAAGGTGATATTACACGATGTGTTTTTTACAAATGTACTGTCAAATTTTCCCACAACAAAAGTTGTACACATCGTGTGATACATATGAAACATTGTTTATGTACAATACATGAGGAAAGTCATATGTACATTTTTGAATTAGAACAGGTTCTATTTTGGCATGAGAAACATATGAAAATACAACACTGCTTGTGGCGAAAGAAAAACAGAGTAAATTATAAAGATTAATATTGAAAGAAAAATAAATTGTTTAATATTAATTAACAATTAAAAAATATATAACTTTTTTTTAACAATAAATATTTGTAAATTCACAAATTAAATCAGCTGTTTACATTTAGAGGTTATGTCATACGGAAATGCATATGCATGTGTGATAGCAAAAATTATGAATCGTATGTAAAAGACAATTTTGACAGACATGCGGAATTTCATATGGATAAAAAAAGTGACAGTACATATGTAAAAAACACATCGTGTAATAGCACCTTTACTAGATGTTTACACATCTCCCCTGTGATCGGACTCGCATGATTTTTTTTTGTAATAAAATGTAATTATTTGCATACGTTCCACTTAAATTGCACTTGTAAAATATTAAATATCATTAAATAACTTCATGAAGTCTTATAAAACAGTGCAAATAATTACATTTACCTTTTTAGACTGACGGGATTTGGTGGTTTTCTTTTCTTTTTTTGCTGGCATACTATCATCATCTCTGCCTTCGAAGCCGCTCACATAGTCTATTTCATTACTTAAATTATATTCTTCGTCATTACAATGTTCCTTTAAGTTTCCCTCATTTTTAACTTTAACATCTAATGTGTCGACATCACTTGCGATTGTAGTTACAAATTCGATTGGTTCCAAGGGATCTAAAGATTTGTTGCTGGTTAATATACTTTTTAAAATATGTGTTTTTTCAATATCCAAATGTTCTTCTATTTTTATTTCAGGCTCATATATTAACGATTTTTCTTCAAATCCTTCAGAAAATTGTCGCAAGTGTTCCTCCTCAAGATGCATTGAGAATTTTTTTAACTGATCCCAATTTGCATTACAAAATACACAATTAAATATGTACGTTTTCGATTTTTTGCTTTTTAATTTTATCAATATTTCACCGCATTTCGTAAGAACTGAATTGTCCTCAGCTCCCATTTTTCAATTCCTGTTATTTATTTGTTTTTGAGTTGACTAAAAAATTTTTTTACTTTTACATATTTAATGTTTCATATTTAATGTTTACAGCTGTTTGAGTATGTTCAGTTTCTGACTTAAAGCCCAGTTATCCACGCGTAACGGTAACGGCGCGAATCAGCTGATTCAACCTGCCTTATGAAAAACACATATCGTGTCGTATCGTTAGCTTCTATTGATTTTAGATTTTTGCTACGTTTGTACGTGACATTTGTGAACAGCTGATAAAGTTAGGTTAATTTTACACAGCAACATGCAGGTTCATTTATTACGTTCTATAATTGCACTAAATGCCAACGCTGCGATACGACACGGCCTTAAAGTCCTAGTTAGCGAAACGTTGTTAAAATGTATCCGTACCGTACCAAACTTTATCAGGGTTCACAAATGTCACGTACAAACGTACAAAAAATCTATTTTCAACAGATTAGGATGTTCCGGTTACGTGACAGTTGAGTTCAGTAACTGCTCTAAAAGTTTTCATGTAACAGAAAAAAATAGCTGAAACGGTTGTGTGTGTTTACACTTGAAAGTTTTCTTGCTAAAAAAGTCGTGAGACGTGCGTAGATTTAATGCCTGAAAACAAAGGTTCGGGTCCAGAATGGCGCAGAAGCTGTTAACATAAAAAACACTGTATCAATGTTCAGTGTAATGCATGAAACATATAGACGACAGCGGCTACACGACTACAGCCTGTCAAAAATAAAATACACACGTTCATATGAAAACGATTATTTTGACGCCTCAAAAAATAGTATCGAATTTCAAACCAAATTTTTACAATGTATTCCAATAGTTATGGGAGTGGATTCTCCAGTTTGGGATAACTAATTTTAACAGAAATAAGACTTAAATAAATATTAAAACATTTATAGAAACTAAATTCCTGTTTTTAATGGGATTTATTGGGACTGGAATATTCCAAGAAGGATTCCAGCAAAATGGGGCTTTGTGACATGGAGCACGGTATGTCGATTTGAAGCTACGCCACAGGCGGATATAAGAAGTCTTCCGTGCAATACATTTTCAGGCACGTTTCTGGACAAACTGCGAATCCTTTTCCGTTGGTCAGACCCAAGTTTTGGACAAACTAAGCTCCGTACCATGGAGCACGGTATATCAAATTGAAGCCTAGGTACAGATGGATATAAAAATTCTTCCGTGCAATAAATTTGCAGGCACGTTTCTTGACAAACTGGGAATATTTCTTTATGGCCAGGCCATCTGTTTGAGACCCACTTTTGTCAAGTTTTAACTCCCATTTTACCTGTCATATATTCCACCCATGACTTCTAAAAATATATATACAACCTCAGTCATGTTTCGAAACGGTTCAAACAATCTGGCCCCACGTTGGGCGCCATTAACTGTCATGTTTACAACTCCCACGAAAAGAACTTTCCTAGACAAAACGGAGTTGCCATGTCCGATCCCTGTCACACTGGTTACTTTTTAATTTTTGTGCGCCTATGGCTCGTCGGGCTTGGGCGGGTGTTCGTTGCAGGTCACGGGGATGGGGCACAGCTAAAATTTGTACCAGCGCACTAAAATTTAAAAATTCAAAATTTATGTGGGGGCTCTTTACAAAAATTCAAGTCACGGTCTATGCGAAAGGTTGAGATGGTAAACCCTCAGGCGCCCTCCCTCAGAGTAACTACGGTACACTACACCATGGTAAATTAATGCCTTTGATAAATTCATTTACCCCTAATGCTTGTTTGTTTCACCACCGAATACCTACCTTTTGTCCTAACCACTCATGTCCAGTTGCTACACGCTTTCATTTCAGTATGCAAAATAATTTTTCATTTTATTCCTTCACATAGATATTTTGTTGTTTCCGCTTATGGACAATATGTTTTCGTTTAGATACTATACTATTTAATTAAATACAATGTTTATTTTTGTTTAAATACTATGTTATTTAATTAAATTAAATGTTTAAATCTAACATTCAATGGAATGGAATGTTTATTTCTCTTTTTGTTTAGATCTTACAATAATAAATTAAAAGAAATGTTTACGTTCATTCAAAAACTATACCATTCAGTTAAATGAAATGCCTAACTTTATTTTAAATCTTATAGCATTTAACCAACTGAAATGTTGAATTTTATTTTAAATCTTGTAACATGTAATTAAATGAAATGTTTGTTCAAATCTTATACCATTTAATTAAATGAAATCTTTGATTTTTATACAACTACTATGTTATTTCAAATACTATACTATTTTATTAAATCGAATATTTATTTTTGTTTAAATACTATCTTATTTAATTAAATGAAATGTTTTATCTTTTATTTAAATACTATACCATTTAAATAAATGAAATATTTAATTTTTGTTTAAATCTTTTAACATTCAACTAAAGGAAATGTTAATTTTATTTTAAATCTTATAACATTTGACTAAATGAAATGTTTAACGCTTGTTTAAATCTTATACCATTTACTTAAATCATATGTTTATTTGGTTTAAATCTAATAACACTTATTTAAATGAACTATTTATTTTTAAATGCTAGGCCCTCTCTCACACAACTCGGCTCGACACCTCTACCGTCTATTTTACTGTGTTCGAATCATGACGGATATTTGTTAACCAAAGGAAAAACATTCACCCTACCTATAGCGCTATATTTGGGTTTGTTGGATAAACTAATTCACTCGCGTCTTCGATGTCGACCACAAGTTTCGAGAAGTGATTATTAATTAATGTTTAATGTAAAGTAAATCTTAACGGATACATATATTTTTACTCTAACATGAGTCTTAAATTGACTAAATATTCAAGTTTTTAGTCTAAATATTAAATTAAAAATGTATTTCAATTTTGAACTTTTAAATCGAAAAGGCATTTAAATTTGTGATTTTAAATTTTGAATGATTGAATTTAAATTTTGGGATTGTTATTAAATTTGGCGATAAGTTGATCGTGTAAATTTATTTGAGATTGAGTTCGTAATTGAAGCTGTAAATGCTTTTCCATTATAAATTCAATGATAAACTGAAAAAGCATTTAAATTTCTGATCTGCATCTTAAATTAAAAGTGGACTTGAATTTCGGGACTAAATCTTAAATCGAATAAGGCTTCGAATTTTAAGTCTAGATCTTAAAAATATCTTTAGCTTTTGAAATTAAATCCTACCTTTGGAACCTGTTAAATATGGATCTCAAATTACAAAATGCACTTTAATTTTAGACACTTAATTTTAGATTGAAGAGGTATTAAATTTCGGCTTGTTTTCTTTAGCTTTTGGACTAGACTTAGACGGTAACTATCTTTTAAATTGATTGTGAATTTTTTTTATATAGTTTTTATTTTTACTTACAGGTGAGTTGGCGCAGGTTATGCTGCTAATCCGTTCATAACTCTTTTCCGGTTGCTGGTGAGACTTAGTTGATGCAGCCTGATGTTGGTCAATCACAAGCGTGATTTTTATTTCCAAGATGATGACTTTTAGGTGTTTGCAGGTAAGTATTTGATGATAAAAATGTGGTTTTTCCCAAAATGGTGCTATTAGGTATTTGCAGGTAAGTAATTGATGACGAAAATGTGTTTTTTCCAAAATGGTGCTTTTAGGTGTTTGCAGGTAAGTATTTGATGATGAAAATGTGGTTTTTCTCAAACTGGTGCTTTTAGGTGTTTGCAGGTAAGTAATTGATGACGAAAATGTGTTTTTTTTTTTCAAAATGGTGCTTTTAGGTGTTCGCATGTAAGTGTTTGATGATGAAAATGTGGTTTTTCCCAAAATGGTGCTTTTAGGTGTTTGCAGGTAAGTAATTGATGACGAAAATGTGGTTTTTCCAAAATGGTGCTTTTAGGTGTTTGCAGGTATGTATTTGATGATGTCGTCTGGAGTTGGTTGTCGAAAGCGTGATTTTTTTTGAAACGATGCCATTCTATGTTGGAGCATGAGTAATAGTTGACACCGCCGTGTGTTTTCGGAAAGTGTTTTTCTAGACGCCGGTCATGTATTTTTGTAGGTGATTTTCCTCTTTTATTTTGTTAATAATAATTTTTCACCGATCACACTTTCTAATTTGACTCTTTTTAATTTTTCGCGCACTATCATTGGCTCTTACTGCTTTGCCATCCAGAATCCAAAAAAAAAAACTACCCGCGGCTTGTGGCTTTATATACTTACGCCAAATCTTCTTCGGCTTTCGTTACTTTCCAGTTTTCTAGAAAATTCGGCAGTGTCGCCAAACTATCAATATACTGACCGGTGTGTTGCATTTGGCCGTACTTGCCCTTGTAATGGTTGCCTTGCCAGATCATTTCTTTTTTTCTTTCCTAATAACTTTGGTAATCATTCGTTGGAATAGTACACACCCCCCATAGGTGGTCTGAATTTGTTTATCATATTAGCAAATCATATTTGGTAATATGATAAAGGGTATTCGGAAACCGGTTACTAGGCCTTCAGGTCTTTGGCGTGGAACACTCCTATTGGTTTCCCTTGCAAATCTTCAATTTCGTATAGACAATTCCCTACACTCTTAGCTATTCGACGTTTGATTAATTTTCGACATAGTTTTGCAGAAATTTGCTTTGTAAAATCAAACAGCTGAAAATTGCTATGGAAAACTTCCTGTCCTACTTTAAATCTTGTCGGTCGACACCGAACGTTATATATCCTGGCGTTTGCCTGGTAAACTTTATGAAGATTTACACGAAGATTGCTTCGTACCGCTTCTAAAAACTCATGCCTATATTCGAATCGCTCTTCGGGATCGTCCGCTAAATTTAACTGTCGTGCTATCTTGTAAGTCGAAGAGTGAGTTATCATGTTATTTCCGAAAAGAGCGAAGTAAGGCATCATTCCTATCGAGGTGTGAGCCGAAGATCTAAAAGAGCATTCAATTTCGCACAAATGCTGATCCCATTCTTTTTGATCCGTGTCTAAATACGCCCGTATCGTGGCTAAGATTGATTGGTTTACGCGTTCCGACGCGTTCGCTTGTGGCGCATAAACTGCCGTCCGTAAGTGGTTAATTCCGAAACTCTACTAGTTCTTGAAACTCTTTACTAACAAACTGTTTTCCGTTATCTGACACTATTGTCTCCGGACAACCAAATTTGTAGAGAACTTCGCGAATTAGAAAATCAATCACATTTTTTGCAGTAGCCTTTTTCATGGCTTTCAATAAAACAAACTTCGTAACGTAATCTAGAACAATAAAAATGAAACAATTACCTCTTTTCGAGCGCACGTATGGGCCGAGAAAATCGATATGTATTCGCTGAAAAGGTCGAGATGCATCTATTTCTTTACCCATAGGTGGTTTTAGTACTAGATTGGACAGTTTGGATTCCTTACACGTTTCGCAGTTATTAATAAAGTTTCGGATTTGTATGTTCATATGACCCCAATACATATATTCGCGAATTCTACGAATCGTGCTGCCTATTCCGCCGTGTGCAACTTTTGGTGGCTTGTGCGCGTTTTTAATTACGGTTTCGGTTAAGGTAGTCGGTACCCACAATCTCCAAGAGTGGTCTTCCTGTAGAATATCTCCGTTATAGAAATTTTTTCGCTGTTACACGAAATTATCGATAACGCGAATATCGGGTAAGCTCGAACTCCCGTTTCGCACGGTTTCAATCAACGCCAGGTAGTCCTCCGATTGGAATTCGTCACTTTTCAAGTCAATTAACTGTTCACCTTCGATACTGTCCAAAGCGTACCGTGACAGCGTGTCTGGCACGACATTTTGTGTTCCTTTTCGGTGTCTGATTTCAAAACTGAAACCTTGGAGTTGAAGACTCCAACGAGCTAATCTGCCACTCAAATCTTTTTGTGACATTAGCCACTTAAGACTAGAGTGATCCGTTATCACTACAAAATTCATTAGTTCTATGTAAGGTCTAAAACGTTTTATGGCTGCCACTGGCTCAGTGATAGAATAATTCCGCTGTGCCGGCGTGAGTTTCTTCGAGAAATAAGCTATAGGGTGTTCTCCTCCTTCGTCTGCCTCTTGAAAAAGCACCGCTCCAATTCCTATATCAGAAGCGTCTCGATTGCGTTAAAACAGGTGATGAAATTAAACAAGATTTTAAATTGTCAAAAGCAACTTTATCAAGGTCTGAGAATTGAAATTTCTTTCCCTTCTTTAACGTTTCACAAACGGATGCTGTGATAGTGGCGTAATCATGGATGAAACGTCTGTACCATCCAGTGATTCCGATAAAACTACGTACTTGTTTCGGGGTTGTAGGATAAGACATATTCATAATGGCTTGTATTTTGTCTGGATCAGGTTTTACTGCCCCTTCACCAACAATGTATCCTAAGTAGAGTTGAACTCTTTACAACAAAATTTAGATTTACTAACATTGATAGTCAAACCGGCATTCTTCAGACATATCGCCATTTCTTTCAGGTACTCGACATGGCCCGCAAAATTGGAAACTACCACTAGCAAGTCGTCAAGGTAAACAAACACCCTATCTCGCAGTCGCCTTGGAATCACCTTGTTGTTATGGTCCTAAACACCTAATGTTATAGTCCTAACAAGTCCTGACCGCGGATTTGCCTATTATGTTATAGCGCTGGTAGGCGCTGTCTATCAATGCCCAAACGGCGTTAATGTTGCTGAAAAGGAGAAAATAAAAGGCAAAGCCGGACAAGTATGCTTTCTCACGGTTAAAGTCAGAACAGCGTACTTACTTGTCTTCATCTGCCACTGGTCTGACTTTTCCCCTTTATTTATATTAAATCTTAAAACTAATTAAAAATATCTATAACAACAATGAAAGTAAAAATACTGAAATTGCATTAATAATGTAAGCAAAAATTAATAATAATAAAAAAACAAACATTAACCATAACTCAATGTGGTTCATGGCCATGGCACACCAATAACAAAAAAAAAAAAACAAATAATAATAATGCAAGTACCGTGGGAAAAAAAGAGACATACATTTACATTTAATATACACAGAAGTTTACTAAAAAAAATTAAGTCAATGTCATTCCTTAGAATTGCAATAACAGAATATTGCAATAAAAAAAAACTAAAAAAGAATACAAACACAAGCAAGACAACGCATGGTAACAAAAAAAAAATAAACACAACAACACCTGTCAACGCGGAACAATATCGTATTGCTCCACAAAAAATTCAAACATAAGCAAATGAGCCAATGTACGTTACCATGCCAAATTGGGTTGTATGTATGTTTCTTGAATAAACATTTAATAATTACGCTCGAGAAAAATCGATCGTTATTAATTAAATGAATTTATATTTTCAGCTATGGTTAATTGCAGTATTATTATTGTTTCTATTATCTTAAATATATTTACGCTGATCCCTGACTCATTGACTGACTGACTGATTCTGTAACGCTGAAATAATACACACACATAGCACTCCATACAAAGCTATGCGAAATACACAAACAAAATTTAATCTTTCTCATCTTTCCCACACACAATTTTCTCTCTTCTGAAAATCGACCATTTTGAAAACTAAATCGCCAAAACGTCATTTTTAGAACAAGAAATTTTCAAGAAAATTTTACCGCTTATAGAACTCGAAACAATAAAATTTATTTATATCATTCATATTACGAATATTATTACAGCATTGGTTATTAATATATATAAAAATGTATTAGTGATGAAATTTCAACGAAAAAAATTTAACACAGCAATCAACTAAATAATTTTATTGATATGTATCTATAGCTGAAACATATAATATAGGTTTAAAGTATCACCGTAATTAAAATTTAAATCTTAAATGGAGATGCTATTCAAGGTATTTCCGTTTTGAAATGACTTGACCCAGAATTAAATCTATACATATTTTGTAATTTACATTTACACTGAACTAAAACTATCAATTCTCGATAAACAACCCATTAATTGTTAACCCTTGAAATCGTAATTTTTATACTACTGAAAATTTTAAATCTTCAATCATCATTTTAACAAATTTATCAAATCATTTTAACAAATTGAAAAATCGTCGAAATTACAATAAGTTGCCAAAATTGGCAGCACTCTATCGACAATAGCACTACATATGCAGATTTCGTGGAATAATTTGAACGCAAAAATGCATAAAAAAACTAATATCTATTCAAATTCTTCTTTAAATTCCCTTTGTTGGTCAATAAAAAAATTCTGCAAAAAAGTAATGAATGAAATTTTAAAAATTTTTTTTTTTCTCATTTAACGTCGTCCGATATGCATACATACTTCTTTTATCAAACTAAACTTTTCCATTTGCCTGTTTTGTTTTTCATCTCAAAATTGTTTTGCATTGTTATGAGTGCTTTCGCTCAGGTTCTCTGATGGCCAGCACTTACCAATGAGTATGCTTTTTTAATAAATATTTGAGAAAAAAGAGATCTTCAATGTGGATTTTGTTGTTGTCCAACATATGGTTTCGTTTAAAGCTCTGTATTGAAAAGCACTTGAAAAAATAGTGGAATATTAGGTTTAAAATTTAAATTATTTATTCTAACTTTGCATAATTATATTACAATGTAATTTCAGAAGAGAGGTGGGAAAATTATTTATTTTCACTCATATTAATTTTTGCCTAATTTCCTTTCAAAAAATTTAGACAAACATAAATTACGTAAATAGGTATATTTAAGATTCTAATTTGAATAATTTATTGAAATTATCATCGAAGAATTAAAGGCGATTTGGAATAATAAGTTTTTTTTTTAAGTAAAACTAATACGCCCTTATAAATTATTTTTTTGATTTATAGATAACTGAAAAAAATGTAGTTCTCTTTTTTCAGTTTACATGTATGATGAAATAATAAATATTTTTTTCTCTTTTGTGTAGGTGTATTGGTGTTTGCACTTCCTTAAGGGGTGGTAGGTTATAAATGCACAACACGTCGAGCGTGTTGTGTCAAAGTTTTAAGTAAATCAGAGCAAAACTTAAGAAGATACAGTGTTTCCAGCGACCGGCCTCATACGGTATATAGTGTATAAATCAGTTTTTAAAAACTTTAAACCGATTTTCTCGCAAATAAATGTTCGAAGTCCGTGACATCATAACTCAAAATCTACTTGACCGATTCTTTTGAACTTTTAGACACTATATCTACACATAAATCATCAAGTAACCACGAAAATTTTTTTTAATTCCATTTTCTTCCCCATTTTTTAACAACAAATTCCCGAAATTGTATAGCAAAATCGTTTTTCACTTCAAAATTGCTGCAAAAAAAAATTGTAAAACTCTTCGTCACTACCTCAGGAAACATGTCACCTTTGAAAGGTTGTTAATGAAGAGGTACCCGAATTTCGGGCCCCCATTTTTGGCCGCCATTTTTATCTAAAAACTCTTAGGACTCTGAGGTCCTAGTGGCATATATTGTTGGCAACGCTTAAAATGGTCTTAAATTTGCCACAGCTAAGCCGGTAGATGGCGGGGTTGGCCAACAACAGAGCCACGAGCTTCCGAACAAAAAAAATTTCAAAATTCGAAATAAGAAAAATTATTTCCTTTCAACTGGAACAAGGGATAATCAAAAAAATCTTGCTCTTATCTTTGATTTCGAGATTTCATTCTAATCTAAATTTTTTTCTTCCTTTGCAGATGGTTCAGCCATGATCAGCCCTGGTCTGTAGCTATGGTGTATTTCGCTGCTGGACCTGCCCACCCTTCACCATGGCACCCGTGGTCCTACGATTTGGAACTGCCCCTTAAAAAGGTTAAGTTAAAAAGGTAAGTATTTGAATTCAAAAGGTATTTTAAAATTCAACAGGTAAGTATTTAAGTTAAAAAGGTAAGTATTAGAATTCAAAAGGTATTTTAAATTTAAAATGTAAATATTTGAATTCAAAAGGTATTTTAAATTTAAAATGTAAGTATTTGAATTAAAAAGATAAGTATTTGAATTCAAAAGGTATTTTAAAATTCAACAGGTGAGTATTTAAATTATGAAGGTAAGTATTCGAATTCAAAAGGTATTTTAAATTTAAAATGTAAGTATTTGAATTCAAAAGGGGTATTTTATATTTCATATTGCTTTTCTTATATACGAAGGTAAGTATATATGGCCATGTCCTTCTGTGTGTTAATATGTGAAATACATTTAAAAAGGTATATCTTAAATATTTATCATAAGTACAAGAAAATTTGAATAAAAAAAAATCTACTCTACTTCGATCCTTACTCAACCACTGGATGATGACTGATGATTTGGTGATACCTCATTGGCGGCTTCGTTAAGGTGTTATTACATGATGTGTTTTTTACATATGTACTGTCAAATTTTCCCACAACAAAAGTTGTACACATCGTGTGATACATATGAAACATTGTTTATGTACAATACATGAGGAAAGTCACAAGTACATTTTTCAATTAGAACAGGTTCTATTTTTGCACGACAAACATATGAAAATACAACACTGCTTGTGGCGAAAGAAAAAAAGAGTAAATTTTAAAGATTAATATTGAAATAAAATAAATTGTGTAGTATTAATTAACAATTAAAAAATATATAACTTTTTTTTAACAATAAATTTTTGTAAATTCACAAATTAAATCAGCTGTTGTTTACATTTAGAGGTTATGTCATACGGAAATACATATGCACGTGTGATAGCAAAAATTATGAATCGTATGTAAAAGACAATTTTGACAGCCATGAGGAATTTCATATGGATAAAAAAAGTGACAGTACATATGTAAAAAATACTTCGTGTAATAGCACCTTTAGTGGAGGATGGTGGTGTACTGCTGACGTGGGTAGTTTGTGAAGCCACTGCATTCGTGTTGACTTTTGGCTCAGCTGATACATGTGGCTGCGTTGGTGTTGGAGCTGGTTGATTTGGTTCAGGGATGTTGGTACTGATACTGGGCTTTACCCCCTTTTCTGCTTAGGTTTTAGGTTTTTTTCCATGTTTTTTTTAGGTTTTTCTTCCAAATATGAGTACGGCTCAGAAGTATGCGCATGTGAAATAAATTTATTCAACAATAAAACATCACCGACTTGTATTTTGGCAAAAAAAAAAAACACCCAATGTTAGATGGATACCTTTAAATAAAAACAATCAATGGTTATATACTATGTCATCGTCTTCCCGGGCCACAGCAGTATGCAACAAAGAAATAATCCCTCTTCTTCTGAAGGGCTCCGGCTTACTCACGCTTGCCCCAGAATGCATGCTAAAACACGATCTCATCATGATGAATGGACGACAAACCATGCCCAGCACATTGAAATCCTCCTACTCCAGTCTAGGCAAGATATCGGACCTTTCGTTAAAAGAAAACATTCAACATCCCACAGACTACCATCATTCAACTTCAAAAGATCTAGAAGATGCATATGCTAAAAATATAAAAGATCTCACACTTCTACAAAAATCACTGGAAGACCACAAAATCATTGAACTTCCCAACAAATTGAAGTCTCATCAGGAGCACAGCTACGCAATCGGATATCTTGCACTATCGTTGAGCGTTGTCACATTAATCGTTATTTGTATCAACTACAAGGCCCAACGGACCAAACAAAAACACACAACAATGCCCACCAGAGAAACCAACAGAGATAACTCAGTTGGTTCTGAAACTTTAAACATAACACCCCAACCGATGCCCCGCCAGCAACTTCATCAGCTCACAATAGATGTCACAGATGTCTAGTCACATTTCCCATGACAACAACCAACTACACTACATCGTTCTTGTTGAACAGCCGTTCAACGCGGGGGAGAATGTTTATACCCAGCACCGTCAATGATTCACCATCTGTTTTATTTTTGTTCATTGCATTTTACACAAATTAACTGTTTTCAAACACACACACCATATTACATACATTGCATTATTTTGTCACATTTATTGTTGCCGGATATAATAATGCTTAGTCAAGCCAAGAATCCAAGTCAATCAATAATAAATTGACTGACCGACAGTCGATGAAATTACTATTAAGCATTGTTATATTTGGTAAATAAAATGACGACACAACCAAGATAATAATATAAATATAAATTTTGTTGAACCATTAATGTTAAAAAAAGGGGAAAAAAGTAAGTATATAAAAATGAAATAAAATTTGCTAACATTTAGAATTTCTGTTGTACAAAGATATTACAAGAAAAAAAACCTTCGCACAAATTCCAAACAAGAGTCTGCTCAGGATTCGGACCCGTGAGAAAAAACTTGAAAGCAAGCGTTCTAACCACTAGCCTACATTAGACATGTTATGTATCTTTAATAGTTTAACAGAAGTACATTATTAACTTTTTTATGCGTATCATTACTAAAAGTAGAGAATTTTAAAAGTTTCTACGTTTATTTTACGTCTTATGCCATAGTACGTCTTATGTCATAATGTAATGAAAAAATAATGCAATCAAGTAATAATATAATTATAACATTTATTATTAAATAATTTATATGTAATAATATAACACAAAATTACATTTTTGTTTTATTAATTTCTTAAAATCAAAAATTTCAAATATTTCAAAAACTTAACCAACAATTTTAATTAAAAAGAAATAACAAAATAAAAAATGAAAAAAAAGCATTACGTTCCATCCTCCTTCATATATCTGCCATAAACATTTGTGTGCAATTAAAGTATTTACAAATTTTAACAAAACTTTGCGGTTATTACTTTGATCCTTTACTTTTGCGACAGACATTTCTAAAATAAAAGATGATTTTTGTTTGTTATAAACATTTCGTTTGTTACTAACAAATATTAGTACAAAGTCGTTATACCCAGACCACATAGTGGTATAAAGTATAACTATTTACATATACATACATATATTAATGCAATTTGTTATTTAATATATTTTATATAATATATATATTTTACATAATATATATTTTATAAAATGTACTCGAAAAAGTGAGTATTAGTCGATCGGTTTAATAAAAGATGGTTTTAGGTTAAATATTTTTGTTAGTAACAAATATTAATACAAAGTCGTTATACCCAGACCACAGTGGTATAAAGTATAACTATTTATATGCATTAATATGTATTGAATTTTTTTTTTTCATTTCATATTTTATGCATATATATATATATAAAAAGATTATACCATACTTTTCACTTACCTGTTTTTATTTGTAGTTGGTGCTTAAATAATTTTTTTTAAATTGTATGTGTTAATTCACTTTTTTGTTATTAAATTAAACCTTTTTAATGTTTAATTAATTTTTTGTGAAAATATTGAAATTTTTTTTCAAAAAATTGTTTTTTTTTTTTGCACAATTTCAATTAAAATTTGCACTTAAAATTGTTTTTAATATTTATTTGCAATTAAATGTTCTTTTATGAATCTTTTTTGGGGGAAATTAATGTTGCACTTTTCACTATTAAAGTAAAGACTCCACTGTAATATAAGAAATGTCTTTTTTTCATTTCTATTGTTATTTTGGTTGGATTTACAGTAACAGATTACAATGGAAAAGATGGAGATTTTCTCTTTTAAATAACATTTGCGAATATAATGCTTTCTCACTTTTTCCAATATATTGACCGGAGATCGACCAAGATCTCGACAGTTTTCAATTAGAATATACATATACATGGACAAAAGGTTTTTCGCATTTTTTGCATTAGTATGCAAAATAAAGGAAACGGGTATGAGTAATGTACTAGAAGGAAATTTTCAAGATGTGTTGGTAGCTGAGTGCGTCTAGTGGTGACGCTATGATTTTTGTGGCCAATGTTCAAATCCCAGAGTTAAGAGCTGTACGCAGCTTGTTAAGGAATCTTAACAGAAAATTTTCATATATTTCTTAAAGAAAAAAAATGGACAAAAGTACCTTTCAGTGCAACGCTAGAAATCAGCTGTTTTCTGTCAATTATTAAGAATTGTGAAATTGAAAACAAATCAATTCTTCGGTTCTGCTTTATTTGGCCTGCTAAACGCTTTTTAAGCTCATTATCAAAATTACCCATCCGCTTGTTTTTTTTTGCCGAATTTTGTTCGTTTTTTCCCAGGTTTGCAACTGAAAAATAACTTTTATTTTTTAGCATATTACATTTTGTTTATGCTTACCTCTCCTGTCAAAATTCCTTTCAGAAAGAACGAAAAATTTGATATTCCTGCTCATAGCCTGGGTTGCCTAAGTTCATTTACGTCAAAAAAAAGTAGTAAAAACAATACTACTTTTTTAAAAAGCTGAGGACTATCAACAGAAATTTTTTGACAGAAAAATTCCTTAAGCATTTCTGAAGCGTTTTTTTATATGAAGTTTTTGATTCCTTAGCAAGCTGCGTACAGGCCTTTAGTAAAAAAAAATTTTTTTTTCCAGTCTTCTTTTCTATTAGTCAATTCATTTTTATCTATCAATACCACACACAAATATATGTGTGGCATTTATTTCCATTAGCAAATTTTATTTCATTTTTATATACTTACTTTTTTCCCTTTTTTTTAACATTAATGGTTCAACAAAATTTATATTCAGTATTTATTTATTTATTAAGAGCTGTACGCAGCTTGTTAAGGAATCTTAACAGAAAATTTTCATATATTTCTTAAAGAAAAAAAAGCACAAAAGTACCTTTCAGTGCAACGCTAGCAATCAGCTGTTTTCTGTCAATTATTAAGAATTATGAAATTGAAAACAAATCAATTCTTCGGTTCTGCTTTATTTGGCCTGCTAAACGCTTTTTAAGCTCAGTATCAAAATTACCCATCCGCTTCTTGTTTTTCTTTGTCGAATTTTGTTCGTTTTTTTCCATGTTTGCAACTGAAAAATAACTTTTAATTTTTTTTAGCATATTACATTTTGCTTATGCTTACCTCTCCTGTCAAAATTCCGTTCAGAAAGAACGAAAAATTTGATATTCCTGCTCAAAGCCTGGGTTGCCTAACTTAATTTACATCAAAAAAAGTAGTAAAAACAATACTACTTTTTTAAAAAGCTGCAGACTATCAACAGAAATTTTTTGACAGAAAAATTCCTTAAGCATTTCTGAAGCGTTTTTTTATATGGAGTTTTTGATTCCTTAGCAAGGTGCATACAGGCCTTTAACAAAAAAAATATAAATAAAATATATATAAATACTTTTACAATACAATTACTTCCATATATACATTTCATTCCAATATTTTTTGGCCACAGTCATATTTCCAATATTTTTTGGCTGCAGTGAATGGCGCCAGCAAGCCGGCAACATGTTTTACTTATTAATTTCTGCGGCAAGACTAACGCAAATTCAGTTTGACCATCCTCTTATTATACCATCCTTGGCATTGTAACAGAGCAATAATCAAAAAACCAAGTGAGCATTTTATGAAATTATAACACGCTTTTATGACTCGCTTTACAAAATTGATTGTTGAAGCACGCTTGAAAATGCTAACTGGGTATATACACAACAAACCAAGAAATCAACAAACAAACATATACAGAGTTTTTATAATATTTTCAAAGATTTCATATCAAATTATGAAAAAGAGTTTTATATTCAATGCAATATAAGGGTGGGCACTTTGCTAATTCATACAAAAGATCATGAATAGGTTTTTATAATTGAAAAATGAAATTCAATAAAAATAAAGAAACAAAAATTTATAATTTTTTTCAAAAAAGTTTTATTTAACAAAAAAAACTTGAAATAAATAATTCATAAAAAAAATAATAAATAATAATAAATTCATTTAAAAAAAAGTAATAAAAAATAAAAAATTTGCTTAAATAAAAAATATGAAAAAATTAATTTGAAAAAAAAAATTAAAGAAAATATTTTAAGGAGTTAATTTCCCCATTAATCCATCGAACGTTACATCATTCATCTTCTTCTCCGCAAGCAGACTTTGTTGGAAGGTCATTTTCCGTAGCTTTGATGCTACGGTGACACAGTATACGTCAAATTCGTCCATACGTTCAGCCTTTATTTTGCTGTGGCGACGTAGGACTGTATTTCTTTCCACTTTCATTTGAATCTTAATCGGAGTAGTAGTTGAGCGTTGCTGTTCGGCAGCTTCTGTGGGGTTCACTTCTTCGGCATCATATGTTGATACGTCTTCAGAAGTGTCTATTGGTTGTACTTGTTGTATTAAAATTGCTTCTGCGACTTCCGCTTTTGGTAGATCGCCAGTTGCCAAAACTATCTGTTTCAATGCATTGGGGTTGGCAGGATATGGTCGGAAGCTCTGATATGGAATGACTTCCTCCCAGACGTTACCATCTTTCGGAAAAGCTAAAAAAGGTTACAAGTTCAATTAATTTCAGTTCAATTATGTTTAGCTTTATTATTAATATTACGTGCTTCTTCATCCACGTCTATTTCTTCAATAAAGCCGAAGCAATCTTCGAATTGCATTGCCATTGCCAGTTTGGCTTGTGCCGAAGTAGACGACATTTCATCTTCATTTGACTTTGTTTGTGCGGAGATGCACGGCATATTATTTTGCGTCTTCTTTTCTGGAAATAAGAAATAGCAATTAATAATTATAATTATAATATCAACAATTACAATTTACCTTTTTTGCTTCGTTTCTATTTTTTCCGTATCTAGAAACTTGAGAGCATCAATATAGAACAATATGGTTACGTGATCTGCTTCCTTTGTTAATTTCTTTTCCCTAAAGTAAGGAACTGGAGGCCTATAAAATGCGGCAAAACTGGAACGGACAACGATGTATTGGAAAACTTAAAGAGGATGACAACAAACTTGCAACCTAGAGAAAAGGAATGCGTTATGCTGCTCGACGAGGTTTCCATACGAAGGGACTTGGTATACAACAAATCGAATGACCGGATTGATGGTGTTGTAAATTTCTCTAACGATGAAAGATCAAAGGAAGTAGCAACGAAAGCATTGGTTTTCATGCTTAAAGGGATTTTCAGTTATTGGAAATATGTGCTAATGTGGAAAACGTTGAAAAAGTGACAGAAATCGGACCAAATGTAACATGCATTGTTATGGACCAGGGGCAGACGAACCAGGGATTGGTCAATCTGCTAGGAGTTACATCTGAGACAACTTATTTCGAAATTACGCCGGAGAAGAAAGTATTTGTGATGTACGACTATTGCCATATGTTTAAATCAATTAGGAACACATTGTGAAGTCATGACATAGAGACAGAACATGGTCCCGCAGTCATAGATGTTTTAAGAGCTGTTTATGAATCAGACAAGCAAAGTTTGTGTATGCGGATGCTGCCGAAACTGAAGGATTCGCATTTATATCCCAATAGATTCGAAAGGATGAAAGTTTCGAGAGCTGCTGAAGTGCTGAGCCACAGCATGTTTGCAGCTATTAAAACAAAAATGGATGGTGTATTTTTCAACGAAGAATTGTTAGCTAAAGTGCCGGGTACACTTTTCTTCGTAAAACAGTTTAACAAAATATTCGATATCATAAATGCGAAGAACGCTGGGGACAGAAATCCCAACAGGAGACCATATTATAGGAACGAAGACGAAACAACTGAATTCATTCTGGAATTTATTGAATACTTGGATACGTTTAATTTTACAGGCTTATCGAGAAACAAATGTATCAATGGTTTCATCCTTACATTAGGATGTTTCCTTGACTTAAGCCAACATTTGTTCCATAAATATAAAAGTGAAGTAAATTTCATTCTTTTTGGGAAATTTAATCAGGACGCGCTGGAAAATTTGTTTTTCAAGATACGATCGAAGGGTGGTTCAAACGATCATCCTTCGATCAATGAACTACAATATATTCTAGCGCGACTGATATCAATGAAAATAATAACTCTCAAATATAATTCTGTCAACAACTGTGAAGACGACGAAGAAGTTATGCTGGAATGGGGAACAGCGAATGAAGAATCAAAGGATATATCACCAAAAGTCAATTTTAAGGAACAATCTTAATATTCCAATATCAACGGATGAAGTGGATATCGACAATGGCAGAGTTACTATTCATCAGGATGTTGAGATGAGTAGCAATGAATTGGAAACACTTGAATATTATACAGGATATGTAATTTTTTCCAATTTTGTAAAGAAAATCCAATGCGGCAGATGTCTAGAAATGGCAAAAGGACCATCAGCAGAAGCGACAACATTCGTACGGAACAAGGCCCATAATGTGGATAAAATTGTAGTAGCATCTAAGTATTATTCAGATATATCTAAAAAGTTCTTCTCTATTTACACGAAATTCTTCATGAAAAATTACCATAACATAAACTTTAGACATAGTATAATAAATGAAATTAATCGGATTCTGGCTACATCGAAGGAATTCTCTGGATGGTTTGATGAAACCGATCCCTGCAGATAACATCAGAAAGCAGTTATAGATTTTTATATAACTGTTTTGTTATATAAAAATTCTAAAACATTAGTTTGATTACCTTGATTGTTAATAAGAGGCAACAACTGAAGGAAAATAAAAATTTAAGAAAAAAGAATAAGTGTTTCTTTTCACGACAATGACATACATTTTTATGTTAACTTCTTTTTCCTTTTTAATGCAATTATTTATTAAGTTTTTATTATTAAAATTTTCATTTTCTTTTTTATTCTTATTATTTTCCAAAGACAATGACATAATTTTTTATGTCAACTAACTGCATTATTAAATGAAAAACAATAAAATTTTAAATTAAAAAATTTTTATTATGTTTATTTTAAAGACAATAACATAAATTTTTATGTTAACTATTTTTTTAAACAATTATATATGAACTATTTATTAATAAAGTTTTTAGTTTTCTTTTTTTCATTTATTAGCTCCTTTGGATAAGCAGGATGTGACTGAAGGCTGATTCCATGCGAAATTCAATATATAAAAGGCCCTTTTCAGGGCCACAAAATAGAAAAAAGGCCCTTTTCACGGCCACAATATATAAAAAAGGCTCTTTTCAGGGCCACAAAATAAATTCAGAAAGAGATTTTTTTGTTACTGCTTCTTTTTTTTAATATGAAATCAAATAAATTCGAAAACAGATTTTTTTTACTACATCTTTATTTTTCAATATAAAATCTACAAGTTCAAAAAAGTTTTGTTGTTATTGCTTCCTTTTTTTTCAAATAAAAAATCAATTATGATTATTAAACATTAAATCAAATTTATCCAAAAATATCAACTTTTTATATAAATGAAAATTTTCGCAATACACAAATCATAACAACACAGAGTTAAGGTGCTATTACACGATGCGTTTTTTACATATGTACTGTCACTTTTTTTATCCATATGAAATTCCGCATGGCTGTCAAAATTGTCTTTTACATACGATTCATAATTTTTGCTATCACACGTGCATATGTATTTCCGTATGACATAACCTCTAAATGTAAACAACAGCGGATTTAATTTGTGAATTTACAAAAATTTATTGTTAAAAAAAAGTTATATATTTTTTAATTGTTAATTAATATTAAACAATTTATTTTTCTTTCAATATTAATCTTTATAATTTACTCTGTTTTTCTTTCACCACAAGCAGTGTTGTATTTTCATATGTTTGTCATACAAAAATAGAACCTGCTCTAATTGAAAAATGTACATGTGACTTTCCTCATGTATTGTACATAAACAATGTTTCATATGTATCACACGATGTGTACAACTTTTGTTGTGGGAAAATTTGACAGTACATATGTAAAAAACACATCATGTAATAGCACCTTTAAGCACATACATAAATTGCTGTTTAAAATATAAAGTTCAATTATCTTAACAGTTTTTATGTCACACAATTTGCTTCCCCATTCATTTTTCAATGTCGCAATTCTCTGTCCGATGTTAGTTCCGCTCTCATTCACTCTTGCGTTGTCAGTTTTCTTGTGGCAAAATCATGGTTTGCACATCCTCTATTATATATGATTCTTGAAAATACACGCAAAAAATAAACAATAGTCATTGAGCATACCCCGTCATTTACATAGCATTTACACAATGAAGTTACGAATATATACATAATATAATATTAATTTAAGTATAATGAGAAAATAAAAATTTTATTAATTAAAGGTGCTATTACATGATGTGTTTTTTACATATGTACTGTCAAATTTTCCCACAACAAAAGTTGTACACATCGTGTGATACATATGAAACATTGTCACATAGCCACATGTACATTTTTCAATTAGAACAGGTTCTATTTTTGCATGACAAACACATGAAAATACAACACTGCTTGTGGCGAAAGAAAAACAGAGTAAATTTTAAAGATTAATATTGAAAGAAAAATAAATTGTTTAGTATTATTTAACAATTAAAAAATATATAACCTTTTTTTAACAATAAATTTTTTCAAATTCACAAATTAAATCAGCTGTTGTTTACATTTAGAGGTTATGTCATACGGAAATACATATGTACGTGTGATAGCAAAAATTATGAATCGTATGTAAAAGACAATTTTGACAGACATGAGGAATTTCATACGGATAAAAAAGTGTACAGTACATATGTAAAAAAACATTTCGTGTAATAGCACCTTAAATAAAGATTTCCAATTTTTCCAGAAACGTTATTACAAATTTTTCGCGCAGTAGACTTTTTATATTCGCCTATGCCATGCTCCATGTCGCAGTACTTAGTTTATCCAAAAAGTTGGTCTGACCAATAATTTGTGCAATGCGTTTGAACGGTAGTATAAAGGTGCTATTACATGATGTGTTTTTTACATATGTACTGTCAAATTTTCCCACAACAAAAGTTGTACACATCGTGTGATACATATGAAACATTGTTTATGTACAATACATGAGGAAAGTCACATGTACATTTTTCAATTAGAGCAGTTTCTATTTTTGTATGAGAAACATATGAAAATACAACACTGCTTGTGGTGAAAGAAAAACAGAGTAAATTATAAAGATTAATATTGAAAGAAAAATAAATTGTTTAATATTAATTAACAATTAAAAAATATATAACTTTTTTTTAACAATAAATTTTTGTAAATTCACAAATTAAATCAGCTGTTGTTTACATTTAGAGGTTATGTCATACGGAAACACATATGCACGTGTGATAGCAAAAATTATGAATCGTATGTAAAAGACAATTTTGACAGACGTGCGGAATTTCATATGGATAAAGAAAGTGACAGTACATATGTAAAAAAGGCATCGTGTAATAGCACCTTAAAATGTATACCTCATACCACATTTTGATTTACAGCAGGGTTGCACAAAATACACGCAAAAAAATAAAACAATAGTCATTGAACACACCCATCATTTACATAGGCTACACAAAGAAGTGAATATATCTCGAATTTTATCTATTAATTTATGTATTATAATAAGAAAATAATAATTTTATTAATTAAATAAAGATTTCGCATTTTTTCAGAAACGTGCACGCAACTTTATTGCACGGAAGACTTTTTATATCCGCCTATGCCTAAGTTTCAATTTGACATGCCGTGCTCCATGGTACGAAACTTAGTTTGTCAAAAAAGTGGGCCTTAATTAGTGGGTCTGGCCAAAAATAAAGATTCCCAGTTTTTTCAGAAACGTGCAGGCAAATTTATTGCACGGAAGACTTTTTATATCCGCCTATGCCTAAGCTTCAATTTGACATGCCGTGCCTCTTGGTACGGAGCTTAGTCTGTCCAAGAAGTGGGTTTGACCACAAAAATTAAGATTCCCAGTTTGTCCAGAAACGTGCAGGCAAATTTATTGCACGGAAGACTTTTTATATCCGCCTATGCCTAAGCTTGAATTTGACATACCGTGCTCCCTGGTATGGAGCTTAGTTTAATCTCACGTACTGTGCTCCATGGTACGCAGCCCCATTTTGCTGGAATCTTCCTTGGAATATCCCGGTCCCAATAAAAAAACTGGAATTTAGGTTTTATAAATGTTCTAACATTTAGTTATGTATTATTCCTGTTTAAATTAGTTATCCCAAACTTAAGAATCCACTCCCATATGTGTGGAACACATTTTTAAAATTTCGCGTTGCCAACTATTCGTTTGAAATTCGAGGCTATTTTTTCGAGGCTATCGGCACGCATGTCATATTAAGCACTTAAATCTCCCAATGTATCTATTACCAACTCTGCCAGAGAACTCTTAGGCTGTGTTTACACGGCGACTTTTGACGACGTTTTCTTCGGCGTCTTTTTTTGTTTGTAGGCGAACGGTGCAGAGGAGCAAGAGGGGTAAACAAAAAGACACGATTTCTGTTTTCAAGACTTTTTTCATATTTCTCTTTACACTCATTTTTTTTTCTTGTTACGTTTTATTATTTTTCGTACTTGGAAGTAGCCACTTCAGTGAGATCAAAAATCGCTTACATATCACACGTAATGTAATTCCGTATATCTGTCAAAATTGTCATTTTACATACGATTCATAATTTCTGCTATCACACGTGCATATGTATTTCCGTATGACATAACCTCTAAATGTAAGCAACAGCTGATTTAATTTGTGAATTTGCAAATATTTTTTGTTAAAGATAAAGTTATATATTTTATATATTTTTTAATTGTTAATTAATATTAAACAATTTATTTTTTCTTTCAATATTAATCTTCATAATTTACTCTGTTTTTCTTTCGCCATAAACAGTGTTGTATTTTCATATATTAGTCATGCCAAAATAGAACCTGTTCTAATTGAAAAATGTACATGTGACTTTCCTCATGTATTGTACATAAACAATGTTTCATATGTATCACACGATGTGTACGACTTTTGTTGTGGGAAAATTTGACAGTACATATGTACTGTCACTTGTTTTATCCATATGAAATTCCGCATGTCTGTCAAAATTGTCTTTTACATACGAATCATAATTTTTGCTATCACACGTGCATGTGTATTTCCGCATGACATAACCTCTAAACGTAAACAACAGCTGATTTAATTTGTGAATTTACAAAAATTTATTGTTAAAAAAAAGTTATATATTTTTTAATTGTTAATATTAAACACTTTATTTTTCTTTCAATATTAATCTTTATAATTTACTGTTTTTCTTTCGGCACAAGCAGTGTTGTATTTTCATATGTTTGTCATGCCAAAATAGAACCTGTTTTAATTGAAAAATGTACATGTGACTTTCCTCAAGTATTGTACATAAACAATGTTTCATATGTATCACACGATGTGTACAACTTTTGTTGTGGGAAAATTTGACAGTACATATGTAAAAAAACACATCGTGTGATAGCACCTTTACCAACACTTTATATGAAAATTATGAAGTTTGTGTTTAGTTATTACTAAAATACAATAAGAACTACAAAAATATAAGAATTATTAATGCGTCTATTAAAGATCAGCTTGCTACAGTGCTGTTCATTTCATAGAACAATTGTACATGCTCAACTCACATGTATTCCTACGCTCTTGCTTTTAAGAGCACTATACATTTATCAAATTCCCATCCAGCATTATGGTGGTATTAGTGAAAATTTGTTAGTATTGTGACACCGACGATTTTAGATTTTTGGCATGCTGGATGAGAGATTTTGATGAATGGATAGTATTTTCTCATCAAGCACGTACACACTTTAAATGAGATTTCAAACAGAACGGACGCTAAAAATGTCGGATGAAAAAAGTAATTTTTTTAATTAATTCTTTTCTGAATAAAACGTTACGAAACTTGGCCTATATAAAAAATTTTGGAACAAGTCTAGTTTAGTGGCTATACCCCGATTTTTTTAATTTTTTTGGAGGGGATAGGGGCATTTGGTGCAATTTAAGAGAAATATTTTTTTTTCGGACGGACCTATTTTCGGAGTTATGGACCGACAAAGGTTTGACCTTGATTTGTACACAACTTTGTCAATTATACGATTTCAGATATATATATATATATATATATATATATATCATTGGAAAGCTTACTGGAGTGCCTTTAATTTGGCATTTTAAAATTTAAAATACATTAACCCATTATGAACCTATTGAATTTTTTGTATTTTTTGGAAATTTTTTTTTCGGAAACGTCCCGTTATCTCATAAAATGATGTATATAATGTTGGTATTTACATCATCTGTGTGATAGCTGGGTCCATTAGCTTCATTTCGATGTACGTTTTGACCTTTTAACCATCTTATGACCGGAGATATTAGGGATTTTACCTACACTTTTTAAATTTTTTTTGCGCGAAATTAACCCATAACATATAAAACTATTATTGTACTTTTATTTATTCGGCCTGTTATTAATAAAACATTTTTCCTTTTTGTTTGAATTATAACATTACTTATATTTTTATTTTTTCCGCCAGCGCACAGTGTGCGAAATTCAAGATTTAGGACGTCAAAAGTCTGTATCTTTATAACCAATGCAGATAGAAATATAAATTTTGGTGTGAGTGGTTTTCTCAACAAATCTAAACTTCTGCCAAAAAAAATGGGCCAAATTGAGTAGGTGCCACGCCCACCTCATTAACGTTGTTTAGCTGTAAGCATCTACGTCCTAATGAAACAAGGAAATCATTGTATTATTTCTCGTTATTGTAATGAAATCTTAAAATTTATTAAATTAAATATGTAATCCATATTAATATTTGCAAAGTAAATTTAAGATAATGTTATTCCATACATATGGTAATTAAATTAAAAAAAAAAAGGAAAACAAATTAAAGTTAAAATTCATAATTTTTTTATAGCAATATTATGTATATTAAAGTTCAGGCCCTTCAATGATTATATCGGGGTTTTGTAGTAAGGTTAAAACTTCTGGTAGTATATCTCCACGTTTGGTTTTAGGCGGCATTCGTAAACTGCACATCAAAGGATCAGATGAAATCAATAATCTGTGCAGGAAGTCAGCATTTGAATCCACTCTTGATGTTTTTCTGGTAAATCTTTGTCTATAATTCCTGGTGTCTTTATTTCTGGCTTCTTGTGCCTCTTCTGATAACTGCCCAATTGGTAATATACAATTCTCCATTATATCTTTTCCGTGAACTAAGATCTTATGCACGGTTACAGGCATATAATACCATTGGTATTTTTCTAGATAAATATTCCTAGTCTGTATTGCAAACTTATCAAATTCTGTGGAGTTAATTTCATTATGTTATTTCGGCACTCTTTTCTGCATTTCGAAAAAACGCCTAGCTGTGTTGGCAGGTATTTGATTTGGCATATCCACCAACAGTCCCATTTCATTTTTAAACTTCTGTTGTATCTCTGTTTTTCGGTTTAACAACTCTTCTTTGTTTTTATCCCCTTTAGCTTGCCATTGTTTAATATTATTTTGTATGCAATGTGTAACAGGCACTCCATGCTGCGGATCCTAGCATGTAGTGGCGAGATGCCCAACGACGACATTTTTCGTCAATAGGTTTATTTGTAATAGCAATAGGATCATTCATTGAACTTGGTTTGGCTCTACAAATGTAGCATACTTGTGAAGATGAATATTCGGACAAAGCACTGCAAACCTTTCCATCAATCATACACAAAATTAGCGTGGGTTTTACATTAAAGTCTTTCTCTCCTATTGCCACCGTTGTAGGAATAAGAGCCGATATTTGTAATTCAATTTTACTTACTTCTTCCCTAATGAATTCTCGAGTCTCTTTAGCAAAGACAAAATTGATAGGCCGACAGTATCTAGTAGAAGAGGGGGCAGTATTTTTCCAAATTATAACCTTTTGCTTGCTATATCTTTTAAAAGCAATGATTTCAATAGAAACCATGTATATACTGAACAAATTTCCGTCCGAAGCAGTTTCTTGCTTGAATTTTTGCTTGTATTTTTTATGTTGGGCACCATCACAATCCCATTTTATAATTATTTGAACATCATATAAGTATTCTGGAATTCGTTCAAATACCTCTTCTAATGTCATACATAGTCTTCAAATAGTGTGATCTATAAGTGATTGCAGTTTTAGTTCAGCATATGATTCAGTCACAATAATTCCATCAGGATAACAAGAACGCTTCGAAATCCTTACCGGATCATAAGATGGAAATATTTTTGAATTCATTGACATTGCATATTGTCTGAGTTTATATTGATGTGTTGATAATCCCAAATCTACTATCATAGCAAGTGACTGTTCAGGAGAAAGACTTAAAGGCTGTTCTGTAGATTTTCTTCTTCTTTTTATTTGGGAACCTCTTTCAGGTGATGATACAAACAATTCTTTAACTATTGTAGCTGAAACTCGCTTACCATGTGAACGCAATTTCATTTCAGCCGCTTTAAACAACATAATAATGGCATTAAAGTAAGTAACGTAATATACATTATAGTTTCAAAAGAAAATGTGTAAATACTAGTGTACAGAAAAAAGCTAAGCAACAGGTACACCAATGGTTGTTTGCCCAACAAATCTAGGTGAGACAAATGTCCACCATGAAAACTTAAGTGTTAGAGGAACCTCCTGAGGCGGACAAATAGAGGGATGTAAGGATTCTGCAGAGTTAGAACATATCAGAGGAATTACAGAAACAAAGAAGAGCGCACCAATTTTTATGGCCAATTCAAATTTCAGACAAGTTAATGCTGAATTAAAGAATGTATTGGTCGGTACGGTTGGATAAGCTCTTTTAACAAGAGAAAATATATTAACCGAAGACAAGTTACAGTTAACACCCACTACAATTTTAATGTATTCGCTTTGTGGTTAGGGTATAATGACTTAGTGCTGATGTTTGTAACCATCTTTAATTATACCGATTGGCTCAATCACTTTGTGAGTTGATTTAGCAATGTCCGCCCGTCCGTCTCTGTGTCCATGTAAACCTTGTAATCAAACTACAGCTCGCAAATATGAATATATTTTGATGCAATCTAGTATATAAGCGTCTATCGGCCATAGGATGAACGCTATTTAAATTGGTGAAAATCTGTCCATGTTCAAATTTAATTTATGCTTATTTTCTATATCCAATTAATTGGGGCTTAGAGATAGGGCCTGTGAACGCATGGTATAGGGTATCGTATAGTCGGTCTAAACCGACTATAATTTTCATACTTGTTTAACTATAAGCTTCTAAGTTGGTATTTATACATTTTTCTCCTAAAAATTATAATGCATATAAGTAGATACGAACTTGAATTAGTAAAAAATTAAACAATGTTATTTATATATATATATATATATATTTTAATATAGTGTGTGTTTAATGGGTTGTGATCTTGGGGAGGCAAGACTCCATACGTTACCGAGGGATCCGAACCGGTATGTCTATATTTATATATTTTTTGTATATTCTAAATTTGTTATTTTTTCTATATTAAATTGATATTCAGATCTTGTTCTTACATATTTATAACAAATAAACATCTTTTACAAAAGTCAATATAGTGTTTTATATTAAAATCCAATGGTTTTTTTTTAATAACTTTTACAATTAGGTGGTCGATTTACAACAAAGTAGCTAGCTTTACAAAGTGACACAACAAATTAACCTTTATATATCCTAACAAACTTTGTACATCAAATGCTGTAAACTATGATCTGGCTGTAAACTATATCCAGCAAAATACATTCAGATTTAAAACCAGTTTTCTTATGGTTAACGGCCGTCTTAAAATAATATATTTTGGTATTGCGAGTAATATAGCCACTGATTCAACGAGTATACACTCGCAGAAATGTCTCCTCAAGCGCCAATGCTACTGCTGGAACTGCTCCGAGTGCCATTGGCGTTGTTGTGTGGTGTGTTGTGGGTCGGAAGGGCTATATGCGCTGTTAGATTGTCAAGATTTGTGACTACTACAAATTTGCGGTTGCTGTCTAATCTGGGTTGTGAAGACCGGTTCTACCCACTGATTTAAAGGTACTGATAGGGCTGTGCCAGCACAAGCTTTTACTGCCTCTGGACACAAACGTTTAGGCACATCCCGCAAGTTTTTTTGATCTATTCCTTTATCCGAAAAACTGCCTCCAACAGCAGCTTTGCTTATTGTACTCAAAAATTTTTCCTGTTGCTAAAAGTATACAAATTTAAAAAATAAATAACAATCAATACTAAATATATTAATAAACAATGATTATCATATCATGCACAGAAGAGGCAGAAAAATATATTGTAACAAAGAAAACTGGAAGAGTTTGGCTTAAAACTTTAATTATATAATCGTCACTGTAAGATTTAAAAACAAATGCAGGGCATATATGAATATCAGTGATTTCAAAATGTTTATATATATTATTAACTTACATTGTTTTTCTGCTTTTGGTTCTTGCAATTGTTACAACAAATCCTTTTCTGTGCCACTGAAATTTTCTGCTACCTTTTTAACTTTAAGTTGGGCTTTCTTGGCTACTTCTGCTTGTAATCCATCTACTAATTTTTGTAAGTCACTTGTTGTTTTGTCTGTTTTACATTTTACTGAAGTTGTTTTTCTTTATATGTACTTCAATCCCATTTCCAAATACTCAATCAATTTTTGTAGTTCTTGGTCGTTTTGTATTTGTTGTTCGTAATTGTTAATTTTTGGAACTCACATTTTTAAGGGTTTACTAGCCTTTATAAAATTAAATCTGTTCAACAGGCTGTTGTTTAGAAGCGTTCTCAATTGTAGATATCTGTTGTTATATTTGAGATTTTGTTTCTTCAGTTGCGGCTAATTTTTGTTCCTTTTCAGCTAGATGTCTACTTATAGGAGTAAAAAAAAGTGCCAATTAATGTTTTATTTATAAAGCCAATGGTATAGTGTCCAAAGCATTGAATAATACCCGACAAATTTCGATTTAGGACCACTCACACGCAAGTCATAATCCAAAGCATTAATACCACAATTCAACTTGCGAAAAGTTTCGTGACTCGCCACCAGCAACTGGAACAATAGTTAGCTCAACTATAGTAATTTTTGATTCCTTCCTTTCGGGCCTGGGTTGAGCAGTGGTGAATGTAACTGGCAAATTTACCAGCATTTATACCAATATTACTGGTATTATAACAATCACAAGCTTTGGGTTTTAATATGCATCTTTTAAAATTTTTCTGAAAAGGAAATACCACAGATTACTAAATTAAATGTTAATTTGTCAAAAATACAATTTTATGAATTTTTTTTCAATGTTTATACTCACTAAATTTCCATTGTTTTTATTTTTTATGCTGTCAGTGGTTGAAAACATGTTCTATAGCTGTTCACTTGCACACATTATATTTTGTATATTCTATTTTTTTAATCTCTTTCGCACTTCTTTACCAAAACAAAATGGAGAGAAAGGTAAACAAAGCCATACGGTTCGAGATTGCTTTTTTGACTGCTGTCAAGCTGTCACAACTGGTATAAACTGTGCACCAAACATTTGCTGATATGACAATTGGCAACACATTGTGAAATCTACGTATAAATGGAGCGTATGCAACTCTCTGCAGCTACTTATTAAGGTTTATTAAAGAGAACCAATCAATGAATCTGAACTTGATAATATGAATTCCCGCACTTACCCGCACAAAATGTTCTTATCCAAAGAATTTGCAAGTTTTCTTCCAAAAATCAGATTAAAAATGTATTCCTAATTTCTTTTGACAATAAGCTAGAAATAATTTTAAGTTTAAAAAACACAAATTTATATTAATATAGATACCTACCTTCTCAACACAACAAATTTCAATTGAAAATATTTAATACAAAAAAAGTTATGGTCACTATCATTTATATGTGAGCTACAAACACGTGTACTTCGTATACAAACTGAAAAAATTGTGAGACTTGAAGTGCCGTTACTCATTCAGCGCAATTTTTTTCTTTGGTTTGACTGTTTAAGCATGCTGCCTGGAATGTTTTCTAACATTTCTACTTAAAATTCGATTTTTTTTTTTGAGGTTTTGACGTCTTAGATCATGAATTTCTTACACAGTGCAGCGGCGGAAAATAAGGGTTGATTTGGGCATAAAAATAGAAAAATATTATTTAAAAATTGTTGTGTGGAAAAGCGCCGCAGGATACGACGGGGTTGATTTGGGCATAAAAATAGAAAAAATATTATTTAAAAAATTGTTGTGTGGAAAAGCGCCGCAGACGAAAACTCGCGCGATTTTTTCAAAAAATTTTTCGTAATAGGACGGATAAATAAGAGTAGAATAATACAAGAATAATAGTAGATACTAGAACGCATAAATAAGAGCAGAATAATAGTTTAATATGCTATGGGTTAATTTCGCGAAAAAAATGTAAAAAGTGTGGGTAAAATCCCTAATATATCCGGTCCTAAGAGGGTTGAGAGGTCAAAGCATACATCGAAATGAAGCTAGTGGACCCAGCTATCAGACAGTTGATGCAAATACCAACATTATATAGATCATATTATGAGATAATGGGACGTTTCCGGAAAAAGAATTGCAAAAAAAAAACACAAAAAATTCCATAGGTTCATAATGGGTTAATGGATTTTAATTTTGAAACACCAAATTAAAGGCAAATTATATCTCGAATTTTATCTATTAATTTATGTATTATAATAAGAAAATAATAATTTTATTAATTAAATAAAGATTTCGAATTTTTTCAGAAACGTGCACGCAAATTTATTGCACGGAAAACTTTTTATATCCGCCTATGCCTAAGCTTCAATTTGACATGCCGTGCTCCATGGTACGAAGCTTAGTTTGTCTAAAAAGTGGGTCTTAATTAGTGGGTATGGCCAAAAATAAAGATTCCCAGTTTTTTCAGAAACGTGCAGGCAAATTTATTGCACGGAAGACTTTTTATATCCGCCTATGCCTAAGCTTCAATTTGACATGCCGTGCCCTTGGTACGGAGCTTAGTTTGTCCAAGAAGTGGGTTTGACCACAAAAATGAAGATTCCCGGTTTGTCCAGAAACGTGCAGGCAAATTTATTGCACGGAAGACTTTTTATATCCGCCTATGCTTAAGCTTGAATTTGACATACAGTGCTCCATGGTACGGAGCTTAGTTTGTCTAAAAGGTGGGTCTGGCCAAAAAATTATGATTCCCAGTTTTTTCAGAAACATGCAAGCAAATTTATTGCACGGAAGACTTTTTATATCCGCCTATGTCAAAGGTTGAATTTGACATACAGTGCTCCATGGTACGGAGCTCAGTTTGTCTAAAAAGTGGGTCTCAAAAAATGGGTCTGCCCAAAAATAGATTCCCAGTTTGTCCAGAAACGTGACTGTAAATCACGCCTATGTCTAAGCTTCAATTTGACATACCGTGCTCCATGGTACGGAGCTTAGTTTGCCCAAAAAGTGGGTTTGACCACAAAAATAAAGATCCCCAGTTTGTCCAGAAGCGTGCATGCAAATTTATTGCACTGAAGACTCTTTATATCCGCATATGCCTAAGCTTGAATTTGACATACAGTGCTCCATGGTACGGAGCTTAGTTTGTCAAAAAAGTGGGTATGACCACAAAAATGAAGATTCCCAGTTTAACCACAAACGTGAGTGAAAATTTATTGCAACGAAAAATTTTATATCAGCCTATGCCTAAGCTTTAATCTCACGTACTGTGCTCCATGGTACGCAGCCCCATTTTGCTGGAATCTTCCTTGGAATATCCCGGTCCCAATAAAAAACTAGAATTTAGGTTTTATAAATGTTCTAACATTTAGTTATGTATTATTCCTGTTTAAATTAGTTATCCCAAACTTAAGAATCCACTCCCATGTGTTGGAACACATTTTTAAAATTTCGCGTTGCCAACTATTCGTTTGAAATTCGAGGCTATTTTTTCGAGGCAATCGGCACGCATGTCATATTAAGCACTTAAATCTCCCAATCACAGCCTTACACAGTCGTGACAACTTGACAGCTGTCAAAAAAGTAATCTCGAACCGTATGGCTTTGTTTACCTTTTTTTTCTTAGAATTGCTACAAGGACTTTGAGAAAGAGATTAAAAAATAAAATATACAAAATATAATGTGTGCAAGTGAACAGCTACACATGTTTGAAACCAGAATAAAAAACATTAATAATGGAAATAAATAGTGAGTATTTGCTATTATGATAAACATTTAAAAAACAATAATATCGTATTTTCTGTTTTGATATAAAAATATTAAAAGTGTATAATAAAACCAATAGCTTCTTATTTGTTTTACGTAAGACAATTATATTCAAGACTACTCAAGCCAGGGCCGAAGGAAGAAAGCAAAAATTACTATTGCTGGCACAACAAAAGGCGGCCAAGAAGGAAGAAGCAAAACAACGATGATGAACAATATGAAGATGAGATGCTGGATAATGTAGCCGACATGTTGGATGCAGAAGATTCGAAATTTTTGCAGTCGAAAAGAGGCACAAAACAACGAAAAGTAAACATGCTTCTGGTGATGATGAAAGTAAACATGATGATAAGAATTGTTTCCGTTTTGTGTTTGCCAATGACAAAAAGCTTGACATGACTCTTCATAATATGTACGTCACATTAATCATTTAATCAACGCCAAAAACAACAATTTCAACTTGGAATGTTTAACTTGTTTGTGGGCTTTGAAGATAAAAAAATGTTAATGTAGATGCAGAGAAAGAAAACGAATTGAAACAAAAGAAGTTGGAGACTCATCGTCAACGTTTGTTGAGTTTATCGAAAAAGGAACGCAAACTACATAAAAAGTTGGCTGAGTTGAAAAAGGAGTTGGATGAGACAAGAGCCAATTCTAAGGTTTGTCATGGTTACCTTTAGACAGTTTAGAGTTGCATTCTAATGCACTCTGAATTAATTAGCGAAGAAGAAGAGAAGTCAGGGTGCATTAGAATGCAACCCTAGGTCGTAGGTAATTCACAACGCTGCTGTATTTTCTTTAACCAAGAAGAAAAAAAATTTTGTCCGAAAACATGGCGACTGGCGTACGTGATGGCGTTTTTTTGGTTTTCATAAAGAGGATATAAAAGGAGGTTTTGTCGGCGTGGTCGTTGCTTTTTTTATTTGATTTCCGTGGAGGAAGAGGTGTTCGCAAACAGTTTGCAAGACGGTGAGTTATAAGCTGAGGAAAATACTTTTTACAAAAGATTATTCAAAGAGAACTGGATGATATGGTGAATAAATTCAATGCTAGCCAAGAAACATCTGAGTTATTAAACAAAGAAAAGATAAACAATTACCAGCAAGACAACACCGCAACTGTAGCAACAACAGCAGCTTCACAATTTAAATAGCAATTACCAGCAAGACAACACCGCAACTGTAGCAACAACAGCAGCTTCACAATTTAAACAGCAATTACCAGCAAGGCAACACCAGCAGCAACAACAACAAGAACATCAACAATCACATACATTTGCTCCACAACATATTAATGCCGAAGTACTTAAATAAATTATTGTGGGTAACCCTGCTAGTGGTCAAGCGGTTTCAGTAGGAACACCAACCTTAGCACCAGGAACAACTTTATTGAAAACGTCATTATTACAAAATAAATCAGTATTAATACAGCAGCAACAACAAAAACAACAACAAAAACAACAGCAAATGCAACAGCGGCGTAGCTGACGACCACCGCCACACCGTCAACAGTCAGTAGCTACAGTCCAACAGCAGCCACCATTCGGACGACCTCACCCACATCAACCCACAACAACCAGCCCAGCGACGCCAACAGCATCCATAGTGGACAACAAAAAAAATTAAACCAAGGTACTCCGTATATTTTTTTTGTATTTATTTCCTTTTTTTATGCTTCTGACTACCTGGACAAAAGACTGACGACGAGCGACAGACGACAAACGACAGACGACGAGAACCAGAACAGCCGTAAAAAGTATATATATATGTAGTCTTAGTATATGTCTCATATATTATATATTATATATATTTTATTTTAATTTTATTCTTAGTGAAAATGAAAGCTAAGCGAAGCGTTGGTCACCGAAACCGCGTAGGCGAGGCCATTAAATTGTATGGTTATACAAATTTTTAAGTTTTTTTTTTTCACCCGGTGATGGTCACCGAGTTGTGGTATTAGAATATCGATTAGCGTTTTTTCGGTGACGGACGCAACGGTTAGCAACCTCTAATCTAATTAAGACTGCTAAGTGAGGCATTGGCCCGGGACCACATGCTGTCATATAATAATATATAGCTATATTTAGGTATTTTTCTTGAATAACTTGTGGTTTCGATAACCCACAAGTCTATACGCGGTCTTTTATTTTCCTAGTACTGGTATATCCAAAAGCGAAATTCCCCTTTTTAATACAATTTTTAGTAATTGCCCTTTATCCGTATTAGAAGAACCCAAGGTATTTATATATGTCTGATTAAAGGCGTCATATATACATCTGATTCGGTCAAAGTTTCGGACACCGACGTACTTAATATGAACTACTAAATGACGGACGGACACCAAAAGAATGAGGAAGTATAAAGAGGTACATAAACGGGTATGAAGGTTGAACGGTACGGCATGCTGATGGAGTAACGAGTTCTAAGATCATATGGAAGCAAGTGGATAAGCTGAGGTGAGTGTAAGCGTTAGGGGTAACAAAAAGGGAAATTTATGTAGGTTACCACGGTAGGTTTTTTTTATCCTAAGAGGGAGGGAAAGGAGTAGGAGAAACACCGAACCGCTCCGTATACAGATACATATGTGTCTACGCACAGGTATGTGTATATTAATTAAATATATATACAGGTATGTGGGTATATACATAGGTATCTGGCACCTTTTGCGTTAATCAACAGCTTTGAGATATGGATTTTTATACCCTCCACTCCAGTGTGCAGAGGGTATATATAAGTTTGTCATTCCGTTTGTAATAATTAGAAAAAAAAATTTGGACCCCATAAAATATATATATTTGTGATCCTTATAACAACCGGAGTTGATATAGCGATGTCCGTCTGTCCGTCTGTCCGTCTGTGGAAATCACGATGACGGCATCAATCGGGCAGCTAGGGCGCTCGTTGGCATAAAAAATGATTCATTAACATCCTGAAAAGTTTGCTATTTAAAATCGTCCAAATCGGTCGATTAGGGCCCGAGATTTGAATGAAGAACTAAAAAAAGTCTTGAAAAAATATAATTTTCTATGTTGTTCTTGTCACGATCACGCCCTCAATAGGATAGCTAGGGTGATAATTTTTAGTGAGAATGATTCACCAAATTCATGGGAAGATTTCTACTTCAAAAATCATTAAAATCGGTGGAACAGGTCCAGGTAAATCTATGAAAAATTAAAAAAAAAAAATGAAAACATGATGTTTCCATATTGTTCCTGTTGTTATTCTAAATGTTGCATTGTTGTCATAGCTGGACTTGTTGTTTTTGTGGTCGTTGTGGTAATAATATAATAAAAACAAACCCTTTGTACATTTTTTTGTGAACTCTGGTAGAAAATTTTAAAAGTTTCCACTGTTTTGGCATCACTAAAAAAATTTGTTAGATCATTTCTGTCATTGCCACGAGCCTGCATGCAAAATTTCAGATCGATTGGCTCACGGGAAAGGGGCTAAAAATCGATCCAAAATTTTGTCGACAAGCAGACACTACCAGTTAATATAAAGGCAGTAAATAAAGGGAGTAAAAGTTCACCAATAATTTAAAAAACAAATTTTTATGTATTAATTTATTTAAAGAAAAAAATAATTAAAAGAAATAGTAATAATAATAAAAAAAAATAATATACAATACAAAAATAAAGAATATATAAATAAATTAAAATAAAGATAAATGCATTCATAGCATTATAATACATATAAAAGGTCAATGTTTTCTAACCGTAACCGTAACGAGTCAGTTGTTTTTTTTTACATGAAAATCATTTAAAACAGTTACCGAACGTAACCGGAACGTCCCAATACTTTTCATGTGAAAAAAAGGCTGACACGTTACGTAACAGTTACATGTCGCTAACTTGTTCTTTACACAGGCTACTGCTTTTGCAGCCAACTTCAAGTCTATTTATATAGTTTCGTAAGCATAACTGATAAAATTGTTTCTATTATTTTTTGCTGTAAGTAATAAATTATAAATAAACTGAATTTGCAAACTAAAATGGATACATATATTGGAGGTGCTTTAATACAAAAGAGTTAACGAAACAAAATCAAAAAAAAAAAACAACTCTACAACATCAACAATGGCAGTCATATGTTCTTCAAATAGAAAAAAAAACTGCAAGTGTGTTTTGTTGGCTACAAAACAAAAATAGTGTTGACAATATAACAAAATATGTAAAAGAAGTTAGTGCTATGAAATATTTTATTTTGTTTAAAAAAAAAATCGCAAAATGAAAGGCTATAATTCCATTAATAATCAAAAGGCGTTAAACTAATTTATTTATTTTTACGTTGTACTAATGCATTTTAAATAAGTAAAAGTAATTGTATATTTAAATAAAAATGCATTTGTATTATATGTTGCTGTCGTATTCAGAAAAATCAAGTAGCTGACTATACGACTACAAATGCTGCTGCCAGCAGTCGTCTATGTGTTTCATTCATGATGTTGCATTTTTTTGCGAGCAATACTTACATATATTCTAAATAAAGAAATAATAGTTCTTTTCATACTGCGAAATCTATACAAATATATGTATGTACAAATACTATATGTCAAATTTCAAATTTGCAATAATTGATACATTTTTGAAAGAAAATTGTATAATATGAAATGTCTTTAATTTATTTCATAGAAAACAATTTTTTGAGGTGCGTGGATTTTCCATATTTACTGTTTTACTATTTTCGTAATGAGGTTAAATGAGTTAAAAAGAATTTAAAATATTTGAAAATATTAGGTGAGGATCCTCAAGATGTAATATACGATCGGTCTAAAACTTTTCACTTAGAGCCACAGTTAAATTCGAAACAACAAAAACCCATATATTTTGTGCATAAAGTTTAACATTAAATGTGCTTTTCTAAAATGTCTATACATTTTTTCTCATTCATTTCTGACCATCTTCAATGTAAATTTACCAAAGTTTTTTTTATTGCAATATGTATATAAAACTTAAAAATTTAATATTTTTTATTGTGTATTAACTTATTATTCTGCGATTTTCATTACATCACAAAATGTTACAAATTGGCACTACTGTTTCAAAAACAGAAAACTTCTAAATCAGTTGAAAACAGTTGATCTGTAGAACTGTGTGTGAAATTGTGTCAAATAAAATTACAAATGTTAATAAATATAATAATACATATATATATATTTTATTAATTTTGTTAAGAATTAGCACAAAATTGATTTTCCATTTTGCATTTCATTTATAAAGAATTCTGCCATATTTTGTTAAAGGGAAAATCCATTTTTGTTATATTAAAAAAAACAGACTTGCATTTAATTTTTCCATGACTGCCTCAATAATTGCGTAGATGCCACCACAATATTTTTTCTAATTAAAACAGTTGATCTGTAAAACTGTGTGTGAAATTGTGTCAAATAAAATTACAAATATTAATAAATATAATAATACATATATATATTTTATTAATTTTGTTAAGAATTAGCACAAAATTGATTTTCCATTTTGCATTTCATTTATAAAGAATTCTGCCATATTTTGTTAAAGGGAAAATCCATTTTTGTTATATTAAAAAAAACAGACTTGCATTTAATTTTTCCGTGACTGCCTCAATAATTGCGTAGATGCCACCACAATATTTTTTCTAATTAAATATTAACCAATATCTAACTAGAATTATGATTTATTCTGACTAAAAAGTTCCAATTAAAAGTTATTCATCCCAATTATGAATATTCTCAAGGAATTTCTTTCTCACGGAAAATACATTTCTCGAGAAAAAAATTCCTCCAATTATAAATTCCGCGTGAACAAAAAATGATTAACTGGCATCATCGAATTTCGAAGCCACTTGCTTTGCTTATTGACAATTTATTTTCTATTTTTTGTGTGTGTGCAAACGACCCTACAATAAATGTCCCAATAAACATTTTTGTTTGCTATCAACTTGAGGTGCATTTGAGATCAAATACATTTCTCAAATCTCCAACGTTAATTCTCAAATGCCCTCAATAGTTCGAATATAGTCTTCTCAACTTAAAAGGCACATTTTTTATATGCCGATTTTCATAGTTATCAAATTGAGAAATTTGTGATTCTCAACTTGATAGCAAAGAAATATTTCCAATCGGTATCAAATGGAAGGTACGGAATTGCCATATTAAAAAATATTATACTAATTTTAGAAATGAAAACAATGTACTTTTTTTAATGTTTCAATTTAATTTCATTATATATTTAACATTACTATGTACATGTTTAACATTAAATGTACATATTATGTACATTTTTTAAAATCTAGAATTAAAAATAAATGAATTAATTGGTTGTACATTTTTTGAAAAATTCGACAAAAACCAGAAATAATTAAAAATATATCAATGATTTATTTGTACTTTTTTGGCATTTTTAAATTTAATTTATTATTTATGACATATTTAAATAATATCTCAGACTTAACACAAATCGTATTCAAGTTGAAAAAATGTTTGGTCTCAAGTGGAGAAAAGTGTTGGATATCCAATTGAGAGTAAAAATGTTTCTCAAAGATTGGAAAAAATGTTAAGTCTCAACTTGATGTCAAGTTGAAAGCAAACAAGGAGAAAAATTGTTCAACCCAAGTTGAGAATTACATTTGACATCAATTTAAGAACTTAACTTTTCTCCAACATTGGAGAAATAATATTTCAATGCATACTGGGGAATGACCGAAACTAATACATAAACAGTTTTTTCCTATTTGAAAAACATATGACTGTCATTGTTGCTGTTGTAGAGTTGTTATACCCTCCACTCCAGTGTGCAGAGGGTATATATAAGTTTGTCATTCCGTTTGTAATAATTAGAAAAAAAATTTTGGACCCCATAAAATTTATATATTTGTGATCCTTATAACAACCGGAGTTGATATAGCGATGTCCGTCTGTCCGTCTGTGGAAATCACGATGACGGCATCAATCCGGCAGCTAGGGTACTCGTTGACATAAAAATGATTCACTAACATCCTGAGAAGTTTGCTATTTAAAATCGTCCAAATCGGTCGATTAGGGCCCGAGATTTGAATGAAGAACTAAAAAAGTCTTGAAAAAAAAATAATTTTCTATGTTCTTCTTGTCACGATCACGCCCTCAATAGTGCAGCTACAGTGATCATTTTTAGTGAGAATGATTCACCAAATTCATGGAAAGATTTCTACTTCAAAAATCATTAAAATCGGTGGAACAGGTCCAGGGAAATCTCTGAAAAAGTAAAAAAAAAAATGAAAAACATGATATTTCTATATTGTTCTTGTTGTTATTCTAAATGTTGCATTGTTTTCATAGCTGGACTTGTTGTTTTTGTGGTCGTTATGGTAATAATATAACAAAAACAAACCCTTTGTACATTTTTTTTATCAACTCTGGTAGAAAAATTTAAAAGTTTCCATTGTTTTGGCATCACTAAAAAAATATGTTAGATCATTTCTGTCATTGCCACAAGCCTGCCTGCAAAATTTCAGATCGATTGGGTCACGGGAAAGTGGTTAAAATCGATCCAAAATTTTTTCGACAAGCAGACACTACGAGTTAATATAAAGGGAGTAAAAATTCACCAACATCTAAAGCAAATAATGCTAAAATACCTAGTTGTTAATAAAAAAAACAATTGGGCAATTCACAATGGGTAATGTATCGTTGTATCTCTTGTATCGTGTATCACTTTACAATAGTGTAAAATTGTTGTTGGTAATTTTCACTGAAAAATCTGATACACGATCCAACTTCATTTGCTATGTTTAGTAAATGTTGTATATTGTATCATAACATGTCAGTTTCAAGTGAATGCCAGTTTTTATGAAAAAGAAAAAACAAATACATAGAATATTATCAGCATAAATAATTATAAAATAAAATATGGCAAATAATGCAAATAACGAAAATACATCGATAAGTTTATTTATATAAAAATTAATGTTTATATTTTTAGTATGTATTTTCTCTTTCAGTACCAACCAAAACATTTAACATTTTTTTTTTTTCATTATAAATTAAAATGCAAGAGGTACGTAACTAAAACTCTAGGGTATATCTCACGATCAAAAAGCAAACACTGACAAGTGTTTTCTCTTATACAAAATAGCAGAAGCGACGAAGCGATCTTTCCTCGTTGGATCGAAAATTACTAAAGAAAGCGTTTTACAATATGAAAATACAACTGAGTGTTCACAACAAATGATTGTATTGTGTATTTCAATACAACATACAATATACAACACCTGTTGTGAATTGCCCAAATGTAAATTTAGCAAAAAAATTTATGTATTAATTTATTTAAAGAGAAAAACACAAAAATAACGTTTGATGTTGTATTTTTTGTGTGTAATATTTAAATATACATACATACACATATTAAATAATACAAATAATGTACATATATTATATATATGTATGTATGTATATTCATAGTAACTGCATGTTAGAAATAAATCGGTTATTTTAGTTACATAAAATTCTGCAGTATTTTGTTGTGGGGAAAATACATTTCTTTTGTATTAACAGAGTGTCACTTCATTTTGCTCAGCGTGACTATGCCACAGTAGATGCCGCCATAATTTTTGTTTGTTCTAATTAGCTTTGCAATAGTTATTTCTATTTTAACATGAATGTTAATATTTTCAACTAGATATCATACAGAACAATGTTAAGAGTATACACGGGTTGGTCTTTTATTTCATACGTTTTTTTCATTATTCTTTTACAAATATGAACATAAGTTTGGCATATTACCCACCAATCTCACATCACACTGCAAGTTCGAAAAACTCAATACACTCACATTTTTTTTTACTAATACACACACATTTTCCGCAGTGGTCACACTAATGGCACCAAATTTTTCGTGCGAATAGTGGCAGACACTAACGATGATTAATGTTACCCTGTTATAAATTTAATGCAAATTTACTGGATTCTGTAAAATTGTTATTAAAGTTTTAACTTGTTAAATCTATTATAATGATTTATTTTTTGAAATGCGCATACAAAAACGCAAGTTTGTTAATTATAGAGCATAAATATTATTAACTATTATTAAAATAATACTAATAATAATAAATGTAAACATTTTCCCTCAAACATGTGCCTGTATAATAAACTTGGTAACTCTACTTAAAATAAAATAAGAGAGAGAAGTATACAAATTTTTTCAAGTTTACGCTTCGACAACATTTTAAAAATGAGATTGCAGTCAGATGTTTGAGCATAAAAATTAATGGCGATGGATTCGACTAATTCGAACAATTTTTCGTTGATAATACGTACACAACGATTTTACAATTTCAGTGTGATGTGAGATTGGGGGGTTAACTTTTTGTTGTCTTTACAAAATAGAGTTACCGAGTTCGTCAATGAGTTTTTTGCCTACAAAACAGTTCTACATAGTTATATAGAATTATTATTCTGCTTTACCTATAAAATATCTGATTGCGATTACATCTAATTTTTTAAAATTGTTTATAATTAATAAAGCATTATTATTCACATAAATACAAAATTTCACTTTTTAAATTTTCCATTCAAATTTTAGAAAATATCAATTATAATAAAAACTGAAAATAAAATTTCCAATTATAAATTAGAAAATATTAATTGAGTTTCAGAAAATCATATCAAAACGTCGGAAATAATAATTTTAAATTTAGAAATATCTTTACATTTAAAAATGTTTACATTTAAAAAAAATATTGCCATTCAGGAGATATTAATAACTTTTCAGTACCGCGATTCAGTAACTTCTTTTAACGATAGTCGAATTGTAAAAAAAAAGAAAATTGCAAAATTATCAGTAAAATTTTGAAACGATATTCGCTATTGTTAAAGTCAGCTGTTGTTGTTATCTAAACGACAACCATTTTTGTGTTGTTTATCCAATCGATAAAAACTTAAATTTTTAGGTTGAAATGTCGTCATACATAAATAAAAATCATAAAATAGTGAAAATATTTTGCTTTAATTAAAAAACTTTTTTATATAAATAAAAAAATAATTAAATAGCATATTCAATTCATTATTTCATTTTCAAATAAATAAACAGATATATTAGTAAAAAAAATAAAGATATTAAACATAAACATAAAATCATCGTGTCAAACACGAAGTAATTTGTTTTTTTCTATTCTTTGTGTTTTTCGCTTATTTTGACAGAGATGCCACTCCTTTACAATTTAAATAAATAGAAAAACAGATTTGTCGATATTAATTTAAATTCAATGAATTTAAGAAAACCTCAAATGATATTTAAGAATTGCTAACATAAAAATTGTTACATAAGTAAACGTAATTTTATGAGAATGTTATTTTTATTTATATATAAAATTTCACAATTTTTTTTGGATGAAAATTTGAAGTTCTTCAGAAAATAAAGATAACATTAAATTATTTTATTTAAGATGTTTGGGACTTTTCGTTTTTTGCGTTTTTCATCCCTAATTTGATTATTTATTATTATAAATTTATTCTCTATGTTTTCAAAATATGACAATATTTTAAAAAAAAGTTGAGAGAGCTTTTTTTTGGTTATTATTTTGTTACTCCATCCGACCTATATGGCCACAATGAAGAAATATTTGGCCAGTTAAAAGAAACTATACAGCCATCTCCAATTAGAACGATTTAATGCATATAGCCACTCTACACAACCATTACCTTTGCAATGGAGGTTAGGGCGAGCTATTTAATTAGCAAAAACTAAATTAAACGAGAAGTTATGTCATATAACCGGAAACGCATGCATATAGGTGTATAACCAAAATGCATGCCGATCAGCAACCACGATGACCAAAAAGCAAACACCGAAATAAATCCGAAATAATGAAAAGAAGAAAACCAACCCAAAGAATTTGTTGAAATAATTTGGTATTAAGTTTAACAAATTGTTTACTTTTTCATTTACATTTATTATCAAGACTCAAACCGAGGTGGAGGGTATCAAAGATTCGGCACAGCCGAATTTAACACTCTTACTTGTTTTTTATAAAATGGTAGGATGTTGAAATAGTGAAACGCTAAAATATTAAAATATTGAATATATTTAAATTAAATATCAATGTATTTTAAATATTAAAGTATTTTAAAGTTTAACAATCCGTGAGTGTGCAGGTAGATTTCCTTCATAAGATTTTTTTTTTACTTCGGGTCCCCAAATTTTAATCTTTTGTTTATGTAATAGACTGGTATAAATTTTTTTGTAGTCCCCCAGAAAGGTCCGGTTGAATAGCAAGAACCACCCCATCCGGCGAGCTTAGCTGCGCAAAAACGCAATCATACCAGTAACTCTATTAACCTGGCCACACATTTTCTTTCTTTCTAATTGTTTTGTTATTACTTAGACCCTACGAGGGGACCACTACAAAAATGGCGCCCAACGTGGGGCCCGAAGTAAAATAAAGTAAAATAAGTTTTTATTTTTCACTTTCAATAATTTAAAAATTTTTTTTTTATTGCCGACCATAGATGTAAGTCCCGTTTGAGTTTAGACAAGAGTCCTCAACGAGTAGCGACATTAATATAGGCGGCATAACAAAAGAAAGATTGTTGTTATATTTTTTTTATTCGGTTGAAAATTTTGTCTGTAAATAAACTGGAGTTTATTTTTTTTTTATCTTTAAGAGATTACATTACCGAATTTGAATGTAAGTCCTGCAAATCTGTACCATAGAGTACATTTGTAGTTGCGACATTCATATGAAGTACATGTAGCTCGGCAAGTTTAGGAAAGACTTCATCTTCAAATGGAGGCTGGACAGTGAGCCATAAATGGGAAGTGTTTTTCATTGCTCCATTGGTGTAACCGATAACTAGTAAGGAAATAAGAAAGCTTGTTTAGAATTTAGTTTTGGAAAAAACGTTTTTGTGAATTTTAAATCACCATCTACGGTTGGTTAGGGCGAGAAGTTAGTCCTGATGATATTACGGTCACGGCACCGTATCATCAGTAGCAACATAACCGGCAACAGGCGTTATTCCAAAAGGGGTAGATTTATATATATTTTTTTTTAGCACACTCACCGGAAATCATTAATAAAGATTTTCAAACACCTTTTAAATAATTGTACGCGCAATATATGAACTTTTACCTGTTCATAGTATTAATTCTTGACACCACTGGCAGCTACCACTTGCTACCACCGATCGATCAACAGATTATTGTACATTTGCTTCTATATATATATTGTGTTATAAACGCTGAATCCATTGCAAAAAAAAGTTTTTGGCGTGTGGATATCAGCAACAATTAAGTACCTCTGCCTCAGAGCTCGATTTTTGTTTTTTTTGTAGCTATATGAGCTATTCCTGGAACTTAGAGGTTTAAGGAATTCTTATAAAACTTTGGCTATTTTCGTAACAAAACGAACAAGAGCGAAAGTTTGATAAAGCTTTAGAGTCTCAATATTTTTGGGCTTAAGGATTCGTGGCAATTTCGGGTAAGATCTATTTGATCTAATTGTTATAAAACTGAATTTTTTGGGTTTATTCGTTTTATAAATTGTTATAGAACCGCATCTTTCCGAATTTCCTTTTTGGATATATATTTGTGTTATGAGTTGTTATAGAACTTGAAAAAAAAAACAGAGAAAAAATTTTTTGAATTCACTTTCTTTGGATTTGTGTGTTGGTTTAGAACGTCATACTGACTAACAATCAAAAGTTTAAAGTTTTTGATAGTTTTGAGTTTATTGATTTCTAGTTTAAAGATTGATAGGAAATACAATATACTTAGGTTTTTTTGGTAAGGCGTGATACCTTTGAGAAGTTTTTATGAAGATTAAAGGTGCATATTCTAACTTTTAATAAAACATAAAAGATTGTAAAAATTTGGAAATTTATTTTGGAGTATTATTTAATTTTTTATTTATGATTTCTGGTTATACATCTGGGTATAGGTATAAGACTTAATAGTGAGCGAAAGTTTTGAGAATTTTTGTTGAAATTTGGAATAACTTGAAAGTTCGAGAATTAGTATAGAACCAGAGTCTTAAGAATTTCGGTAAGGCTATAGTTTTACGTTCTTTTCATTAGGTTAAGGGTTTCGTTAAGAAAGCTTGATAGGTTCTATTGAGTCTAATGAACCTTAAGGGTTTGGCTCAAAAGCTTTCGCAAGTTTAAAAAGTTAATAATTTAAAAAGAAAAATAAATTTTTTTTCATTTCTCGTTCATTCGCATTTACTGGAAACCTTGTATAGTAGCCAGGAATTATTAAGTGCCCATAAAGCACTAATTAGTTTGATAAAATCTTTGGACTATATATATATATATATATTTTTGTAGGTTGCTATAGATTTACGTTAGGCTAGAGTTATAAGAATTTTTTTGGTATATACGTAGAACTAAAAGTTAAGAATTATTTCTATTGAGTTTCAAAAAAAAAAAAGGAGGAGGAGGAAACTTAAAAGGGGGTAAGTTTAGGTTAGGTTTAAGCGTTGGGATTTATATACAATGCAACGTTTTGGGAAAAGGAAAAAAAAATAGTAATAAGATTAATAAAAACTCGCATCGTTTTGTTTATGGGCAACAGCCGAAGAGCTTGAATTATTTTGAAAGTTGCTAGTAAAAAAAAAAAATTGAATACGTAGATCTCGAGAAAAACTAAATTTCCATTTCGACTTTGGGGATTTTAGATGAGACTTAATAGTATTAAGATTTCTTTAAAAAGTTTTGAATTTTGTAGGTACACTTAAAAGTAAATTTATATTTTGAATTTTAGGTTCTAAGAAGTCCAAGGAGGGTTAACTGTTTGATAAATTGAAGTAGAAATAAGCATTTTGAATTTTGGAGTTAGGTTAGAAAACTTAATAACTTAAAAGTTTTTTTATTTTTTTTGGTTGAACTAAGTGAAGTTTAGAATCTCTTGGAAAGATTAATAGTTTAGAGATTTATTTTTTTTTTTTTGATTTCATTTTCAATAAAAGTTTTTAAGATCAGTTTTGTAGGATTAAACCGCCTCGAGATTTCTAACCAAATTTATTGAATTTTTAAAAAATATTTTTAAATTAGTCATAAACCCTTAAAGGTTTGACAAAACTTACGGAAGAATTTTTTTTTTCTTTTTTTTTTTTGGGACACTAGTAGTTGTGTCATTGCTTGTTAACCTCGAATAACTTCGATCGAAAATCAGGTGATATATTTCAGTGTTAATTAAATTATACATAACGTTCTTTTGGGTTTTTTGTTACATTTTTCTGTTGCGGTTGGGAGTGATTGGGTAAAACGACCCGGTACAGGTGGAGTTGGATTAAATTTCGCAAGATTGGAATACCTTTCTTTTGGGGACTATCGGTTCAAAGAGATAGGGTGGTCGCAGCGGGTAATGGTTTTAACCCGGCCGGAAAGGAGAAACTTTTTGGAAAAGGGCTTAAATAATAACAGCTTAGGTATGAGTAATGATACAATCACCGCAAGGTATACAGAGGGGTCAGATCCAGTGACCACCATTGCATACGTTCCAGCACCCGTCGTTCTTACGACGGCCACTACATCGGTTTCCTCAATTGCGCCATCGGTTAGCCCAGGATCGGTCGGTTAGGCCTAACGAATCTAGTTTGTCCAATAATAGCTCAATTACGTCACCGGAATATAGCAGCATTACGGCCAGGAACGTACGACAGGAATATCGTCAAAATAGACCGAATGAGGCAGAACAACCAGGTTTGCAAGGCAGCACTGTGGATCAGACAGAGCAGATCATTCGCAGGGTTAGAGAAGAATTTCAAAAACCCATGGAGGACATGCGAAGGATGATACAGGATTTAAAACAATCATTGAGCCAAAACGAGGGTTCTCAGGGGAATTGCCAAGAAATTCTATCGGGGCCTCAGCCAGGGCCAGTTAGACCATCTGCAACGTCGCAACCCTGGAGCGCTCCAGGTGGTCAGTATAATGATCAGCGGCATAGTGTCGGCCCTATCGAGGAAGTTTTTACGTCACAACAACAATATGCGACAGCGGCACAAAACTCACTACTACGTAATATGCCGACCGCCAATTCCCAGCATCCTCAAGGTATTCGGCAACAGTCACAACTCTATCCAGTATATTTTCAGCAACCAGCAACAGCTTCACAGCCAAGACAGACACCACAAAATCGCCATGGGATGCCACCACCACCAGTCAGGATATACGAGCAACCACCATACGCACCAACACCAGCATCAAATTTTCAGCATGAAGCCCAACATAAAATAGACGTGTCCAAGTGGGGGATAAAGTTTGATGGAACTTCTAGAACGATGAGCGCCGAAGATTTTATCTTTCGAGTAGATATACTCCGACAAGATTACAACTGTTCCTTCAACGACATTCGTCGTAGTTTTCACCATCTGTTGGAAGGACAGGCTCTCGACTGGTATTGGAATGAGAGTAAGTTGACGCCAGTAAACTCGTGGGAGGATTTGAAAGCTTCATTTTTACAACAGTATAGACGTTATGAAAATGAATTTCAAATCCAGAAAAAGATTATGGATCATCGCCAATTGCCACAAGAGAGCTTTGAAGAATTTTACACCACCATTATTAAACTGAGAAACCAGCAGCGAGTTCCATATACCGAGAGAGACCTAGTAGAAATCATGAAAGGAAACTTAAAGCCATCGTTAGCCCATTTGTTATTCCCAGTATGAATGGAAGGACTAAACCATTTTTGCCAGGAAGTGAAAAGAGCAGAAAATCTTTTAGCAGGTCAAAGGCAACCTTACCAGCAACGGCCATACATGCAACAACGGGTTCATGAGATATCCTATGATGACGAAGAGGTGACCAATATTAATGTAGAAGTGGAGGAAGTAGCGGCAAGCAGGAAATACACGTGTTGGAATTGTCGTCAAGCAGGGCACAGCTTCATAGATTGCCCAGCGCCAACTCGCAGGATTTTTTGTTTTAAATGTGGAAGGGATAACGTGGTTACGCCGAAGTGTCCAAAGTGTCAGGGAAACCTGCCAAAGAACCTGTTTCGCGCTGGGGAAACTCGTTCGACTCAAACCTAAACCCAGTAGTTAGAGAAAGTAAGGAGAAAATTGAATTAGACGAAAAACAAAATACTATATTAATGAATTCAGATAAATTAGGAAACAATATAGAAATTAAGCGAAAACTTAGGGTAATTAAACCATTACATTTACGAATAAAAGAGTATAAGGAAGCGAGAGCTAGAATTTTTGGTGAAGTTTCGAACAAAATAAAAAAGGCTAGGGAAAGGTACAAGAGACGGAAGCGAATTCGAAAAGAAATAGCATCGGCAACGTTGTTTGAGGGAAAAGACACACTGTTTTACACTAGGCTAAACATAAATGGCCAGGAGATTGAAGGCTTACTCGATAGTGGAGCCACCGTTACCTGTTTGGGGAAAAATTGCTTAGAGTTCATAGATAAAGCCCAGCTTGGAATTCATCCTTTTTCATCGGTAATTAAAACCGCGGATGGTAGTAGTCATAAAATTGTCGGCCGAGTGCGGGCTAGAGTAACATTCAACAAACACAACGATTGGCTTTTCTTTTATTTGGTGCCGACATTGAGCCGAGAACTCTTCTTGGGAGTAGACTTTATGAAAAGCTTCGGTTTGTTTGCCAACATTGATAGTTTAACTACCAATGGGGTTAGTTTATGCGAAGAAGCTGAACAGCGAGAGGGTAAAATTCAGATGCATATGCTTCCGATATATCAGCGACAACAACTTGATGACATTATAGGGAGATTTCCTTGCTATACCAAGAAGGGTTTGGGAAAAACGCATCTCGAAATGCATACAATTGACACCCGAGACGCAAATCCGGTAAAGGACAGACATTATTCGGTCTCTCCGGCTGTGCAAAAATTAATGTATGCGGAGTTGGATAGGATGCTTGACCTGGGGGTCATTGAGCCAAGCGAAAGTCCTTGGAGTCATCCTGTCACATTGGTCCGTAAGGGCGAGAAAAATCATTTATGTTTGGATGCTCGCAAGCTCAATGCTCTCACGGTCAAGGACGCCTATCCCCTCCCACACATCGAAGGGTTGTCAAGCCGTTTAGGTGACACTCTTTATATTTCTAGCGTAGACTTGAAAGACGCTTTTTGGCAGATCCCCTTGGATCAACCCAGTAGAGAAAAAACTGCTTTTACGGTGCCGGGAAGACCGCTCTATCATTTTACCGTCATGCCCTTTGGGTTGTGCAACGCTGCTCAAAGGTTATGTCGGCTAATGGATAAAGTGATCCCTGCGGCATTTCGCGATCGGGTTTTTGTCTACTTGGATGACCTTTTGGTGGTATCTCCAGACTTTGACGCTCACTTAGAGTTACTAAACGGTGTGTCTGATTGTTTACGAAAAGCGGGTTTAACGATAAACGTTTTAAGGAAATGCGTTATTTAGGCTACATTGTGGGCGGGGGAAAACTAAAACCAGACCCTGAAAAGATCCAAACAATTTTAAAATACTCGTACCCGAAAACGGCAAAACAGGTAAGAAGTTTTATGGAAGCTACGGGGTGGTATAGAAGGTTTATTCACGATTATGCCAACATTGCATCTCCAATCTTCGATACCTTAAAGAAGGGAAAATCATTTAGTTTCTCAGAAGAGGCCAAAATTGCATTCGACAATTTGAAGGTAGCTTTAACTACTAATCCTGTGATAAGGCATCCAGATTTTTCTAAACACTTTTATGTGCAGTGTGATGCGTCCGATATCAGAATAGGGGCGGTTCTGTTTCAAAGAGATGATGTTGACGAAGATCACCCTATAGCCTATTTCTCTCAGAAATTAACTTCAGCTCAAAGGAACTATTCCGTAACGGAGAGAGAATGTTTAACAGTTGTAATGGCCATAAAAAAATTCAGGCCCTACATTGAATTGTTACCTTTTACTATAATTACCGACCATAGTAGCTTAAAATGGCTAATGTCGCATAAAGACCTGAGCGGTCGATTGGCTAGGTGGAGTTTACATCTCCAAGCTTTTACATTTTCGGTAGAGCATAGGCAAGGGAAACAGAACGTCGTGCCTGACACTTTTTCGCGATATGATATGGAAGAAGTCTCCAAAGAGGTTGATCTTCTTATAGACTTAAATTCAGATGCGTTTAAATCTGAGGAATATGTAGATCTTTTAGCCACCATTGAAAAGAAAGCTTTACAGCTGCCCGATCTTAAAGTTATGGATAATTTAGTATAAAAAAGAACTAGGCCTTATGACGGTATAACACTAAATGAAGATTTTTGTTGGAAACTGTGGGTACCTCTAGATTTAACTGAGGACATAATCCGAAAAGCACACATACCACCCCAAATATCACACGGGGGTTTTTATAAAACGCTTCACAGAGTTAGAGAGTATTTCTATTGGCCAAACCAGAATACACAAATCCGGAGTTTTATACAGAATTGCCAGTTTTGTAAGGAGACTAAACCAGCAAACAGCACGCTTAGACCACCAATGGGGAACAAATGTACTGTAGATAGGCCATTTCAACGCATTTATGTGGGCTTTTTAGGACCATATCCCAGATCGAAGTCGGGTAATAAGTTTATTTTCATAGTGTTGGACCATCTAATGAAATTCGTACTTTTAAAGGCTATGACGAAAGCAAATTCGAAAAATGTCGTAAAATTTCTAATCTCGGAGGTTTTCCATAAGTTTGGAACTCCCGAACTAATTATATCGGATAATAGCCAACAATTCGTTAGCAAAGAGTTTGCAGATGTTGTCAAAAATTTCGGAATACACCACGTAAGGACGGCTACACATTCACCACAGGCGAATGCTTCAGAAAGGGTAAATCAGTCAATTTTAACGGCAATACGCTCGTACCTGCAAGATCATGGGGACTGGGACAAATATTTGTCGGAGATTGAATGCTCGCTGAGATCCGCGGTGCATAGTTCAACAGGAATTACACCGTATTTCGCATTATTCGGGATGAACATGATAAATCATGGAAGCGTTTATAGGATCGCAAGAAAACTTCAATTATTAGGGGACGCTGAAAGCCAGCTGGTTCCGAAATCCGTTAAGCTTGACCTTATTAGGAGTAAAATTCGGGAAAATTTGCATAAAGCCCATGAGAAAAATTAAAAAACTTATAATATTCGGAGTCGACATGTTAAATTTGTTCCCGGGCAAGAGATCTATAGAAGAAACTTTCAACAAAGTGACTTCAAAAACAATTTTAATGCCAAATTAGCTAGAAAATTCCTTAAATGTCGAGTAGTCCGTCCAGTGGGAAATTGCCTCTATGAAGTGGAGGATCTTAAGGGAAAATCCTTGGGCCTTTTTCACGCCAAAGATCTCAAGCAATGACTGCAAGTATTATTTGTCATTTGGATACCAATTCGGGAGGGTCGGCCAAGTTAAGTCGTTGGGTTTACCCGTGCACCCACCGAACCCCTCTGGTTACAGAAGGGATTAGGTGTGGTTAAAGCATCAGATTTAAATATCTGGACCCTGGGGCCTTTTATGTCTAAAGGACATAAAAAGTTTGTCTTCCGGTTGGTCGGAAGCGAACTTAGCCTCACAGGCTTACAAAAATTTGTTCCCAATAATCATTTGATTATTGTGCCAACACTGTGGTAGTTGAAAGACGACCACGGAGTTGGCGATAAGTTCGCCTTTGGCAACTTAGCCTTCCGGGTATACAAAATTTGACCGTGATACTACATCAACACCCGTAGCAGATCAGGTGGATAAGCTGACGGGGTTGGGTATCTTTTTATATCATTTTTTTTTCAAAGGCCACACAGGGTGGCCAACAGCCAAATCTGCAATCCCGGAAGAGCTCTAATGGGGAGCCCAATAATGTTTGGGGAACCCTGGAGTTCGGAAAGGCTTGCAGAGGAGGGGTTTACCTTCACTGGTATACTCGCAGGGGCGGGTTATTCTCCGGGGTATTAAGCAAACTTTGGTTGGAGAGTCTCCTACATAAGTTAGGTCAATAGTTCTGTTTTGTCCTAACCTATGTACGAATCGTCCTCGGACGATTAGAGATTTCTAACGGAGTATGGTTCCTACCGCTTAGTGTGCGAAGTCAACAGGACAAAGACCTAGCAGCTTGGAAACGAGCGTTTCGTGGAAATTTTGATTCCGGCATCGAACAGGGTTCCACAGGGAACTTCACAGGAGTTAATTTCCCTCCCATCCCGGTTACCAAACGGTAAGGCAGGATGTTTGGGTTTGTCGTGGTTACCTTTAGACAGTTTAGAGTTGCATTCTAATGCACTCTGAATTAATTAGCGAAGAAGAAGAGAAGTCAGGGTGCATTAGAATGCAACCCTAGGTCGTAGGTAATTCACAACGCTGCGTTATTTTCTTTAACGAAGAAGAAAAAAATTTTTGACCGAAAACATGGCGACTGGCGTACGTGATGGCGTTTTTTTTTTGTTTTCGAAAAGAGGATATAAAAGGAGGTTTTGTCGGCGTGGTCGTTGCTTTTTTATTTGATTTCCGTGGAGGAAGAAGGTGTTCGCAAACAGTTTGCAAGACGGTGAGTTATAAGCTGAGGAAAATACTTTTTACAAAAGATTATTCAAAGAAAACTGGATGATATGGTGAATAAATTCAATGCTAGCCAAGAAACATCTGAGTTATTAAACAAACAAAAGATAAACAATTACCAGCAAGACAACACCGCAACTGTAGCAACAACGGCAGCTTCACAATTTAAACAGCAATTACCAGCAAGGCAACACCAGCAGCAACAACAACAAGAACATCAACAATCACATACATTTGCTCCACAACATATTAATGCAGAAGTACTTAAATTAAATTAAATTAATAAATTATTGTGGGTAACCCTGCTAGTGGTCAAGCGGTTTCAGTAGGAACACCAACCTTAGCACCAGGAACAACTTTATTGAAAACGTCATTATTACAAAATAAATCAGTATTAATACAGCAGGACAACAAAAACAACAACAACAACAACAACAGCAAATGCAACAGCGGCGTAGCTTACGACCACCGCCACACCGTCAACAGTCAGTAGCTACAGTCCAACAGCAGCCACCATTCGGACGACCTCACCCACATCAACCCACAACAACCAGCCCAGCGACGCCAACAGCATCCATAGTGGACAAAAAAAAAAATTAAACCAAGGTACTCCGTACATTTTTTTTGTATTTATTTCCTTTTTTTATGCTTCTGACTACCTGGACAAAAGACTGACGACGAGCGACAGACGACAAACGACAGACGACGAGAACCAGAACAGCCGTAAAAAGTATATATATATGTAGTCTTAGTATATGTCTCATATATTATATATTATATATATTTTATTTTAATTTTATTCTTAGTGAAAATAAAAGCTAAGCGAAGCGTGGTTCGATAACCCACAAGTCTATACGCGGTCTTTTATTTTCCTAGTACTGGTATATCCAAAAGTGGAATTCCCCTTTTTAATACAATTTTTAGTAATTGCCCTTTATCCGTATTAGAAGAACCCAAGGTATTTATATATGTCTGATTAAAGGCGTCATATATACATCTGATTCGGTCAAAGTTTCGGACACCGACGTACTTAATATGATCTACTAAATGACGGACGGACACCAAAAGAATGAGGAAGTATAAAGAGGTACATAAACGGGTATGAAGGTTGAACGGTACGGCATGCTGATGGAGTAACGAGTTCTAAGATCATATGGAAGCAAGTGGATAAGCTGAGGTGAGTGTAAGCGTTAGGGGTAACAAAAAGGGAAATTTATGTAGGTTACCACGGTAGGTTTTTTTTATCCTAAGAGGGAGGGAAAGGAGTAGGAGAAACACCAAACCGCTCCGTATACAGATACATATGTGTCTACGCACAGGTATGTGTATATTAATTAAATATATATACAGGTATGTGGGTATATACATAGGTATCTGGCACCTTTTGCGTTAATCAACAGCTTTGAGATATGGATTTTTTTTTTATAAAATGGTAGGATGTTGAAATAGTGAAACGCTAAAATATTAAAATGTTTAATATATTTAAATTAAATATCAATGTATTTTAAATATTAAAGTATTTTAAAGTTTAACAATCCGTGAGTGTGCAGGTAGATTTCCTTCATAAGATTTTTTTTTTACTTCGGGTCCCCAAATTTTAATCTTTTGTTTATGTAATAGACTGGTATGAATTTTTTGTAGTCCCCCAGAAAGGTCCGGTTGAATAGCAAGAACCACCCCATCCGGCGAGCTTAGCTGCGCAAAAACGCAATCATACCAGTAACGCTATTAACCTGGCCACACATTTTCTTTCTTTCTAATTTTTTTGTTATTACTTAGACCCTACGAGGGGACCACTACAGGTTTTGAGTGAAATTTTGGAGGGTTTTGCTGATGCTTGTAAAAATTTGTTTTAAGACAATTACATACAATACTACTCAACCCAGGGCCGAAGGGAAGGAATCACAAATTACTATAGCTAACCATTGGTCCAGTTGCTGGTGACAAAACTTTTCGCAAGTTGAATTGTGGTATTGTATTATTGCTTTTGATTATGACTTGCATGTAGAGTGCGTGTCAGTGCTTCTCATCGTAATTTGTCTGGAAATAATATTCCCATCGCATTGGGTACTATACCGTTAGCTTCATAAATAAAACATTTATTTTCTACTTTTTCATTCCTATAAGTAGACGGAATTGTACACCTTGCAATGAAGTTAATGGAGGATTCAATTTTGATAAAAGTAAACAATAGAAGCAACCAAATAAATACGAATAGAAAAAATGTAAGTTGGTGCAATTGGCGGTATGGTCAGAGTGGAATTATGTTTTTAATTTAATAAAATATGTGAATTATATTTTAAACAGCTCGAAAGCAAATAAATCTTAGTAGGAGAGAACGACCAACCATTAGAAGAAATGGTAGCGCAACCTACATATTCCACAAAAGCCCATCAATCCTTAATTAAACAAATTTTTATATATAAGAGAAGTATGAAATAAAAAATGTATTGGTAGATTTCCACCGTTGTTAAACATGATGGTCCCAAAATGATGACAATGTATACTCAGTTTATGAAAAGTAATATATAGTAGATGGCTTAAAACGCGTAAAGAAAGTCGAAAGTAAAGCCAAAACTACAAATGGCTAAAGTTCAACCTCTAACTACATTAATTTTTATTGCTTTTATTTAAAACTAGCATTTAATGTAAGTTTTTAATTATCTCTGTATCCATGCCAAAAATAAAACGAAACTACGGGCATTTATTTCAAAACTAAAACAAAAGAATGGTTTATTTGAAAAACTTATTTGATGCTTTAACATAATGAAATGTATATATTTTGAATTCTTCGATCTAACTACACAACATATGTAGATTAAAATATAAAAAAAATTCAACTGACGTAAAGCACATTTAGCAGCAGTATATTTGGCAATCCGATATTTTCTGCCGAAAAACTTGTACACGAACACGTCGGCCATCAGTTAATTTTTCGGGTTTGCTGAAAATTAAAAATTTGATCCCGTGTACAAGTTAAATGTTAAAGCACAAAAAAATAACATAAATTTGGCAGTTTCAGGTTCTTATCCAAGTAGTTCCCTTATTTGCAATTTTGGCACCGAATTACTAAATTGTTCAATTTCAGGACGCATCATATTATAGTAAATCGACCACACAGCATCTAAAGGCATATTCGAGTCTAAAAATATCGCACCTGCAACAGACTCGAAAACATCACCTTATTAATGCCTTTGGTATTTCAACGTCTTCATAATATTAACCTCTTCGTTTATACTATAACCGTTTTTCGTATGAATACGCACAAAACGATCAATAGCTTCGTTACGACCTGAGACAAGTGTCTAAAATATTTGTGGATTTCATGCCTTACAGCTAATTATGCAAATACGGTATTAACTAAAGCAGATTTTAAATCGGTTAAGGCTCCAGGTGAATGCTGCCTAGGGTCTTCATACAAAAGCCTTATCAAATAATCCAATACAGCATCACCCAGAATTGTAAACACAATCTATTGAGAGTATGAGGCATAAATAATGGCTTGCAACAAGTACGATCTGCCGCGGAATTTATATTTGAAAGCTTGTTCAAATTTCGTATAACCCAGCGCTTCTTCACCATTGAGTGTATATTGTAGCAGTGGAGATTTGGACGAAGTCCAAGAGCCATAAACAGTAACAAGTCAGGAAAAGTACTAATAGGTTCACTAGCTTCTTTAGCATCATATGCTATACTCCAAATAAGGTTTCAACGCAATCGGCAACAGATTTATCTAAACGAGAACTAAAAATTTGTTTTATTCATTTCAAATATGTTTTATTTCGAGTTTTAATGAAATTACCTGGAATACTATATTTTTTCTATAAATTTATTAACTGTAATGTATTATGTTAAACACACTCACTTTAATTACATTATTATTTTGCTAGTAAATATCAATTATAATGTTAATCTTATTTAACACACTTATTTCAATTTATAATACAATTAACTGAAATAAGAACGCGTTAATTTGCCCACAGAAATTTCAATTTGTGACAATGAATAAGCTGAAATAAATAATAAAAAAAGTATACAACGTGTGTAAGGGTGACAGCATGTTATATTAATATAGTTGTTTCATCTGAAAGTCGTTGTAAAAATATTATGAAAATTTCTGTAGTTCACAAACAAAAATGTAGATGTCGCTAGTGTGTGTCTGGACTGGTTGGACGGTGCTCCCAATGTATCTATTACCAACTCTGCTAGAGTACTCTTAGGCTGTGTTTACACGGCGACTTTTGACGACGTTTTCTTCGGCGTCTTTTTTTGTTTGTAGGCGAACGGTAAAGAGAAGCAAGAGGGGTAAACAAAAAGACACGATTTCTGTTTTCAAGACTTTTTTCATATTTCTCTTTACACTCATTTCTTTTTTTCTTGTTACGTTTTATTATTTTTCGTACTTTGAAGTAGCCACTTCAGTGAGATCAAGAATCGCTTACATATCACACGATGTGTTTTTTACATATGTACTGTCATATGTAATTCCGTATATCTGTCAAAATTGTCATTTTACATACGATTCATAATTTCTGCTATCACACGTGCATATGTATTTCCGTATGACATAACCTCTAAATGTAAGCAACAGCTAATTTAATTTGTGAATTTGCAAATATTTTTTGTTAAAGATAAAGTTATATATTTTATATATTTTTTAATTGTTAATTAATATTAAACAATTTATTTTTCTTTCAATATTAATCTTCATAACTTACTCTGTTTTTCTTTCGCCATAAACAGTGTTGTATTTTCATATATTAGTCATGCCAAAATAGAACCTGTTCTAATTGAAAAATGTACATGTGACTTTCCTCATGTATTGTACATAAACAATGTTTCATATGTATCACACGATGTGTACGACTTTTGTTGTGGGAAAATTTGACGGTACATATGTACTGTCACTTTTTTTATCCATATGAAATTCCGCATGTCTGTCAAAATTGTCTTACATACGAATCATAATTTTTGCTATCACACGTGCATATGTATTTCCGCATGACATAACCTCTAAACTTAAACAACAGCTGATTTAACTTGTGAATTTACAAAAATTTATTGTTAAAAAAAGTTATATATTTTTTAATTGTCAATATTAAACAATTTATTTTTCTTTCAATATTAATCTTTATAATTTACTGTTTTTCTTTCGCCACAAGCAGTGTTGTATTTTCATATGTTTGTCATGCCAAAATAGAACCTGTTCTAATTGAAAAATGTACATGTGACTTTCCTCATGTATTGTACATAAACAATTTTTCATATGTATCACACGATGTGTACAACTTTTGTTGTGGGAAAATTTGACAGTACATATGTAAAAAAAACACATCGTGTGATAGCACCTTTACCAACACTTTATATGAAAATTATGACGTTTGTATTTAGTCATTACTAAAATACAATAAGAACTACAAAAATATAAAAATTATTAATGCGTCTATTAAAGATCAGCTTACTACAGTGCTGTTCATTTCATAGAACAATTGTTCATGCCCAACTCACATGTATTCTTACGCTCTTGCTTTTAAGAGCACTATACACTTATCAAATTCCTATCCAGCATTATGGTGGTATTAGCAAAAATTTGTTAGAATTGTGACACCAACAATTTTAGATTTTTGGCATACTGGATGAGAGATTCTCATCAAGCACGTACACACTTTAAATGAGATTTCAAACAGAACGGTCGCTAAAAATGTCGGATGAAAAAAGTAAATTTTTTAACTAATTCTTTTCTGAATAAAACGTTAGGAAACTTGGCCTATATAAAAAATTTTGGAACAAGTCTAGTTTAGTGGCTATACCCCGATTTTTTTAATTTTTTTTTTGGAGGGGATAGGGGCATTTGGTGCGATTTAAGAGAAATATTTTTTTTTCGGACGGACCCATTTTCGGAGTTATGGACCGACAAAGGTTTGACCTTGATTTGTACACAACTTTGTCAATTATCCGATTTCAGCAATATATTTACATCATTGGAAAGCTTACTGGAGTGCCTTTAATTTGGCATTTCAAAATTTAAAATACATTAACCCATTATGAACCTATTGAATTTTTTGTATTTTTTGGAAATATTTTTTCGGAAACGTCCCATTATCTCATAAAATGATGTATATAATGTTGGTATTTACATCAACTGTTCATTTCGATGTATGTTTTGACCTTTTAACCCTCTTATGACCGGAGATATTAGGGATTTTACCTACACTTTTTAAATTTTTTTTTACGCGAAATTAACCCATAACATATAAAACTATTATTGTACTTTTATTTATTCGGCCTGTTATTAATAAAACATTTTTCCTTTTTGTTTGAATTATAACATTACTTATATGTTTATTTTTTCCGCCAGCGCACAGTGTGCGAAATTCAAGATTTAGGACGTCAAAAGTCTGTATCTTTATAACCAATGCAGATAGAAATATAAATTTTGGTGTGAGTGGTTTTCTCAACAAATCTAAACTTCTGCCAAAAAAAATGGACCAAATTGAGTAGGTGCCACGCCCACCTCATTAACGTTGTTTAGCTGTAAGCATCTACGTCCTAATGAAACAAGGAAATCATTGTATTATTTCTCGTTATTGTAATGAAATCTTAAAATTTATTAAATTAAATATGTAATCCATATTAATATTTGTAAAGTAAATTTAAGATAATGTTATTCCATACATATGGTACTTAAATTAAAAAAAATAAAGAAAACAAATTAAAGTTAAAATTTATAATTTTTTTATAGCAATATTATGTATATTAAAGTTCAGGCTCTTCAATGATTATATCGGGGTTTTGTAGTAAGGTTAAAACTTCTGGTAGTATATCTCCACGTTTGGTTTTAGGCGGCATTCGTAAACTGCACATCAAAGGATCAGATGAAATCAATAATCTGTGCAGGAAGTCAGCATTTGAATCCACTCTTGATGTTTTTCTGGTAAATCTTTGTCTATAATTCCTGGTGTCTTTATTTCTGGCTTCTTGTGCCTCTTCTGATAACTGCCCAATTGGTAATATACAATTCTCTATTATATCTTTTCCGTGAAATAAGATCTTATGCACGGTTACAGGCATATAATGCCATTGGTATTTTTCTAGATAAATATTCCTAGTCTGTATTGCAAACTTATAAAATTCTGTAGAGTTAATTTCATTATATTATTTCGGCACTCTTTTCTGCATTTCGAAAAAACGCCTAGCTGTGTTGGCAGGTATTTGATTTGGCATATCCACCAACAGTCCCATTTCATTTTTAAACTTCTGTTGTATCTCTGTTTTTCGGTTTAACAACTCTTCTTTGTTTTTATCCCCTTTAGCTTGCCATTGTTTAATATTATTTTGTATACAATGTGTAACAGGCACTCCATGCTGCGGATCCTAGCATGTAGTGGCGAGATGCCCAACGACGACATTTTTTCGTCAATAGTTTTATTTTTAATAGCAAGAGGATCATTCATTGAACTTGGTTTGGCTCTACAAATGTAGCATACTTGTGAAGATGAATATTCGGACAAAGCACTGCAAACCTTTCCATCAATCATACACAAAATTAGCGTGGGTTTTACATTAATGTCTTTCTCTCCTATTGCCACCGTTGTAGGAATAAGAGCCGATATTTGTAATTCAATTTTACTTACTTCTTCCCTAATGAATTCTCGAGTCTCTTTAGCAAAGACAAAATTGATAGGCCGACAGTATCTAGTAGAAGAGGGGGCAGTATTTTTCAAATTATAACCTTTTGCTTGCTATATCTTTTAAAAGCAATGATTTCAATAGAAACCATGTATATACTGAACAAATTTCCGTCCGAAGCAGTTTCTTCCTTGAATTTTTGCTTGTGTTTGTTATGTTGGGCACCATCACAATCCCATTTTATAATTATTTAAACATCATATAAGTATTCTGGAATTCGTTCTAATACCTCTTCTAATGTCATACATAGTCTTCAAATAGTGTGATCTATAAGTGATTGCAGTTTTAGTTCAGCATATGATTCAGTCACAATAATTCCATCAGGATAACAAGAACGCTTCGAAATCCTTACCGGATCATAAGATGGAAATATTTTTGAATTCTGACATTGCATATTGTCTGAGTTTATATTGATGTGTTGATAATCCCAAATCTACTATCATAGCAAGTGACTGTTCAGGAGAAAGACTTAAAGGCTGTTCTGTAGATTATCTTCTTCTTTTTATTTGGGAACCTCTTTCAGGTGATGATACAAACAATTCTTTAACTATTGTAGCTGAAACTCGCTTACCATGTGAACGCAATTTCATTTCAGCCGCTTTAAACAACATTTTCTCGTCAGTAGCTGTCAATAATTCCTTTGCCTTTTTTTCTTTAGTTCTATCGGAGCAATCTTTAAAATCCTTCTCTGGCCTTCCACCTGTTTTAACATGCATGGATTTGTTTCGTTGGCATACGAACGTTGATAAATCAATACTTTTAGTTAACCAAGCGGCGCTGTTCTTTAAAAATACTCGCTTTTTATATGATTTTTTCCATCTATCGTTGAATTCATTACAAATCCTTCTAATGAAATCTTGTAACAGCGAATCGTTGAAAGTTTTGCTTGATCCAGTACTTAAAAGTCAAAAAATTGACTACACTTGTTTTGCCCTTTGGCTTGCACCCAAGCACCAAACATTTGCTGATATGACAATTGGCAACACATTGTGAAATCTACATATAAATGGGGCGTAGGCAACTCTCTGCAGCTACTTATTAAGGTTTATTAAAGAGAACCAACCAATGAATCTGAACTTGATAATATGAATTCCCGCACTTACCCGCACAAAATGTTCTTATCCAAAGAATTTGCAAGTTTTCTTCCAAAAATCAGATTAAAAACGTATTCCTAATTTCTTTTAACAATAAGCTAGAAATAATTTTCAGTTTAAAAAACACGAATTTATATTAATATAGACACCTACCTTCTCAACACAACAAATTTCAATTGAAAATATTAAATACAAAAAAAGTTATGGTCACTAACATTTATATGTGAGCTACAAACACGTGTACTTCGTATACAAACTGAAAAAATTGTGAGACTTGAAGTGCCGTTACTCATTCAGCGCAATTTTTTTCTTTGGTTTGACTGTTTAAGCATGCTGCCTGGAATGTTTTCTAACATTTCTACTTAAAATTCGATTTTTTTTTTTAGGTTTTGACGTCCTAGATCATGTATTTCTTACACAGTGCAGCGGCGAAAAATAAGGGTTGATTTGGGCATAAAAATAGAAAAATATTATTTAAAAATTGTTGTGTGGAAAAGCACCGCAGGATAGGACGGGGTTGATTTGGGCATAAAAATAGAAAAAATATTATTTTAAAAATTGTTGTGTGGAAAAGCGCCGCAGACGAAAACTCGCGCGATCTTTTTAAAAAAATTTTCGTAATAGGACGGATAAATAAGAGTAGAATAATACAAGAATAATAGTAGATACTAGAACGCATACATAAGAGCAGAATAATAGTTTAATATGCTATGGGTTAATTTCGCGAAAAAAAAAATGTGAAAAGTGTGGGTAAAATCCCTAATATATCCGGTCCTAAGAGGGTTGAGAGGTCAAAGCATACATCGAAATGAAGCTAGTGGACCCAGCTATCAGACAGTTGATGCAAATACCAACATTATATAGATCATATTATGAGATAATGGGACGTTTCCGGAAAAAGAATTGCCAAAAAAACACAAAAAATTCCATAGGTTCATAACGGGTTAATGGATTTTAAATTTTGAAACACCAAATTAAAGGCAAATTATATCTCGAATTTTATCTATTAATTTATGTATTATAATAAGAAAATAATAATTTTATTAATGAAATAAAGATATCGAATTTTTTCAGAAACGTGCACGCAAATTTATTGCACGGAAAACTTTTTATATCCGCCTATGCCTAAGCTTGAATTTGACATACAGTGCTCCATGGTACGGAGCTTAGTTTGCCTAAAAGGTGGGTCTGGACAAAAATTAAGATTCCCAGTTTTTACAGAAACGTGCAAGCAAATTTATTGCACGGAAGACTTTTTATATCCGCCTATGTCTAAGCTTGAATTTGACATACAGTGCTCCATGGTACGGAGCTCAGTTTGTCTAAAAAGTGGGTCTCAAAAAATCGGTCTGCCCAAAAATAGATTCCCAGTTTGTCCAGAAACGTGACTGCAAATTTATTACACGGAAGACTTTTTATATCCGCCTATGTCTAAGCTTCAATTTGACATACCGTGCTCCATGGTACGGAGCTTAGTTTGTCCAAAAAGTGGGTTTGACCACAAAAATAAAGATCCCCAGTTTGTCCAGAAGCGTGCATGCAAATTTATTGCACGGAAGACTCTTTATATCCGCCTATGCCTAAGCTTGAATTTGACATACAGTGCTCCATGGTACGGAGCTTAATTTGTCAAAAAAGTGGGTTTGACCACAAAAATAAAGATTCCCAGTTTAACCACAAACGTGAGTGAAAATTTATTGCACGGAAAAATTTTATATCAGCCTATGCCTAAGCTTTAATCTCACGTACTGTGCTCCATGGTACGCAGCCCCATTTTGCTGGAATCTTCCTTGGAATATCCCGGTCCCAATAAAGAACTAGAAGTTAGGTTTTATAAATGTTCTAACATTTAGTTATGTATTATTCCTGTTTAAATTAGTTATCCCAAACTTAAGAATCCACTCCCATATGTGTTGGAACACATTTTTAAAATTTCGCGTTGCCAACTATTCCTTTGAAATTCGAGGCTATTTTTTCGAGGCTATCGGAACGCATGTCATATTAAGCACTTAAATCTCCCAATGTATCTATTGCCAACTCTGCTAGAGTACTCTTAGGCTGTGTTTACACGGCGACTTTTGACGACGTTTTCTTCGGCGTCTTTTTTGTTTGTAGGCGAACGTTGCAGAGAAGCAAGAGGGGTAAACAAAAAGACACGATTTCTGTTTTCAAGACTTTTTAAATATTTCTCTTTACACTCATTTCTTTTTTTCTTGTTACGTTTTATTTTTCGTACTTTGAAGTAGCCACTTCAGTGAGATCAAGAATCGCTTACATATCACACGATGTGTTTTTTACATATGTACTGTCATATGTAATTCCGTATATCTGTCAAAATTGTCATTTTACATACGATTCATAATTTCTGCTATCACACGTGCATATGTATTTCCGTATGACATAACCTCTAAATGTAAGCAATAGCTGATTTAATTTGTGAATTTGCAAATATTTTTTGTTAAAGATAAAGTTATATATTTTATATATTTTTTAATTGTTAATTAATATTAAACAATTTATTTTTCTTTCAATATTAATCTTCATAATTTACTCTGTTTTTCTTTCCCCATAAACAGTGTTGTATTTTCATATATAAGTCATGCCAAAATAGAACCTGTTATAATTGAAAAATGTACATGTGACTTACCTCATGTATTGTACATAAACAATGTTTCATATGTATCACACGATGTGTACGACTTTTGTTGTGGGAAAATTTGACAGTACATATGTACTGTCACTTTTTTTATCCATATGAAATTCCGCATGTCTGTCAAAATTGTCTTTTACATACGAATCATAATTTTTGCTATCACACGTTCATATGTATTTCCGCATGACATAACCTCTAAACGTAAACAATAGCTGATTTAATTTGTGAATTTACAAAAATTTATTGTTAAAAAAAAGTTATATACTTTTTAATTGTTAATATTAAACAATTTATTTTTCTTTCAATATTAATAATTTACTGTTTTTCTTTCGCCACAAGCAGTGTTGTATTTTCATATGTTTGTCATGCCAAAATAGGACCTGTTTTAATTGAAAAATGTACATGTGACTTTCCTCATGTATTGTACATAAACAATGTTTCATATGTATCACACGATGTGTACAACTTTTGCTGTGGGAAAATTTGACAGTACATATGTAAAAAACACATCGTGTGATAGCACCTTTACCAACACTTTATATGAAAATTATGAAGTTTGTGTTTAGTCATTACTAAAATACAATAAGGACTACAAAAATATAAGAATTATTAATGCGTCTATTAATGATCAGCTTACTACACTGCTGTTCATTTCATAGAACAATTGTTCATGCTCAACTCACATGTATTCTTACGCTCTTGCTTTTAAGAGCACTATACACTTATCAAATTCCCATCCAGCATTATGGTGGTATTAGTGAAAATTTGTTAGTATTGTGACACCGACGATGCTGGATGGAAAATCAAAAATTTTAGATTTTTGGCATGCTGGATAAGAGATTTTGATGAATGTATTGTCGGATGAAAAAAGTAATTTTTTTAATTAATTCTTTTCTGAATAAAACATTAGGAAACTTGGCCTATATAAAATATTTTGGAACAAGTCTAGTTTAGTGGCTATACCCCCATTTTTTTAATTTTTTTGGAGGGGATAGGGGCATTTGGTGCGATTTAAGAGAAATATTTTTTTTCGGACGGACCTATTTTCGGAGTTATGGACCGACAAAGGTTTGACCTTGATTTGTACACAACTTTGTCAATTATCCGATTTCAGCAATATATTTTTATCATTGGAAAGCTTACTGGAGTGCCTTTAATTTGGCATTTCAAAATTTAAAATACATTAACCCATTATGAACCTATTGAATTTTTTGTATTTTTTGGAAATTTTTTTTCGGAAACGTCCCATTATCTCATAAAATGATGTAGATAATGTTGGTATTTACATCAACTGTGTGATAAAAGTTGGGCCACTAGCCTCATTTCGATGTATGTTTTGACCTACACTTTTTAAATTTTTTTTTCGCGAAATTAACCCATAACATATAAAACTATTATTGTACTTTTATTTATTCGGCCTGTTATTAATAAAACATTTTTCCTTTTTGTTTGAATTATAACATTACTTATATTTTTATTTTTTCCGCCAGCGCACAGTGTGCGAAATTCAAGATTTAGGACGTCAAAAGTCTGTATCTTTATAACCAATGCAGATAGAAATATAAATTTTGGTGTGAGTGGTTTTCTCAACAAATCTAAACTTCTGCCAAAAAAAATGGGCCAAATTGAGTAGGTGCCACGCCCACCTCATTAACGTTGTTTAGCTGTAAGCATCTACGTCCTAATGAAACAAGGAAATCATTGTATTATTTCTCGTTATTGTAATGAAATCTTAAAATTTATTAAATTAAATATGTAATCCATATTAATATTTGCAAAGTAAATTTAAGATAATGTTATTCCATACATATGGTAATTAAATTAAAAAAAAAAAGGAAAACAAATTAAAGTTAAAATTCATAATTTTTTTATAGCAATATTATGTATATTAAAGTTCAGGCCCTTCAATGATTATATCGGGGTTTTGTAGTAAGGTTAAAACTTCTGGTAGTATATCTCCACGTTTGGTTTTAGGCGGCATTCGTAAACTGCACATCAAAGGATCAGATGAAATCAATAATCTGTGCAGGAAGTCAGCATTTGAATCCACTCTTGATGTTTTTCTGGTAAATCTTTGTCTATAATTCCTGGTGTCTTTATTTCTGGCTTCTTGTGCCTCTTCTGATAACTGCCCAATTGGTAATATACAATTCTCTATTATATCTTTTCCGTGAAATAAGATCTTATGCACGGTTACAGGCATATAATACCATTGGTATTTTTCTAGATAAATATTCCTAGTCTGTATTGCAAACTTATCAAATTCTGTAGAGTTAATTTCATTATGTTATTTCGGCACTCTTTTCTGCATTTCGAAAAAACGCCTAGCTGTGTTGGCAGGTATTTGATTTGGCATATCCACCAACAGTCCCATTTCATTTTTAAACTTCTGTTGTATCTCTGTTTTTCGGTTTAACAACTCTTCTTTGTTTTTATCCCCTTTAGCTTGCCATTGTTTAATATTATTTTGTATGCAATGTGTAACAGGCACTCCATGCTGCGGATCCTAGCATGTAGTGGCGAGATGCCCAACGACGACATTTTTTCGTCAATAGGTTTATTTGTAATAGCAATAGGATCATTCATTGAACTTGGTTTGGCTCTACAAATGTAGCATACTTGTGAAGATGAATATTCGGACAAAGCACTGCAAACCTTTCCATCAATCGTACACAAAATTAGCGTGGGTTTTACATTAAAGACTTTCTCTCCTATTGCCACCGTTGTAGGAATAAGAGCCGATATTTGTAATTCAATTTTACTTACTTCTTCCCTAATGAATTCTCGAGTCTCTTTAGCAAAGACAAAATTGATAGGCCGACAGTATCTAGTAGAAGAGGGGGCAGTATTTTTCCAAATTATAACCTTTTGCTTGCTATATCTTTTAAAAGCAATGATTTCAATAGAAACCAAGTATATACTGAACAATTTCCGTCCGAAGCAGTTTCTTCCTTGAATTTTTGCTTGTATTTTTTATGTTGGGCACCATCACAATCCCATTTTATAATTATTTGAACATCATATAAGTATTCTGGAATTCGTTCAAATACCTCTTCTAATGTCATACATAGTCTTCAAATAGTGTGATCTATAAGTGATTGCAGTTTTAGTTCAGCATATGATTCAGTCACAATAATTCCATCAGGATAACAAGAACGCTTCGAAATCCTTACCGGATCATAAGATGGAAATATTTTTGAATTCATTGACATTGCATATTGTCTGAGTTTATATTGATGTGTTGATAATCCTAAATCTACTATCATAGCAAGTGACTGTTCAGGAGAAAGACTTAAAGGCTGTTCTGTAGATTTTCTTCTTCTTTTTATTTGGGAACCTCTTTCAGGTGATGATACAAACAATTCGTTAACTATTGTAGCTGAAATTCGCTTACCATGTGAACGCAATTTCATTTCAGCCGCTTTAAACAACATTTTCTCGTCAGTAGCTGTCAATAATTCCTATGCCTTTTTTCTGTAGTTCTATCGGAGCAATCTTTGAAATCCTTCTCTGGCCTTCCACCTGTTTTAACATGCATGAATTTGTTTCGTTGACATACGAACGTTGTTTAATCAATATTTTTAGTTAACCAAGCGGCGTTGTTCTTTAAAAATACTCGCTTTTTATATGATTTTTTCCATCTATCGTTGAATTCATTACAAATCCTTCTAATGAAATCTTGTAACAGCGAATCGTCGAAAGTTACCAGTACTTAAAAGTCAAAAAATTGACTACACTTGTTTTGACCTTTGGCTTGCACCCAAGCACCAAACATTTGCTGATATGACAATTGGCAACACATTGTGAAATCTACATATAAATGGAGCGTAGGCAACTCTCTGCAGCTACTTATTAAGGTTTATTAAAGAGAACCAACCAGTGAATCTGAACTTGATAATATGAATTCCCGCACAAAATGTTCTTATCCAAAGAATTTGCAAGTTTTCTTCCAAAAATCAGATTAAAAACGTATTCCTAATTTCTTTTAACAATAAGCTAGAAATAATTTTAAGTTTAAAAAACACGAATTTATATTAACATAGACACCCACCTTCTCAACACAACAAATTTCAATTGAAAATATTAAATACAAAAAAAGTTATGGTCACTAACATTTATATGTGAGCTACAAACACGTGTACTTCGTATACAAACTGAAAAAATTGTGAGACTTGAAGTGCCGTTACTCATTCAGCGCAATTTTTTTCTTTGGTTTGACTGTTTAAGCATGCTGCCTGGAATGTTTTCTAACATTTCTACTTAAAATTCGAATTTTTTTTTTGAGGTTTTGACGTCCTAGATCATGAATTTCTTACACAGTGCAGCGGGCATAAAAATAGAAAAATATTATTTAAAAATTGTTGTGTGGAAAAGCGCCGCAGGATAGGACGGGGTTGATTTGGGCATAAAAATAGAAAAAATATTATTTTAAAAATTGTTGTGTGGAAAAGCGCCGCAGACGAAAACTCGCGCGATCTTTTTAAAAAAATTTTCGTAATAGGACGGATAAATAAGAGTAGAATAATACAAGAATAATAGTAGATACTAGAACGCATACATAAGAGCAGAATAATAGTTTAATATGCTATGGGTTAATTTCGCGAAAAAAAAATGTGAAAAGTGTGGGTAAAATCCCTAATATATCCGGTCCTAAGAGGGTTGAGAGGTCAAAGCATACATCGAAATGAAGCTAGTGGACCCAGCTATCAGACAGTTGATGCAAATACCAACATTATATAGATCATATTATGAGATAATGGGACGTTTCCGGAAAAAGAATTGCCAAAAAAACACAAAAAATTCCATAGGTTCATAACGGGTTAATGGATTTTAAATTTTGAAACACCAAATTAAAGGCAAATTATATCTCGAATTTTATCTATTAATTTATGTATTATAATAAGAAAATAATAATTTTATTAATGAAATAAAGATTACGAATTTTTTCAGAAACGTGCACGCAAATTTATTGCACGGAAAACTTTTTATATCCGCCTATGCCTAAGCTTGAATTTGACATACAGTGCTCCATGGTACGGAGCTTAGTTTGCCTAAAAGGTGGGTCTGGCCAAAAATTAAGATTCCCAGTTTTTACAGAAACGTGCAAGCAAATTTATTGCACGGAAGACTTTTTATATCCGCCTATGTCTAAGCTTGGATTTGACATACAGTGCTCCATGGTACGGAGCTCAGTTTGTCTAAAAAGTGGGTCTCAAAAAATGGGTCTGCCCAAAAATAGCTTCCCAGTTTGTCCAGAAACGTGACTGCAAATTTATTACACGGAAGACTTTTTATATCCGCCTATGTCTAAGCTTCAATTTGACATACCGTGCTCCATGGTACGGAGCTTAGTTTGTCCAAAAAGTGGGTTTGACCACAAAAATAAAGATCCCCAGTTTGTCCAGAAGCGTGCATGCAAATTTATTGCACGGAAGACTCTTTATATCCGCCTATGCCTAAGCTTGAATTTGACATACAGTGCTCCATGGTACGGAGCTTAATTTGTCAAAAAAGTGGGTTTGACCACAAAAATAAAGATTCCCAGTTTAACCACAAACGTGAGTGAAAATTTATTGCACGGAAAAATTTTATATCAGCCTATGCCTAAGCTTTAATCTCACGTACTGTGCTCCATGGTACGCAGCCCCATTTTGCTGGAATCTTCCTTGGAATATCCCGGTCCCAATAAAGAACTATAATTTAGGTTTTATAAATGTTCTAACATTTAGTTATGTATTATTCCTGTTTAAATTAGTTATCCCAAACTTAAGAATCCACTCCCATGTGTTGGAACACATTTTTAAAATTTCGCGTTGCCAACTATTCGTTTGAAATTCGAGGCTATTTTTTCGAGGCTATCGGCACGCATGTCATATTAAGCACTTAAATCTCCCAATGTATCTATTAAGGTGCTATTACATGATGTGTTTTTTACATATGTACTGTCAAATTTTCCCACAACAAAAGTTGTACACATCGTGTGATACATATGAAACATTGTTTATGTACAATAGATGAGGAAAGTCACATGTACATTTTTCAATTAGAGCAGGTTCTATTTTTGTATGACAAACATATGAAAATACAACACTGCTTGTGGCGAAAGAAAAACAGAGTAAATTATAAAGATTAATATTGAAAGAAAAATAAATTGTTTAATATAAATTAACAATTAAAAAATATAAATTTTTTTTTACAATAAATTTTTGGAAATTCACAAATTAAATCAGCTGTTGTTTACATTTAGAGGTTATGTCATACGGAAATACATATGCACGTGTGATAGCAAAAATTATGAATCGTATGTAAAAGACAATTTTGACAGACATGAGGAATTTCATATGGATAAAACAAGTGACAGTACATATGTAAAAAACACATCGTGTAATAGCACCTTTACCAACTCTGCTAGAGTACTCTTAGGCTGTGTTTACGCGGCGACTTTTGACGACGTTTTCTTCGGCGTCTTTATTTGTTTGTAGGCGAACGGTGCAGAGAACACAAGAGGGGTAAACAAAAAGACACGATTTCTGTTTTCAAGACTTTTTAAATATTTCTCTTTACACTCATTTCTTTTTTTCTTGTTACGTTTTATTTTTCGTACTTTGAAGTAGCCACTTCAGTGAGATCAAGAATCGCTTACATATCACACGATGTGTTTTTTACATATGTACTGTCATATGTAATTCCGTATATCTGTCAAAATTGTCATTTTACATACGATTCATAATTTCTGCTATCACACGTGCATATGTATTTCCGTATGACATAACCTCTAAATGTAAGCAATAGCTGATTTAATTTGTGAATTTGCAAATATTTTTTGTTAAAAAAAGTTATATATTTTTTAATTGTCAATATTAAACAATTTATTTTTCTTTCAATATTAATCTTTATAATTTACTGTTTTTCTTTCGCCACAAGCAGTGTTGTATTTTCATATGTTTGTCATGCCAAAATAGAACCTGTTCTAATTGAAAAATGTACATGTGACTTTCCTCATGTATTGTACATAAACAATGTTTCATATGTATCACACGATGTGTACAACTTTTGTTGTGGGAAAATTTGACAGTACATATGTAAAAAAAACACATCGTGTGATAGCACCTTTACCAACACTTATATGAAAATTATGACGTTTGTGTTTAGTCATTACTAAAATACAATTAGAACTACAAAAATATAAGAATTATTAATGCGTCTATTAAAGATCAGCTTACTACAGTGCTGTTCATTTCATAGAACAATTGTTCATGCTCAACTCACATGTATTCTTACGCTCTTGCTTTTAAGAGCACTATACACTTATCAAATTCCCATCCAGCATTATGGTGTTATTAGTGAAAATTTGTTAGTATTGTGACACCGACGATGCTGGATGGAAAATCAAAAATTTTAGATTTTTGGCATGCTGGATGAGAGATTTTGATGAATGTATTGTATTTTCTCATCAAGCACGTACACACTTTAAATGAGATTTCAAACAGAACGGACGCTAAAAATGTCGGATGAAAAAAGTAATTTTTTTAATTAATTCTTTTCTGAATAAAACGTTAGGAAACTTGGCCTATATAAAATATTTTGGAACAAGTCTTGTTTAGTGGCTATACCCCCATTTTTTTAATTTTTTTGGAGGGGATAGGGGCATTTGGTGCGATTTAAGAGAAATATTTTATTTTCGGACGGACCTATTTTCGGAGTTATGGACCGACAAAGGTTTGACCTTGATTTGTACACAACTTTGTCAATTATCCGATTTCAGCAATATATTTATATCATTGGAAAGCTTACTGGAGTGCCTTTAATTTGGCATTTCAAAATTTAAAATACATTAACCCATTATGAACCTATTGAATTTTTTGTATTTTTTGGAAATTTTTTTTCGGAAACGTCCCATTATCTCATAAAATGATGTAGATAATGTTGGTATTTACATCAACTGTGTGATAAAAGTTGGGCCACTAGCCTCATTTCGATGTATGTTTTGACCTTTTAACCCTCTTATGACCGGAGATATTAGGGATTTTACCTACACTTTTTAAATTTTTTTTTCGCGAAATTAACCCATAACATATAAAACTATTATTGTACTTTTATTTATTCGGCCTGTTATTAATAAATTTTCCCTTTTTGTTTGAATTATAACATTACTTATATTTTTATTTTTTCCGCCAGCGCACAGTGTGCGAAATTCAAGATTTAGGACGTCAAAAGTCTGTATCTTTATAACCAATGCAGATAGAAATATAAATTTTGGTGTGAGTGGTTTTCTCAACAAATCTAAACTTCTGCCAAAAAAATGGGCCAAATTGAGTAGGTGCCACGCCCACCTCATTAACGTTGTTTAGCTGTAAGCATCTACGTCCTAATGAAACAAGGAAATCATTGTATTATTTCTCGTTATTGTAATGAAATCTTAAAATTTATTAAATTAAATATGTAATCCATATTAATATTTGCAAAGTAAATTTAAGATAATGTTATTCCATACATATGGTAATTAAATTTAAAAAAATAAGGAAAACAAATTAAAGTTAAAATTCATAATTTTTTTATAGCAATATTATGTATATTAAAGTTCAGGCCCTTCAATGATTATATCGGGGTTTTGTAGTAAGGTTAAAACTTCTGGTAGTATATCTCCACGTTTGGTTTTAGGCGGCATTCGTAAACTGCACATCAAAGGATCAGATGAAATCAATAATCTGTGCAGGAAGTCAGCATTTGAATCCACTCTTGATGTTTTTCTGGTAAATCTTTGTCTATAATTCCTGGTGTCTTTATTTCTGGCTTCTTGTGCCTCTTCTGATAACTGCCCAATTGGTAATATACAATTCTCTATTATATCTTTTCCGTGAAATAAGATCTTATGCACGGTTACAGGCATATAATACCATTGGTATTTTTCTAGATAAATATTCCTAGTCTGTATTGCAAACTTATCAAATTCTGTAGAGTTAATTTCATTATGTTATTTCGGCACTCTTTTCTGCATTTCGAAAAAACGCCTAGCTGTGTTGGCAGGTATTTGATTTGGCATATCCACCAACAGTCCCATTTCATTTTTAAACTTCTGTTGTATCTCTGTTTTTCGGTTTAACAACTCTTCTTTGTTTTTATCCCCTTTAGCTTGCCATTGTTTAATATTATTTTGTATGCAATGTGTAACAGGCACTCCATGCTGCGGATCCTAGCATGTAGTGGCGAGATGCCCAACGACGACATTTTTTCGTCAATAGGTTTATTTGTAATAGCAATAGGATCATTCATTGAACTTGGTTTGGCTCTACAAATGTAGCATACTTGTGAAGATGAATATTCGGACAAAGCACTGCAAACCTTTCCATCAATCGTACACAAAATTAGCGTGGGTTTTACATTAAAGTCTTTCTCTCCTATTGCCACCGTTGTAGGAATAAGAGCCGATATTTGTAATTCAATTTTACTTACTTCTTCCCTAATGAATTCTCGAGTCTCTTTAGCAAAGACAAAATTGATAGGCCGACAGTATCTAGTAGAAGAGGGGGCAGTATTTTTCCAAATTATAAGCTTTTGCTTGCTATATCTTTTAAAAGCAATGATTTCAATAGAAACCATGTATATACTGAACAAATTTCCGTCCGAAGCAGTTTCTTCCTTGAATTTTTGCTTGTATTTTTTATGTTGGGCACCATCACAATCCCATTTTATAATTATTTGAACATCATATAAGTATTCTGGAATTCGTTCAAATACCTCTTCTAATGTCATACATAGTCTTCAAATAGTGTGATCTATAAGTGATTGCAGTTTTAGTTCAGCATATGATTCAGTCACAATAATTCCATCAGGATAACAAGAACGCTTCGAAATCCTTACCGGATCATAAGATGGAAATATTTTTGAATTCATTGACATTGCATATTGTCTGAGTTTATATTGATGTGTTGATAATCCTAAATCTACTATCATAGCAAGTGACTGTTCAGGAGAAAGACTTAAAGGCTGTTCTGTAGATTTTCTTCTTCTTTTTATTTGGGAACCTCTTTCAGGTGATGATACAAACAATTCGTTAACTATTGTAGCTGAAATTCGCTTACCATGTGAACGCAATTTCATTTCAGCCGCTTTAAACAACATTTTCTCGTCATTAGCTGTCAATAATTCCTATGCCTTTTTTCTGTAGTTCTATCGGAGCAATCTTTGAAATCCTTATCTGGCCTTCCACCTGTTTTAACATGCATGGATTTGTTTCGTTGACATACGAACGTTGTTTAATCAATATTTTTAGTTAACCAAGCGGCGTTGTTCTTTAAAAATACTCGCTTTTTATATGATTTTTTCCATCTATCGTTGAATTCATTACAAATCCTTCTAATGAAATCTTGTAACAGCGAATCGTCGAAAGTTTTGCTTGATCCAGTACTTAAAAGTCAAAAAATTGACTACACTTGTTTTGTCCTTTGGCTTGCACCCAAGCACCAAACATTTGCTGATATGACAATTGGCAACACATTGTGAAATCTACATATAAATGGAGCGTAGGCAACTCTCTGCAGCTACTTATTAAGGTTTATTAAAGAGAACCAACCAGTGAATCTGAACTTGATAATATGAATTCCCGCACAAAATGTTCTTATCCAAAGAATTTGCAAGTTTTCTTCCAAAAATCAGATTAAAAACGTATTCCTAATTTCTTTTAACAATAAGCTAGAAATAATTTTAAGTTTAAAAAACACGAATTTATATTAATATAGACACCCACCTTCTCAACACAACAAATTTCAATTGAAAATATTAAATACAAAAAAAAGTTATGGTCACTAACATTTATATGTGAGCTACAAACACGTGTACTTCGTATACAAACTGAAAAAATTGTGAGACTTGAAGTGCCGTTACTCATTCAGCGCAATTTTTTTCTTTGGTTTGACTGTTTAAGCATGCTGCCTGGAATGTGTTCTAACATTTCTACTTAAAATTCGAATTTTTTTTTTGAGGTTTTGACGTCCTAGATCATGAATTTCTTACACAGTGCAGCGGCGGAAAATAAGGGTTGATTTGGGCATAAAAATAGAAAAATATTGTTTAAAAATTGTTGTGTGGAAAAGCGCCGCAGGATAGGACGGGGTTGATTTGGGCATAAAAATAGAAAAAATATTATTTAAAAAATTGTTGTTGGAAAAGCGCCGCAGACGAAAACTCGCGCGATCTTTTCAAAAAATTTTTCGTAATAGGACGGATAAATAAGCGAAGAATAATACAAGAATAATAGTAGATACTAGAACGCATAAATAAGAACAGAATAATAGTTTAATATGCTATGGGTTAATTTCGCGAAAAAAATGTAAAAAGTGTGGGTAAAATCCCTAATATCTCCGGTCCTAAGAGGGTTAAGAGGTCAAAGCATACATCGAAATGAAGCTAGTGGACCCAGCTATCAGACAGTTGATGCAAATACCAACATTATATAGATCATATTATGAGATAATGGGACGTTTCCGGAAAAAGAATTGCCAAAAAAAAACACAAAAAATTCCATAGGTTCATAATGGGTTAATGAATTTTGAAACGCCAAATTAAAAGCACTCCAGTAAACTTTCCAATGATATATATATTGCTGAAATCCGATAATAATTGACAAAGTTATGTACAAATCAAGCTCAAATCTTTGTCGGTCCATAACTGTGAAAGTTGGTCCGACCGGAAAAAAAGGTATTTTTCCTAAATCGCACCAACAGCCCCTATCAGCTCCAAAAAAATTTAAGAAATTGGGGAGTAGCCACTAAACTAGACTTAAGCCTAAATTTTATTTATTAAAAAGCAAAAAAGTTTGAAATGACATTAAAATTAACACTTATTTTTTCTATTTTTTTCTCCCGCTGTTGACACTTCAAAGTAAAATGAAAAATGAATGCTTTACAGGTCGTATAGGCCAACGTCAAGCCCACGTACACGATGCTTGATGTCAAGCGGGTCACAAGTGTATAGTGGCCTTTAGTCGTCACTGCAGTGATGCCAAGTGTAGGGATTTTTCCCTTTTTGTAGGGGTTTTTTTTAATTTGACATGTAGGGAAAAGGGAAAGATTTCTTACATTTGTCGAATTGTAGGGATTTGTTTGCAGTCTTTTTTAACAACTTAAAATTATAAGTTTTTAAATTTTAAACTTTAAATACCTTTTTTAATATATACCTTTTTTAATAACTCAATAATATGAAGGAAGTAAATATGTGGCTTTTTTAATAACAATGACTAGTAAAAAATATTTGTTTGTCCATCTTTTTTATACATACGTACGCCATCTTTGTAGGTCTCTTCGATTTTAATAAGTTTGTAAATGAAAAGACATTAAAATATTATAAATGTAAACATAATTAATTTTAGAAACATGTCCGATTCGTTTTTCGATGATGCTGAAAACACATCAAAGAAATACAGAAACAAAAGATTTTGCTCAAGTTGGTTGAGAGACGATTTTAAATGCAGATGCAAGATTTGCTATAAATCAGAACTGTCATAAAAAAATCTTTTAAAACCAAGAACCAAAATTCTGTTTGCGTTATCTCACTCGCAAGCCATTTCAATTAATTTGTAAATTTTAAATGCACATCTAGCCATATCAAAAAGATGAATTATACAGAATTGTAAAAACAATTTTTTTTTTGTAATATCTGTTAGTTTTTGATGTTATTTTTATGTAATTCTTGATATTCTTATCTTACTTTTTATGTTATTTTCTTCGTTTTTGTTATTTTTGCATTATTGAAATTGAAAATGTACAAATTAAAAATAAAATTTTATTTTTTGAAAAATTTTAAATAGTGTTGGGAAAAATGTAGGGAAAAAAAAGTGGGCGCAGGGAAAAAGGGATTTTTTTTCATAAGCTTATCGATTTCTGAAAAAATCTCCTGGCATCACTGCGCCACTGAACACTTGTGGCGGAACATCCGCTGATTTTTTTGTAATTCACTGAAAAAAATTAATAGAAATATACGAAAAATATTTTATGATTATAAATGTGTTTGGTAATACCGAGTGCCTTATTTGTTATAAAACGTTTAAGAAAAATAATTTAAAGGTTTTTAAGCTACATTTTCATTCTTTTCATAGCGATATTAATTAAATGAAAAAGAAAAAGCTGTTTGATCAAAAAAAAACAAATTTTTGTTGAAAATTTTTTTCAGATTTCAAATTTATTTGTTCTAAACAGCGTAACGCATTGAGTTCTGTAAATTTAAAAATGTCTTACTAATACGGAATTGTCACGAAAACATAAATATTGAAAAATTTTTAATACAAGATTTATAAAAATCTTTAATAGAATTATTAAAAAACGCATTTATTTAATATAAAATTTGAAATGTTTTTAAAAATTCGAGTCAGATCGTTCATTTATTCATTCCGATCGAATTTTTTTCCTTTCAAAAATTTAATTTTTTTTAACATATTAAAGATTTTTTTAATATATAAATACAATGAAATCATTAATATTGATTGATAAAATCTATAACTTTTTGTTTTTTTTATGCAATGAAAAAAAGCCTAATGTATTTATTTTTTTCTTTAAAAAAATAATTTTTGTTTTTCTTTAAAACAATTTTACACAAAACAGTTTCATATTTTCAATAAAATATAAATTCACACAGAGACTACACTGCTATTAACCCATTGAACATTTCTTACAGTGCAATTCTCATTTTCTCACCAACACAACTACACTGGCTTACTGTATGTCTGCGAGACGTGTATTTTATATTTTTGCGCTTTCTCTCGTGAGTACTCGCAGAAACCTGTTATCAAAAAAATAAAAAATCAAACTTCTTAATATTTTTAAATTTTAAATGATAAAATTGCTATAAACATAAATTTAAACAATGGAAACCATGATACGTAATTATCTTTACACCAAATTTCAAAAAGATTATCAAAGTAGGGTTTAAAAAGGTGAAGAACACTTTGTTGAAACCTCACGACACGTCCCTATACTAAATTATTTGGATAACATATAATTTTAAAAATCAAACTTAATTAAATATCGATACAGTTTGTGATGGATTCTTTTTTTCTCTTAATTTCGGCAGCAGTTAAATGAGGCTGATGTTGTTTACGATGAGCTCGAAAACCTGCGCCTTGAGCAAACTCCTTACCACAAACATTACATTTATAACGTTTTTTATCTTCATGTATAAGCTTGTGATTGTTTAAATATCTATTAGCTGTAAAACCTTTACCACATATATCACAAAAAATGTCACGTATATTAAGATGAGATTTCACATGATCATTTAACGTAGTTAATTGATTGAAGCCATGTTTGCATATATGGCATTCATAGCGAAAACGTTTTTCATGACGCCGTACATGGTTGTCGTAGTCCCGGCGAACTCTAAAACTTGTACCACATATCTGGCACAAGAATGGTTTCTCGCCTGTATGACCTATTAAATGTCTATCTAATTCGGCTTTAAACGGATAAACTTTACCACATTCGTTGCAGTGAAAACTATTTAAACCTAGATGCCGTTTTGCATGTACTATGTATGAATCGAATGTTTTGAAATTCATTTCACATAGTGGACACTTGAAAGGTCTAGTATTATGGTGATCGGCAATATGTATATGATAGTTTTCATATTTTCGTATGACTGCATTGCAAATGGTACACTTAAAAGGTCCTTGGCTTTCATTAAGAAATGACATTTCATTATAGAATTTAAAAGATGGTACGAATTCACTTTTTTCCTGTTCACATTTCAGTTCTAATTCTTTATCTTTGGAATATAAACGATTTATATATTTGATGTAGTCTTGTAAAATGTTTGAAGTCATCTCAAGATTATGATTTGACTTTAAATCATCTACCATTTTTTTAAAAGCTTCATCTCTTTTGGCGGTAATTCCAAAAGCGATATTATTGACTTGCCATAGGTCATCATGTTTTTGGTAAAGTTCAATTAAAATTGGCAGGAGAGACTGATCCATATTTTTCTGAAAAATATTAAAATTAGATTAAATACTAATGGTCATTTAGTATTTTTGGTTGATAGGTTTTAAACTTAACGGCGAAAACCTACATTAAAAAGAAAAAAGAAAATTTGATACTCACGAAACGTCTATCTAACTTCCTATGCTGAAATTAGATTTAAATTTATTAAATTGTAATACTCTTTTAAATAAATTAAAATAATCACTCTTACACGCTCCCTTATCATATAATCTATATTATCCTTCAGGTATTTCATATGTTCATAATACCAAGGAATTTGGTGCTCATCTCCTTTACGTTGTTTCTCCAATTCATACGAGTAATCAATACGCATTGCAGTTATACGATTTCTTGCTACATTCCATGTTATATTGGTATTAAATTTTTCATTAACTTCATTAGCAATTGTTTCAAAACCTTTTTGACATATTTCTTTATCTTTTGTTCGTTCTTTAAGTTTCCACAGTTTAGTCTGTTTTTCAAAAGCTTGAAACAATGCTTTGATAAATTCTTTATCTTCCAAACTTGCATCAGGTTCAGATTGTTTGTTTTTTCTACGTTTTAAACGTACCTTGGATTTATTTTTTTTTAGCTAAAACCAAAAAAAAAAAATTAATTCAACTAAGCAATTATTATTATTTTCTATCTATATAAAGCAAAGATATGATTATTTGTAGTTAATAGGACGCTACACCTTTGGTACATCTAGAAATTTTTTTATACCCGTTTAATCCGTGACGATTGAAAACTAAGCCTTGACAATAAAGTCATACAGTAAAACATTATTCTATTCTGGACATATGGAATCCTAATATAAGGAACTCAAATATTGAACTTATATAAGTTAGCAACGCTAGGGTAATACCCATATTAATTAACTAAGAATAGCACATTCCCCTATTAACCATTAATTTACTGTGTAGGTATCGGGTTGCTTAATTTTAATATCTATTGGTCAATACCATGAATATTTTGTAAAAAGGTGCATATTTGCATTTTGTTTTTATTAAAAAGCATAGACATTAAGTCAGCTTATTTCAGTATGTTAAGTATGAAATAAATAAATGAAGTCAGCAATTTTAGTACGTGAATTTATTTTAAGTATTTAAGAAGTTGAAAGGAAAAATAAAAACATTCTTGGCCGAATCGTAACAAAAGGTAGACGCGTTTTATTTAAACATGGCTACAAAGTACACACTAAAATCGCAACTATTTAACTGGCGCCCAACAGGAAATAAAATTTTATATAAACAAAATTCTACACAGCAGAATCTTAAGAAAATAGTTTTGATTTGAATAAAATAAACTCTCAAATTAAAAATAAAAAATTCGTTAAAAACAACTAAAAACATGCAATAATAAAAATTTTATACAATCAATAATTTATTATAAGTTACGAAGTACGATATGATAGTATCGTCATATTATGAGATTATTTATTATACCCACCACTCCAGTGTGGAGAGGGTATGTATAAGTTTGTCATTCCGTTTGTAATAATTAGAAAAAAAAATTTGGACCCCATAAAATATATATATTTGTGATCCTTATAACAACCGGAGTTGATATAGCGATGTCCGTCTGTCCGTCTGTGGAAATCACGATGACGGCATCAATCGGGCAGCTAGGGTGCTCGTTGACATAAAAAATGATTCATTAACATCCTGAGAAGTTTACTATTTGAAATCGTCCAAATCGGTCAATTAGAGCCCGAGATTTGAATAAAGAACTAAAAAAAAGTCTTGAAAAAATATAATTTTCTATGTTGTTCTTGTTACGATCACGTCCTCAATAGGATAGCTAAGGTGATCATTTTTAGTGAGAATGATTCAACAAATTCATGGGAAGATTTCTATTTCAAAAATCATTAAAATCGGTGGAACAGGTCCAGGGAATCTCTGAAAAAGTAAAAAAAAAAATTAAAAATATGATGTTTCTATATTGTTCTTGTTGTTATTCTAAATGGTTTATTGTTGTCATAGATGGACTTGCTGTTTTTGTGGTCGTTTTGGTAATAATATAATAAAAACTAAACCTTTGTACATTTTTTTTTATCAACTCTGGTAGAAAAATTTAAGTTTCCATTGTTTTGGCATCACTAAAAAAATTTACTAGATCATTTCTGTCATTGCCACGAGCCTGCCTGCAAAGTTTCAGATCGATTGGGTCACGGGAAAGGGGTTAAAATCGATCCAAAAATTTTTCGACAAGCAGACACTACGAGTTAATATAAAGGGAGTAAAAATTCACCAACATCTAAAGCAAATAATGCTAAAATATGTACCTAGTTGTTAATAAAAAAAAAAACAATGTAAATTTAGCAAAAAAAAATTTTATATATTAATTTATTTAAAGAGAAAAACACAAAAATAACGTTTGATGTTGTGTTTTTAGTGTGTAATATTTACATATACATACATACACATATTAAATAATACAAATATACATATATTCTATATACGTATATCCATAATAACTGCATGTTAGAAATAAATCGGTATATTATTTTATTTACATAAAATTCTGCAATATTTTGTTGTGGGGAAAATATATTTCTTTTGCATTAACAGAGTGTCACTTCATTTTGCTCAGCGTGACTATGCCACAGTAAATGGCGCCACAATTTTTGTTCTAATTAGCTTTGCAATAGTTATTTCTATTTTAACATGAATGTCAATATTTTCAAATAGATGTCATACAGCACAATGTTAAGAGCACCGTCCAACCAGTCCAGACACACACTAGCGACATCTACATTTTTCTTTGTGAATTACAGAAATTTTCATAATATTTTTACAAGCACTTTCAGAGGAAACAACTATATTAATATAATATGCTGTCACCCTTATACACGTTGTATATTTTTTTTATTATTTATTTCTGCTTATTCATTGTCACAAATTGAAATTTCTGTGGGCAAATTAACGCGTTGTTATTGCAGTTAATTGTATTATAAATTGAAATAAGTGTTTTAAATAAGATTTACATTATAACTGATATTTGCTGACAAAATAATAATGTAATTAAAGTGAGTGTGTTTAACATAACACATTACAGGTAATTTCATTAAAACTCAAAATATAAATAAAATATATTGGAAATAAATAAAACTAATTTATATTTCTCGTTTAGATAAATCTGTTGCCGATTGCGTTGAAACCTTATTTGGAATATAGCATATGATGCTAAAGAAGCTAGTGAACCTAGTAGTACTTTTCCTGACTATTGTTACTGTTTATGGCTCTTAGACTTCGTCCAAATCTCCACTGCTACACTACACCCAATGGTGAAGAAGCGCCGGGTTATACGAAATTTGAACAAGCTTTGAAATATAAATTCCGCGGCAGATCGTACTTGTTGCAAGCCATTATTTATGCCTCATACTCCCAATAGATTGTGTTTAGAATTCTGGGTGATGCTGTATTGGATTATTTGATAAGGCTTTTGTATGAAGACCCTAGGCAACATTCACCTGGAGCCTTAAACGATTTGAGATCTGCTTTAGTTAACAATACCGTATTTGCGTAATTAGCTGTAAGGCATGAAAACCGCAAATATTTTAGACACATGTCTCAGGTCGTAACGAAGCTATTGATCGTTTTGTGCGTATTCATACGAAAAATGGTTATAGTATAAGTAAACGAAGAGGTTAATATTATGAAGACGTTGAAATACCAAAGGCATTAATTAGGTGATGTTTTCGAGTCTGTTGCAGGTGCGATATTTTTAGACTCGAATATGTCTTTAGATGCTGTGTGGTTGGTTTACTATAATATGATGAGTCCTGAAATTGAACAATTTAGCAATTCGGTGCCAAAATTACAAATAAGGGAACTACTTGGATAAGAACCTGAAACTGCCAAATTTATGTTATTTTTTATGCTTTAACATTTTTAATTGTACATGGGATCAAATTTTTAATTTTCAGCAAACCCGAAAAATTAACTGATGGCCGACGTGTTCGTGTTACCGTACAAGTTTTTCGGTAGAAAATATCGGATTGCCAAATGTACTGCTGATAAATGTGCTTTACGTCAGTTGAAGAATTTTTTTATATTTTAATCTATGTTGTGTAGTTAGATCGAAAAATTCAAAAAAATATATACATTTCATTATGTTAAAGCATCAAAAAAGTTTTTCAAATAATAAACCATTCTTTTGTTTTAGTTTTGAAATAAATGCCCGTAGTTTCGTTTTATTTTTGCATAGATGCAGAGATAGTTAAAAATTTACATCAAATTCTAGTATTAAATTAAAGCAATCAAAAGGAACTAATGTTGTAGTTAGAGGTTTAACTTTAACCATTTGTAGTTTTGGCTTTACTTTCGACTTTTTTACGCGTTTTAAGCGATCTATATATTACTTTTCATAAATTGAGCATACATTGTCATCATTTTGGGGACATCATGCTTAAAAACGGTGGAAATCTACAAATACATTTTTTATTTCATCCTTCTCTTATATATTAAAATTTGTTTAAGGCTTGATGGGCTTTTGTGGAATATGTAGGTTGCGCTACCATTTCTGCTAATGGTTGGTCGTTCATTCCTACTAAGATTTATTTGCTTTCGAGCTGTTGAAAATATAATTCACATATTTTATTAAATTGAAAACATAATTGCACCAGCTTACATTTTTTCTATTCGTATTGATTTTGTTGCTTCTATTGTTTACTTTTATCAAAATTAAATCCTCCATTAACTTCATTCCAAGGTGTACAAGTCCGTCTACTTACAGGAATGAAAAAAGTAGAAAATTAATGTTTTATGTATGAAGCTAACGGTATAGTACCCAATGTGATGGGAATATTACCAGACAAATTACGATGAGAAGCATTACACGAACTCTACATGCAAGTCATAATCAAAAACAATAATACAATACCACAATTCAACTTGCGAAAAGTTTCGTCACCAGCAACTGGACCAATGGTTAGCTTAGCTATAGTAATTTGTGATTACTTCCTTTCGGCCCTGGGTTGAGTAGTATTGTATGCAATTGTTTTAAAACAAATTTTTACAAGCATCAGCAAAACCCTCCAAAATGTCACTCAAAACCTTAGAATTGGCTTTTGTCTCATCCAACTCCTATTTTAACTCAGCCAACTTTTTATGTTGTTTGCGTTCCTTTTTCGATAAACTCAACAAACGTTGACAATGAGCCTCCAACTTCTTTTCTTTCAATTCATTTTCTTTCTCTGCATCTTGTAACAACGCAAATTGCGTTGCACATAAAAGCCACCAACCAACAGCCATTAAATACCCACCGTACCGCAACACCACATCAAACGAGAACAATACCTACGTCACAGCACTAATAAATACACATTCAACTAAACATCAATAGAACCAAGCCACTCATCATTTCTCACTAAATAAATACACATTCAACCAAACATGAACAACAAACCAGTCTTCATACGAATTAATACATACACATTCAACTAAACATGAACAAAATAGACTACAACAGTAAGGTATACACATTCAACCAAACATGAACAAAAACCCAGCACCTATATAAATTAATACACATTCAACTAAACATGAACAAAATAAGCCTTCTAAAAATAGCTTTCAAAGTAGCTAAAGCAAATGGTATTTTTAATTCTCACTCAGTTTATAAACTTATTTACATAAGAAGGCGAAGTTGGTCTGAGAATGGCAATTGATTTTTCGGCGCTAAAGCTGAACGGTATATCTTACTAAAAGATATTTCCAACCTTTTAAAGACGATCGGTACCGGTTGTCATCCATATTAATCCAGCGGCTTAACGGCTGACTGCTCCCGATAATCCAGCGGCTTAACGGCTGACTGCTCCCGATAATCCAGCGGCTTCACGGCTGACTGCTCCCGATAATCCAGCGGCTTAACGGCTGACTGCTCCCGATAATCCAGCGGCTTAACGGCTGACTGCTCCCGATAATCCAGCGGCTTAACGGCTGACTGCTCCCGATAATCCAGCGGCTTCACGGCTGACTGCTCCCGATAATCCAGCGGCTTAACGGCTGACTGCTCCCGATAATCCAGCGGCTTAACGGCTGACTGCTCCCGATAATCCAGCGGCTTCACGGCTGACTGCTCCCGATAATCCAGCGGCTTAACGGCTGACTGCTCCCGATAATCCAGCGGCTTAACGGCTGACTGCTCCCGATAATCCAGCGGCTTCACGGCTGACTGCTCCCGATAATCCAGCGGCTTAACGGCTGACTGCTCTCAAATCCAGCGGCCTGTGCTGACTGCTCCCGACTAACCCCGCTCTTATCATTACAGGTGGCCAAGACACAGCGCAGCTCACGACAGCAACTCTAGTCGCACTACCGCCTTCTGCAGGCTGCTGACGCTCTCCCGACCGGTCGCGCCATCGACTACCTGTATGCCCGAGCCACGCCACCTACTGTGCCGCCACCTGTCTGCCAGTGTCAACACAACACCGAAATCATCAAGCGGCGCATCTAAGCCATCTACTGTGCCGCCATCTGCCTGCTAGCATAGTCGTGCCAGGCCACCTACTGTGCCGCCATCTGTCGACCAGTATCACCGCACTCCTGATATCATCAGCCGGCACATCCACGCCACCCACGGAGCCGCCATCTGCCTGCCTGTGTCATCGCACTGTCAGTACCATCAGCCGGCGCACCAAAGCCACCTACTGTGCCGCCATCTGTCGACCAGTATCACCGCACTCCTGATATCATCAGCCGGCACATCCACGGTGCTGCCATCTGCCTGCCAGTGTCGCCGCACTACCAACACCATCAGCCGGCGCACCAAAGCCAGCTACTGTGCCGCCATCTGTCTGCCAGTAGCAACGCAACGCCGAAATCATCAATCGGCGCATCTAAGCCATCCGCTGTGCCGCCATTTGCCTGCTAGCATAGTCGTGCCAGGCCACCTACTGTGCCGCCATCTGTCGACCAGTACCACCGCACTCCTGCTACCATCAGTCGGCACATCCACGCCACCCACGGTGCCGCCATCTGTCTGCCAGTAACAACGCAGCGCCGAAATCAGCAATCGGCGCATCCTAGCCATCATACGACCGATCACGCCGCCACCTGTTGGCCAGTAGTCGCATCGCCCGTCGACCGACGCACTCCAGCATACCACTACGCTGCCATCCGTCAGCCAGTAGTCGTAGCGCCTGTCACGCGACGAACCCGAGTCAACCACTACGCCATCACCTGCCGGCCAGTAATCGCGCCACCTGTCAACCGAGTCAACCACTGCACCGCCATCTGTCGACCAGTATACTCGAGTCACCACTGGCTAGCATAGCCGACCTCCCGATAATACGAAAGCAGAACTGTTGTCAGTCGCGTCTTCATACGTATATAGATACATATAATCATATATACATAATTAGCACTTAAATAAACTACTTTGTAACTAAAAGGTTTATAGTGTTTTATTGCATAAGGTTTGAGGGTCCTTAGGCTGACCCTGGAGACGACTGAACTACCTCAGCCGTCGATCAAAATCCTTGTTATAAATGGCGCCCGAGCAGGGACCCAATTCGAAAACGGAATGCGGAAAATCCGAAAAAACCGCCAACGAGATCGAATTGGGTGCAAGACAACCTGACAACACCCCAGAGTTCTCAACCAACAATCACCTAACTACTGACACACACGAAAAGGCAAATACCGCTCCAGTTCCGCCACGAGACACTAACGCTCCACCCGAGGTGGAAATCCAACGAAGGTCCGAAATTTCACCCAGCGAAATCATGGCTATCATTCAACGCTGGGACCTCAGGTATGGTGGCAATGATACCGAATTGGTGGATTTCCTCGAAAGGTTCGAGGAACTAGCGGAGTGCTACCAGATCGCACTGGATAGACTGCTGCCATCTCTTTTGGGGGTCCTTAATGGCAACGCCCTCAAATGGTACCGGATTAAACGGTGCCACATAACGTCATGGGCCGAATTCAAAAGTGAGGCAGAAAAATTCTTTTTGCCGAGACGGCACCTAGCGCACCTCGAGCAAGCTTTTTATAACCGAAAGCAGACCAACCGCGAGAGGGCAAAAGATTTTATCTTGAGCTTGCTGACACTCGCTCGCCAACATCCGCAACTGCGATCTTTAAACCACCTCGACCGAATCTATGATGGGCTTCGTACCGAGTACCGACACTACGTGCGGCGTAACGATTTTACCACCCTCGACGAACTAATGGCAATGACCGACGAGTTCGAGTCTCTGCGGGCAGAAGAGCGACCACAGACTGCACACATGGTCACCGGTGGTCAGTACAACCGCTCAAACCAATGCTGGCGATGCAAGGCAACAGGCCATACACGATGGGACTGCCGTAACCCTGGCAGAATTTTTTGTTCATATTGTGGTCGTGACGGTACACTATCCCGAGACTGTCATTGCCGGGAATGGCAAACACGACCACGGCGACCACGTCATGAACGATTAATGGTAATAAGGCGCCCGATTTCATACCGACCCTCAGCCAAAGCTGCCACCAGACAAGCAATAACTGAATCCCGCACTCCTGCTATCGCCAACGCCATTAGACCAATACCTGCGAGGCCGACTTCCCACCCGCGAGTAACTTCGTCTCAGGAAGTTGACTTCACCCACGCAAAGGCGGCAAAACAACCTCTGACGCCGGCAACAACATACGAGTCGCCACCACCAAACCCACCACCCACCCCAGCACCACCTCCGCAACCAGTAGTCAAGATGCAACATCTGCACGGCCAACCTGATTCCCACTACCCAACTGCACACTCAGTTAAAGGGATCCAAGCCAAGAAACCGGAGCGGCACGTAAAACGCCGAAACTTTTTAATTAAACCACCACCACCACCTATTCCCTATCCAGCACCTATCTCAACGCCACAACCGAAGTTATGCCATAGAGACTACACGATCAACCTGATCCCTACCAGCCCTTCACCACAATCATCGACTCCAGCTCCGACACCAGCACGATCACCGTCACCACACCGCATAGTACACAAACCGCAAAAACCAACTACAGCAGCATCGTCACTGACGGAGCATCGCTCCCCGAAGTAGGGGGGGGATGTAACAACGCAAATTGCGTTGCACATAAAAGCCACCAACCAACAGCCATTAAATACCCACCGTACCGCAACACCACATCAAACGAGAACAATACCTACGTCACAGCACTAATAAATACACATTCAACTAAACATCAATAGAACCAAGCCACTCATCATTTCTCACTAAATAAATACACATTCAACCAAACATGAACAACAAACCAGTCTTCATACGAATTAATACATACACATTCAACTAAACATGAACAAAATAGACTACAACAGTAAGGTATACACATTCAACCAAACATGAACAAAAACCCAGCACCTATATAAATTAATACACATTCAACTAAACATGAACAAAATAAGCCTTCTAAAAATAGCTTTCAAAGTAGCTAAAGCAAATGGTATTTTTAATTCTCACTCAGTTTATAAACTTATTTACATAAGAAGGCGAAGTTGGTCTGAGAATGGCAATTGATTTTTCGGCGCTAAAGCTGAACGGTATATCTTACTAAAAGATATTTCCAACCTTTTAAAGACGATCGGTACCGGTTGTCATCCATATTAATCCAGCGGCTTAACGGCTGACTGCTCCCGATAATCCAGCGGCTTCACGGCTGACTGCTCCCGATAATCCAGCGGCTTAACGGCTGACTGCTCCCGATAATCCAGCGGCTTAACGGCTGACTGCTCCCGATAATCCAGCGGCTTAACGGCTGACTGCTCCCGATAATCCAGCGGCTTCACGGCTGACTGCTCCCGATAATCCAGCGGCTTAACGGCTGACTGCTCCCGATAATCCAGCGGCTTAACGGCTGACTGCTCCCGATAATCCAGCGGCTTCACGGCTGACTGCTCCCGATAATCCAGCGGCTTAACGGCTGACTGCTCCCGATAATCCAGCGGCTTAACGGCTGACTGCTCCCGATAATCCAGCGGCTTCACGGCTGACTGCTCCCGATAATCCAGCGGCTTAACGGCTGACTGCTCTCAAATCCAGCGGCCTGTGCTGACTGCTCCCGACTAACCCCGCTCTTATCATTACAGGTGGCCAAGACACAGCGCAGCTCACGACAGCAACTCTAGTCGCACTACCGCCTTCTGCAGGCTGCTGACGCTCTCCCGACCGGTCGCGCCATCGACTACCTGTATGCCCGAGCCACGCCACCTACTGTGCCGCCACCTGTCTGCCAGTGTCAACACAACACCGAAATCATCAAGCGGCGCATCTAAGCCATCTACTGTGCCGCCATCTGCCTGCTAGCATAGTCGTGCCAGGCCACCTACTGTGCCGCCATCTGTCGACCAGTATCACCGCACTCCTGATATCATCAGCCGGCACATCCACGCCACCCACGGTGCCGCCATCTGCCTGCCTGTGTCATCGCACTGTCAGTACCATCAGCCGGCGCACCAAAGCCACCTACTGTGCCGCCATCTGTCGACCAGTATCACCGCACTCCTGATATCATCAGCCGGCACATCCACGGTGCTGCCATCTGCCTGCCAGTGTCGCCGCACTACCAACACCATCAGCCGGCGCACCAAAGCCAGCTACTGTGCCGCCATCTGTCTGCCAGTAGCAACGCAACGCCGAAATCATCAATCGGCGCATCTAAGCCATCCGCTGTGCCGCCATTTGCCTGCTAGCATAGTCGTGCCAGGCCACCTACTGTGCCGCCATCTGTCGACCAGTACCACCGCACTCCTGCTACCATCAGTCGGCACATCCACGCCACCCACGGTGCCGCCATCTGTCTGCCAGTAACAACGCAGCGCCGAAATCAGCAATCGGCGCATCCTAGCCATCATACGACCGATCACGCCGCCACCTGTTGGCCAGTAGTCGCATCGCCCGTCGACCGACGCACTCCAGCATACCACTACGCTGCCATCCGTCAGCCAGTAGTCGTAGCGCCTGTCACGCGACGAACCCGAGTCAACCACTACGCCATCACCTGCCGGCCAGTAATCGCGCCACCTGTCAACCGAGTCAACCACTGCACCGCCATCTGTCGACCAGTATACTCGAGTCACCACTGGCTAGCATAGCCGACCTCCCGATAATACGAAAGCAGAACTGTTGTCAGTCGCGTCTTCATACGTATATAGATACATATAATCATATATACATAATTAGCACTTAAATAAACTACTTTGTAACTAAAAGGTTTATAGTGTTTTATTGCATAAGGTTTGAGGGTCCTTAGGCTGACCCTGGAGACGACTGAACTACCTCAGCCGTCGATCAAAATCCTTGTTATAATCTACATAAACATTTTTTATCTTCAAAGCCCACAAACAAGTTATACATTCCAAGTTGAAATTGTTGTTTTTGGCGTTGAATAAATGATTTACGCGACGTACATATTGTGAAAAGAGTCATGTGAAGCTTTTTATCATTGGCAAACACAAAACGGAAACAATTCTTAATATCATGTTTACTTTCATCATCACCAGCAGCATGCTTACTTTTCGTTGTTTTTGCCTCTTTTCGATTGCAAAAATTTCGAATCTTCACCATCCAGCATCTTCATATTGTTCATCATCGTTGTTTTGCTTCTTCCTTCTTGGCCGCCTTTTTTTGTGCCAGCAATAGTAATTTTTGCTTTCTTCCTTCGGCCCTGGCTTGAGTAGTCTTGAATATAATTGTCTTACGTAAAACAAATCACAAGCTATGTGTTTTAATATACACCTTTTATACATATTTTTATATCAAAACAGATAATACGATATTATTAATGTTTTTTAAATGTTTATCAATAGCAAATACTCACTATTTTTTCCATTATTATTGTTTTTTATGCTTGTTACAAACATGTGCAGCTGTTCACTTGCACACATTATATTTTGTATATTTTATTTTTTAATATCTTTCTCAAATTTGTTAGAGCAATTCTAAGAAAAAAAGGTAAACAAAGCCATACGGTTCGTGTTTACTTTTTTGACAGCTGTCAAGTTGTCACGACTGTGTTAGGCTGTGGTTAAGAGTATACACGGGCTGGTCTTTTATTATTTCATACGTTTTTTCATTATTCTTTTACAAATATGAACATAAGTTTGGCATACTAACTTTTTGTTGTCAAATAGAGTTACCGAGTTCATCAATGAGTTTTTTGCTTTCAAAACAGTTCTACATAGTTATATAGAATTATTATTCTGCTTTACCAACAAAATATCTGATTGCGATTACATCTAATTTTTAAAAATTGTTTATAATTACTAAAGCAGTATTATTCACATAAATACAAAATTGCACTTTTTAAATTTTTCATTCAAATTTTAGAAAATATCAATTCTAAAAACTGGAATTAAAATTTCCAATTATAAATTATAAAATATTAATTGAATTTCAGAAAATCATATCAAAACGTCGGAAATAATAATTTTAAATTTAGAAGACATCAATTGCATCAAATTCCAAAAAAAACAAGTAAGAGTGTTAAATTCGGCTGTGCCGAATCTTTGATACCCTCCACCTCGGTTTGAGTCTTGATAATAAATGTAAATGAAAAAGTAAACAATTTGTTAAACTTAATACCAAATTATTTCAACAAATTCTTTGGGTTGGTTTTCTTTTCATTATTTCGGATTTATTTCGGTGTTTGCTTTTTGGTCATCGTGGTTGCTGATCGGCATGCATTTTGGTTATACACCTATATGCATGCGTTTCCGGTTATATGACATAACTTCTCGTTTAATTTAGTTTTTGCTAATTAAATAGCTCGCCCTAACCTCCATTGCAAAGGTAATGGTTGTGTAGAGTGGCTATATGCATTAAATCGTTCTAATTGGAGATGGCTGTATAGTTTCTTTTAACTGGCCAAATATTTCTTCATTGTGGCCATATAGGTCGGATGGAGTAACAAAATAATAACCAAAAAAAAAGCTCTCTCAACTTTTTTTTAAAATATTGCCATATTTTGAAAACATAGAGAATAAATTTATAATAATAAATAATCAAATTAGGGATGAAAAACGCAAAAAACGAAAAGTCCCAAACATTTTAAATAAAATAATTTAATGTTATCTTTATTTTCTGAAAAACTTCAAATTTTCATCCAAAAAAAATTGTGAAATTTTATATATAAATAAAAATAACATTCTCATAAAATTACGTTTACTTATGTAACAATTTTTATGTTAGCAATTCTTAAATATCATTTGAGGTTTTCTTAAATTCATTGAATTTAAATTAATATCGACAAATCTGTTTTTCTATTTATTTAAATTGTAAAGGAGTGGCATCTCTGTCAAAATAAGCGAAAAACACAAAGAATAGAAAAAAACAAATTACTTCGTGTTTGACACGATGATTTTATGTTTATGTTTAATATCTTTATTTTTTTTACTAATATATCTGTTTATTTATTTGAAAATGAAATAATGAATTGAATATGCTATTTAATTATTTTTTTATTTATATAAAAAAGTTTTTTAATTAAAGCAAAATATTTTCACTATTTCATGATTTTTATTTATGTATGAGGACATTTCAACCTAAAAATTTAAGTTTTTATCGATTGGATAAACAACACAAAAATGGTTGTCGTTTAGATAACAACAACAGCTGACTTTAATAATAGCGAATATCGTTTCAAAATTTTACTGATAATTTTGCAATTTTCTTTTTTTTTACAATTCGACTATCGTTAAAAGAAGTTACTGAATCGCGGTACTGAAAAGTTATTAATATCTCCTGAATGGCAATATTTTTTTTAAATGTAAACATTTTTAAATGTAAAGATATTTCTAAATTTAAAATTATTATTTCCGACGTTTTGATATGATTTTCTGAAACTCAATTAATATTTTCTAATTTATAATTGGAAATTTTATTTTCAGTTTTTATTATAATTGATATTTTCTTAAATTTGAATGGAAAATTTAAAAAGTGAAATTTTGTATTTATGTGAATAATAATGCTTTATTAATTATAAACAATTTTTAAAAATTAGATGTAATCGCAATCAGATATTTTATAGGTAAAGCAGAATAATAATTCTATATAACTATGTAGAACTGTATTGTAAGCAAAAAACTCATTGACGAACTCGGTAACTCTATTTTGTAAAGACAACAAAAAGTTAACCCCCCAATCTCACATCACACTGAAATTGTAAAATCGTTGTGTACGTATTATCAACGAAAAATTGTTCGAATTAGTCGAATCCATCGCCATTAATTTTTATGCTCAAACATCTGACTGCAATCTCATTTTTAAAATGTTGTCGAAGCGTAAACTTGAAAAAATTTGTATACTTCTCTCTCTTATTTTATTTTAAGTAGAGTTACCAAGTTTATTATACAGGCACATGTTTGAGGGAAAATGTTTACATTTATTATTATTAGTATTATTTTAATAATAGTTAATAATATTTATGCTCTATAATTAACAAACTTGCGTTTTTGTATGCGCATTTCAAAAAATAAATCATTATAATAGATTTAACAAGTTAAAACTTTAATAACAATTTTACAGAATCCAGTAAATTTGCATTAAATTTATAACAGGGTAACATTAATCATCGTTAGTGTCTGCCACTATTCGCACGAAAAATTTGGTGCCATTAGTGTGACCACTGCGGAAAATGTGTGTGTATTAGTAAAAAAAAATGTGAGTGTATTGAGTTTTTCGAACTTGCAGTGTGATGTGAGATTGGTGGGTAATATGCCAAACTTATGTTCATATTTGTAAAAGAATAATGAAAAAAACGTATGAAATAAAAGACCAACCCGTGTATACTCTTAACATTGTTCTGTATGATATCTAGTTGAAAATATTAACATTCATGTTAAAATAGAAATAACTATTGCAAAGCTAATTAGAACAAACAAAAATTATGGCGGCATCTACTGTGGCATAGTCACGCTGAGCAAAATGAAGTGACACTCTGTTAATACAAAAGAAATGTATTTTCCCCACAACAAAATACTGCAGAATTTTATGTAACTAAAATAACCGATTTATTTCTAACATGCAGTTACTATGAATATACATACATACATATATATAATATATGTACATTATTTGTATTATTTAATATGTGTATGTATGTATATTTAAATATTACACACAAAAAATACAACATCAAACGTTATTTTTGTGTTTTTCTCTTTAAATAAATTAATACATAAATTTTTTTGCTAAATTTACATTTGGGCAATTCACAACAGGTGTTGTATATTGTATGTTGTATTGAAATACACAATACAATCATTTGTTGTGAACACTCAGTTGTATTTTCATATTGTAAAACGCTTTCTTTAGTAATTTTCGATCCAACGAGGAAAGATCGCTTCGTCGCTTCTGCTATTTTGTATAAGAGAAAACACTTGTCAGTGTTTGCTTTTTGGTCGTGAGATATACCCTGGAGTTTTAGTTACGTACCTCTTACATTTTAATTTATAATGAAAAAAAAAAAAAATGTTAAATGTTTTGGTTGGTACTGAAAGAGAAAATATGTACATACTAAAAATATAAACATTAATTTTTAGATAAATAAACTTATCGATGTATTTGCGTTATATGCATTATTTGCCATATTTTATTTTATAATTATTTATGCTGATAATATTCTATGTATTTGTTTTTTCTTTTTCATAAAAACTGGCATTCACTTGGAACTGATATGTTATGATACAATATACAACATTTACTAAACATAGCAAATGAAGTTGGATCGTGTATCAGATTTTTCAGTGAAAATTACCGACAACAATTTTACACTATTGTAAAGTGATACACGATACAAGAGATACAACGATACATTACCCATTGTGAATTGCCCAATTGTTTTTTTTATTAACAACTAGGTATTTTAGCATTATTTGCTTTAGATGTTGGTGAATTTTTACTCCCTTTATATTAACTCGTAGTGTCTGCTTGTCGAAAAAATTTTGGATCGATTTTAACCACTTTCCCGTGACCCAATCGATCTGAAATTTTGCAGGCAGGCTTGTGGCAATGACAGAAATGATCTAACATATTTTTTTAGTGATGCCAAAACAATGGAAACTTTTAAATTTTTCTACCAGAGTTGATAAAAAAATGTACAAAGGGTTTGTTTTTGTTATATTATTACCATAACGACCACAAAAACAACAAGTCCAGCTATGAAAACAATGCAACATTTAGAATAACAACAAGAACAATATAGAAATATCATGTTTTTAATTTTTTTTTTACTTTTTCAGAGATTTCCCTGGACCTGTTCCACCGATTTTAATGATTTTTGAAGTAGAAATCTTTCCATGAATTTGGTGAATCATTCTCACTAAAAATGATCACTGTAGCTGCACTATTGAGGGCGTGATCGTGACAAGAAGAACATAGAAAATTATTTTTTTTTCAAGACTTTTTTAGTTCTTCATTCAAATCTCGGGCCCTAATCGACCGATTTGGACGATTTTAAATAGCAAACTTCTCAGGATGTTAGTGAATCATTTTTATTTCAACGAGTACCCTAGCTGCCGGATTGATGCCGTCATCGTGATTTCCACAGGCGGACAGACGGACATCGCTATATCAACTCCGGTTGTTATAAGGATCACAAATATATAAATTTTATGGGGTCCAACATTTTTTTTCTAATTATTACAAACGGAATGACAAACTTATATATACCCTCTGCACACTGGAGTGGAGGGTATAACAACTCTACAACAGCAACAATGACAGTCATATGTTTTTCAAATAGGAAAAAACTGTTTATGTGTTAGTTTCGGTCATTCCCCAGTATGCATTGAAATATTATTTCTCCAATGTTGTGAGAAAAGTTAAGTTCTTAAATTGATGTCAAATGTAATTCTCAACTTGGGTTGAACAATTTTTCTCCTTGTTTGCTTTCAACTTGACATCAAGTTGAGACTTAACATTTTTTCCAATCTTTGAGAAACTTTTTACTCTCAATTGGATATCCAACACTTTTCTCCACTTGAGACCAAACATTTATTCAACTTGAATACGATTTGTGTTAAGTCTGAGATATTATTTAAATATGTCATAAATAATAAATTAAATTAAAAAATGCCAAAAAAGTACAAATAAATCATTGATATATTTTTAATTATTTCTGCTTTTTGTCGAATTTTTCAAAAAATGTACAACTAATTAATTCATTTATTTTTAATTCTAGATTTTAAAAAATGTACATAATATGTACATTTAATGTTAAATATGTACATAGTAATGTTAAATATATAATGAAATTAAATTGAAACATTAAAAAAAGTACATTGTTTTCATTTCTAAAATTAGTATAATATTTTTTAATATGGCAATTCCGTACCTTCCATTTGATACCGATTGGAAATATTTCTTTGCTATCAAGTTGAGAATCACAAATTTCTCAATTTGATAACTATGAAAATCGCCATATAAAAAATGTGCCTTTTAAGTTGAGAAGACTATATTCGAACTATGGAGGGCATTTGAGAATTAACGTTGGAGATTTGAAAAATGTATTTGATCTCAAATGCACCTCAAGTTGATAGCAAACAAAAATGTTTATTGGGACATTTATTGTAGGGTCGTTTGCACACACACAAAAAATAGAAAATAAATTGTCAATAAGCAAAGCAAGTGGCTTCGAAATTCGATGATGCCAGTTAATCATTTTTTGTTCACGCGGAATTTATAATTGGAGGAATTTTTTTCTCGAGAAATGTATTTTCCGTGAGAAAGAAATTCCTTGAGAATATTCATAATTGGGATGAATAACTTTTAATTGGAACTTTTTAGTCAGAATAAATCATAATTCTAGTTAGATATTGGTTAATATTTAATTAGAAAAAATATTGTGGTGGCATCTACGCAATTATTGAGGCAGTCACGGAAAAATTAAATGCAAGTCTGTTTTTTTTAATATAACAAAAATGGATTTTCCCTTTAACAAAATATGGCAGAATTCTTTATAAATGAAATGCAAAATGGAAAATCAATTTTGTGCTAATTCTTAACAAAATTAATAAAATATATATATGTATTATTATATTTATTAATATTTGTAATTTTATTTGACACAATTTCACACACAGTTTTACAGATCAACTGTTTTAATTAGAAAAAATATTGTGGTGGCATCTACGCAATTATTGAGGCAGTCATGGAAAAATTAAATGCAAGTCTGTTTTTTTTAATATAACAAAAATGGATTTTCCCTTTAACAAAATATGGCAGAATTCTTTATAAATGAAATGCAAAATGGAAAATCAATTTTGTGCTAATTCTTAACAAAATTAATAAAATATATATATATGTATTATTATATTTATTAACATTTGTAATTTTATTTGACACAATTTCACACACAGTTCTACAGATCAACTGTTTTCAACTGATTTAGAAGTTTTCTGTTTTTGAAACAGTAGTGCCAATTTGTAACATTTTGTGATGTAATGAAAATCGCAGAATAATAAGTTAATACACAATAAAAAATATTAAATTTTTAAGTTTTATATACATATTGCAATAAAAAAAACTTTGGTAAATTTACATTGAAGATGGTCAGAAATGAATGAGAAAAAATATATAGACATTTTAGAAAAGCACATTTAATGTTAAACTTTATGCACAAAATATATGGGTTTTTGTTGTTTCGAATTTAACTGTGGCACTAAGTGAAAAGTTTTAGACCGATCGTATATTACATCTTGAGGATCCTCACCTAATATTTTCAAATATTTTAAATTCTTTTTAACTCATTTAACCTCATTACGAAAATAGTAAAACAGTAAATATGGAAAATCCACGCACTTCAAAAAATTGTTTTCTATGAAATAAATTAAAGACATTTCATATTATACAATTTTCTTTCAAAAATGTATCAATTATTGCAAATTTGAAATTTGACATATAGTATTTGTACATATATTTGTATAGATTTCGCAGTATGAAAAGAACTATTATTTTTTTTTTATTTATGTTCACACGGACAGCAATATTCGCGGTTCGCTCTCTTATTCTCGGTTGGCGAGCGAATCATGATTGAATCTATATGATTCGCCATACAAAATTTTGAGAGCGAATCTACTTGGTTCATTTTGAACCTAGTTGTGAACCTAGAAACATTCAGTGTCATCTCCAATTTTGATAACAAATTATCGCTAGTTTATCCAAACTAGCTGTCAAATACAAAATATAAACAAAGAAAAAAACAAGAAAATGTGTACAAAGAACATAAACAAAGAAAAAACAAGAAATTAATGTGGAAAAAACAATATAAACAAAGAAAAAACAATAAATTAACGTGTACAAAACAATACAAACAAAAAAAAAAACAAGAAATTAACGTGTACAAAAAAATAAATAGAAACATAAATAGAAGCAAATAAAAGCCATATATTACATAAAGCATATAAATAATTAAAAAAATTTAAAAAAAGAAATAGTGAAACATATTTTGAAGTGCAGAACCCTAAGAACCCTAAGAAAACCCTAAATATTTAAACGAAAAATTTTAATGTAAAATAAAAACAAAACAAAAAAAAGCCGCGCCATATGTTTCAAAAAAAATATATATATAAACGTCAAAATGAAACAAGAACACTCGTCTGAACACCTAGGTTCACAATCATGATTCAGAGAGCGAATCAAGTGGTTCATTTTGCCGTCTGAACATGCTATTAGAATATATGTAAGTATTGCTCGCAAAAAAATGCAACATCATGAATGAAACACATAGACGACTGCTGGCAGCAGCATTTGTAGTCGTATAGTCAGCTACTTGATTTTTCTGAATACGACAGCAACATATAATACAAATGCATTTTTATTTAAATATACAATTACTTTTACTTATTTAAAATGCATTAGTACAACGTAAAAATAAATAAATTAGTTTAACGCCTTTTGATTATTAATGGAATTATAGCCTTTCATTTTGCGATTTTTTTTTTTTAAACAAAATAAAATATTTCATAGCACTAACTTCTTTTACATATTTTGTTATATTCTAAATACTATTTTTGTTTTATAGCCAACAAAACACACTTGCAGTTTTTTTTTCTATTTGAAGAACATATGACTGCCATTGTTGATGTTGTAGAGTTGTTTTTTTTTTTATTTTGTTTCGTTAACTCTTTTGTATTAAAGCACCTCCAATATATGTATCCATTTTAGTTTGCAAATTCAGTATATTTATAATTTATTACTTACAGCAAAAAATAATAGAAACAATTTTATCAGTTATGCTTACGAAACTATATAAATAGACTTGAAGTTGGCTGCAAAAGCAGTAGCCTGTGTAAAGAACAAGTTAGCGACATGTAACTGTTACGTAACGTGTCAGCCTTTTTTTCACATGAAAAGTATTGGGACGTTCCGGTTACGTTCGGTAACTGTTTTAAATGATTTTCATGTAAAAAAAAACAACTGACTCGTTACGGTTACGGTTAGAAAACATTGACTTTTTATATGTATTATAATGCTATGAATGCATTTATCTTTATTTTATTTTATTTATATATTCTTTTTTTTTTGTATTGTATATTATTTTTTTTTATTATTATTACTATTTCATTTAATTATTTTTTTCTTTAAATAAATTAATACATAAAAATTTGTTTTTTAAATTATTGGTGAACTTTTACTCCCTTTATTTACTGCCTTTATATTAACTGGTAGTGTCTGCTTGTCGACAAAATTTTGGATCGATTTTTAGCCCCTTTCCCGTGAGCCAATCGATCTGAAATTTTGCATGCAGGCTCGTGGCAATGACAGAAATGATCTAACAAATTTTTTTAGTGATGCCAAAACAATGGAAACTTTTAAAATTTTCTACCAGAGTTCACAAAAAAATGTACAAAGGGTTTGTTTTTATTATATTATTACCACAACGACCACAAAAACAACAAGTCCAGCTATGACAACAATGCAACATTTAGAATAACAACAGGAACAATATGGAAACATCATGTTTTTCATTTTTTTTTTAATTTTTCATAGATTTACCTGGACCTGTTCCACCGATTTTAATGGTTTTTGAAGTAGAAATCTTCCCATGAATTTGGTGAATCATTCTCACTAAAAATTATCACCCTAGCTATCCTATTGAGGGCGTGATCGTGACAAGAACAACATAGAAAATTATATTTTTTCAAGACTTTTTTTAGTTCTTCATTCAAATCTCGGGCCCTAATCGACCGATTTGGACGATTTTAAATAGCAAACTTTTCAGGATGTTAATGAATCATTTTTTATGCCAACGAGCACCCTAGCTGCCCGATTGATGCCGTCATCGTGATTTCCACAGACGGACAGACGGACAGACGGACATCGCTATATCAACTCCGGTTGTTATAAGGATCACAAATATATATATTTTATGGGGTCCAAATTTTTTTTTCTAATTATTACAAACGGAATGACAAACTTATATATACCCTCTGCACACTGGAGTGGAGGGTATAAAAACACCAAATATGTTTACATTTAAAAATGTTTACATTAAAAAAAAATATTGGCATTCAGGAGAAATTAATAGCTTTTCAGTAACTTCTTTTAACGATAGTCGAATCGTTAAAAAAAGAAAAGCAAAATTATCAGTAAAATTTTTAAACGATATTCGCTATTGTTAAAGTCAGATGTTGTTGTTATCTAAACGACAACCATTTTTGTGTTGTTTATTCAATCGATAAAAACTTAAATTTTTAGGTTGAAATGTCATCATACATAAATAAAAATCATAAAATAGTGAAAATATTTTGCTTCTATTAAAAAACTTTTTTATATAAACAAAAAAATTAAATAGCACATTCATATCATTATTTCATTGTCAAATAAATAAACAGAAATATTAGTAAAAAAATAGAGATATTAAACATAAACATAAAATCATCCTGTCAAACACGAAGTAATTTGTTTTTTGTATTCTTCTTTGTGTTTTTCGCTTATTTTGACAGAGATGCCACTCGTTTACAATTTAAATAAATAGAAGAATAGATTTGTCGACTGTCGTTAAGATGTATGTACTTAGTGAATCGCTTAATCCTTAGTGCAAACAACAATAGCTGTCGATATATTTTGCCATTGTTGGATCGTTGAAATTTACAGAATCGGACTACAGAAAACATTAATTTAAATTCAATGAATTTTATAAAACCTCAAATGATATTTAAGAATTGCGAACATAAAAATTGTTACATAAATAAACGCAATTTGATGAGAATGTTATTTATATATAAATTTTCACAATTTTCTTTGGATGAATATTTGAAGTTCTTCAGAAAATAAAGATAACAAATTATTTTATTTAAAATTTTTGCGATATTTGGTTTTTTGCGTTTGGCATTTCTAATGTAATTATTTATTATTATAAATTTATTCTCTATGTTTTCCAAATATGGCAATATTTTTTTGCAAAAAAAGTTGAGAGAGCTTTTTTCGGTTATTATTTTGTTACTCCATCCGACCTATATTTATTTATTTATATATTAAATGTGTATATCACATACAACAAGATATAAATCTTTTTAATTACAGTATGTGATCTTATAATGATACAATCAATTTGTGATAGTAGTTACAATACTTTTAAGAAACAAGAAAAATATAAAAATAAAAATAATTTTAAATTACAAAAGTATAAAAATATAAGTAAAAAATTAATACATAATGGGAGAGTATAGAATATATAATATAATCACAAATGAAACAATAATTAAGAAAGTTGAAAATTAGAGACCAAATCATTTTTAAACAATTCATTTTTAAATTGTAAAGCGTTGTCTGTTATTTGTAAATTGTTGGGTAACGAGTTCCACAGACATATGGTATTTATAAAAAATTCCCACCTAGAGATTAATTAATATCATAGTTGTATAAGATGATTTCCTCTATTGGATCGTGCAAACTGAAGGCGTTCAAATAAATAAGATGGTTCTTTGGTGTATATTACTTTGTGAAATAGAATTAATGATCTTATTTTTATTAAGGCCACGAGGTCAACTCCGTACAGAGACTTAGAATATAGAGAAGTTCCATCATATCTCTTTATACCATACAGATAACGTAGGATCGCATTGTAAGCTACTAATAATCTTTTACTTTCTGAATCACAAAAAGCAAATATCTCACAACCATATAGTAACTTCGGCATAATTAAAGTTTTCGCGAGAAGCACACGAATGTTTAAAGGTGTAAGATGTTGTATAGGGTACAATGTTCTTAGCATTACAAATATTTTTCCAGATGCAGAATTAATCTGATTGTTCCACGTGAGCGATTTATTAAAAATGATTCACAGATTCCTAGCAGATTCCACAATTTCAATATTCTGATTACTTAATGATACTGGAATATCTATAGGGATGGTTTGATTTCTTTGAGTTATAACTAAACATTTTGATTTTTTTGGATTTAAGTAAAGTCCATTTGAAGAAGCCATTTCAAATATTATATTGAGATCCTCATTAAGCTTTTCAGTGCATTCACGAATTAATCCTTTTTTCATATATGGCCGCAATGAAGAAATATTTGGCCAGTTAAAAGCCAAAAAAGCACGATTTAATGCATATAGCCACCCTACACAACCATTACCTTTGCAATGGAGGTTAGGACGAGCTATTTAATTAGCAAAAACTAAATTAAACGAGAAGTTATGTCATATAACCGGAAACGCATGCATTTAGGAAATGCATGCATATTTTTCCAATATTTTGTTTACATTTATCATCAATACTCAAACCGAGGTGGAGGGTATCAAAGATTCGGCACAGCCGAATTTAACACTCTTACTTGTTGTGAAATACGTTTGTCCATATTAAATAGTTGAAAGTTCTACAAAAGCATGAAAGGATATTATTGATTATGGCAGGATGGCCATATTATAATTTACGATGTGATATTAATAAATGCTAATATTTATTATTATTTTTTTGAGTTGATCGAAGGATTTACCAGCTTGATTATAATGCTGCGTCTGGTCGCACCAGTTTTGATTCATCCAAGCACTGTGAGGTGCTCGGTCAGAATTGAGAAATAAAGTGGACAAGTGTATCTTCGCTTATCTAAATTAATTCTAAAATTTTATTTACAATTTTGTGTAGTATTTATACAAAACAATTTGTTACAATATTTTGTATGACTAATTCTTATTGCTAATTGCTAATTGCTTATTGCTACATTCCTAGTAATCATATTTCGTATTTACAAGTTTTTGTCCGTTAGTGACCAAGGTTCAGAAAATACACACATGAAACACAAATGTTCTGTTCAAAAGCAGCCAACACATATCTTTATTTTCATATCAATTATGTGCGTTTCTAAATTTTCTACGGTGCCCAACACAACCATGACTGTGTTCGTTTTAATATTTCGTTATTTACACGAACATTTTTGTATCACGTACTTTTTGTTTCAATCACACATAAAGCACACATTTTTGAGTGTTGCTTTATTTGAAGTTCATGTTCTGGTACGTGTACTGAAAAAAAAACAGAACATGTACAATAAACAGGTTCGAGTTCAGTTATATTTTAAGTCGTGTTGTGGCTCGTGTAGTAAGAAAAAACAGAACATGTACAATAAACAGGTTCGAGTTCAGTTATATTTTAAGTCGTGTTTAAGTTGTGTTTAAAATATAACTGATATGAAAATAAAAATATGTGTGTGTTGGTCTAAGTTATGTTTGTTTACATACATATATGTACGAGTTTTTTATTCAGTGTGTGTTTTTTTCTGAATACAATTTATTAATTATTTTATAAGTTATTAGGGTATGGTGCATTCCACTATGATAGGTACACTACAAATTCTACATAGTAGAATCTAAAGAAAATAATTTTGATTCGAATAAAATAAACTCTAAAATTAAAAATAAAAAATTTGTGTAATTTCCCAAAGTAAATAAGCTCGAGGTCATCAGTTTTTATAATAATTGTATTATGTCTCAAACCAATATTTCGTCATTCCTTGAATGACATCATCAGGGTTGCTGAAATTTTTACAATAAACATTTATACATAAATAATATTTTAATTTTTAATAAATACATTTATAAATTATTACTAACTTCAAATACATTTATATATGAATAATACAAAAATTACATCAAACAAATAATACCAACAAAATTATGTAGCTTACAAGAAAATAAATGCTTACATGTAGAAACAATACCACGTAAAAAATACAAACTTAAAAATTTGCCGTTTTATACACGACTGTCGACATTTACCACTGATTGCATTTATCTATTCTCCCTCTCATATTTTCTTGTTTGCCAAAAATTTATAGCTCTTTCCAATATGCTCTGTATCAGTTTTAAAACTCATACGTTTGGTTGTTGGTATTTTCACAATATTCAGAGCTTCCAACATATAGCGGTGCCGGTGCCTGCTCTCCACTTGTAATATTTTTACATTATCTAAATTAGGTGTATGATTTTTATTTTTACAATGTGCTGTAAGTGCTGTCTTATTAGACTCATCATTCACATTCTTTAGTTTGATGTCTGATTTATGTCCAGCTAATCTAGTTTTAAGTTTGTTTTTAGTGGTCCCAACGTAGACCATGTCACAATTATCAAAAACACTTTTATTACCATTACAAGATACTCTATATACAACGTTTGACCTTTCCTTGTTATCTATTGTATCCTTGGTTTTACTAAATAATTTCTTCAAAGAGTTGTCCGTCTTATGAGCTATCTTATATTTCGTAGGATCGAATAATTTGGATTTCTCAAATCTCTCAGAGATACCAGGTACATATGTAAGTGATCTGTAATATATTGCCTTTGTTGAATTGTTGGGGGGTTTTATCTTTCCGTAGTCCATTAAAAGTTTTTTTTACCAATTGTATAGGAAAATTATTTTCCAATAAAATCTTCATTATCCTGTGATGATTGGCCTTATGAAATTCCAAATCACTGATATTTAACACTCTCTTCAACAAATTATTTGTCGTATTAATTATTATTCTCTTAGGATGTTTCGAGTTGTAATTAATTATCCTACCTGAAGCAGTTGGTTTCTGGTACCAGTCAATTTTCAATGATCCACGGTCTCTTATAACTATTGTATCTAAATAAGGTAAACTATTATTGCACTCTTCCTCTTTGGTAAACTTAATCATATGATGGAAGCCATTCAAAGTTGTCAATATTTCATTTATTGCACTATACTGAACTACACAAAATAAATCCTCCACGTACTTGGTAATAATTTTAGGTTTAATAGTAAACTTTTCCATACAGGGGTCAAGTAATTTCTCCATAACTATATCCGCAACAATGGGAGATGCTGATGAACCCATTGGCAGACCCCTTTTTTGGGTATAAATTTTATCATTATTCTGGAAATAACGATTGTCTCTAATATAAAATTTGACAATATCTAAGAATAAGCCTTTAGTCACATTTTCATGTGTGTATAATGAGATTTCTTGCCATCTATCTTCAATAATCTTCAAGGCTACATCCACAGGTACACTAGGGAATAACGAAACTACATCAAATGAAATTAATCTTTAATTATCATGTATTGTCAATTGTTTGATCATACTTCTAAATTGCACAGAATCCCGAACGTTATTTATATTTTGAGTTTATTGTGATATTCTTCAAGATATCAGTCACATATCTACAAAGTTCATTAGATGGTGCTTTAACGCATGAACAAATAGGCCTCAATGGATATTCTTCTTTATGAATTTTGGGGAGTTCATATATTCTTGGCGCTATTGCCGTGTCCGTCTTTAATTTAAACTTCTCCCGATCTGTTATAATGCCCAAATTATGCATTTCTCCACAATTTCGTTATTCCGTATTTGCAAAGTATTAGTGGGATCCTTATTCGTTCTCTGATACGTCATCATATCAATGATTATATTCTTCATATGAATATCATAATCATTCTTATCCATTGCAACCATTTTGGATGAGTAAATGGTTTAAAATGGTTTACAGTAAATTTAACAATAACAACTTCATAAAGAAATACATCAACAGATATAAAACGACAAGAGACAAAAGATTAAGGATAAAATCTTCGATTACTTTCCTTATTCGTTGCAGAAACACAGGTAATGTTCCACCGCACCGCTATATGTTGGAAGCTCTGAATATTATGAAAATACCAACAACCAAACGTATGAATTTTAAAACTGACACAGAGCATATTGGAAAGAGCTATAAATTTTTGGTAAACAAGAGAATATGAGAGGGAGAATAGATAAATGCAATCAGTGGTAAATGTGATTACGACAGTCGTGTATAAAACGACAAATTTTTAAGTTTGTACCGTGGTATTGTTTTTACATATAAGCATTTATTTTCTTGTTAGCTACATAATTTTGTTGGTATTATTTGTTTGATGTAATTTTTGTATTATTCATATATAAATGTATTTGTATGTATGTAATAATTTATAAATGTATTTATTAAAAATTAAAATATTATTTATGTGTAAATGTTTATTGTAAAAATTTCAGCAACCCTGATGATGTCATTCAAGAAATGACGAAATATTGGTTTGAGACATAATAAAATTATTATAAAAACTGATGACCTCGAGCTTATTTACTTTGGGAAATTACATAAATTTCAAAAGTCGAATAATTCTTAACAGCCTTCAGGGTGAACTAAAACATCCATTGATAGCAAGCCGATACTCTGCCGACATTTGTAATATTTTACAATTGAAAACTTAAAAAATATATATAAACAAATCACAAAACATAAATATATTGCAAAGCTAGAGAGAGACAAATAAACTACTAAATATTACTTTTAGTAGTGTTCCTTTTTCCCCATAATACTGGGTGGTTAACAGAGCTGCCGCGTTCTTAAATTAATAACACCAGTCTTGTTAACGTCGGTAATTATACTAGCATGCAATAGATGGCGCTGAAAACACCACCAGGTGGAGGTGATCGTTATGATGTAAAACAACTTGTAGAAGAGCTAAATAATTTAAAGACATTCTGTTCTACACTTAAAATCGAAAACGATTCTCTTAAACAAGAACTAAAAATCTTAAAAAAGAGCCTCAATATACAACTGGAGGTAAATCCAAATATTGAATATATAACTGATGAAGATGAATTGATAAAGGAAACTGAATGGAAGATTCAAAAATCCAAAAGAAATACTACAAAGAGAAAAATTCATTCCTCCCCGAAACTATTCCTATAGCCAATAAGGAGGAACCCAAAACAAAAAAATACATGCGACCACCTCCGATAATCATATCGGTCGTAGGAAAAACCTATAGTGATATTTATTCATTGATTAAAGCAAATGTAACGCAAGATTTTTTATTAAAATTAATAAACAAGGATTCTTATAAAATCAGCCTGTTCGAAATGTGTGAAGTTAAATTCGAAAGTTAAATTCGTTTTGACGTAACACTGTGAAGTTAAATTCGAAAGTTAAATTCTCTTTTACGTAACGAAAAGTTAAATTCGTGTTATGTAAAGTTAAATTCGCATGGAAAAGTTAAATTCGTGTTATGTAAAGATAAATTCGCATTGAAAAGTTAAATTTACCTACAATTGCAAAGTTAAATTCGCATTGCATAATTTTTCTGCAAAGATAATGAAAACACCATTGTTAATTATTACTCTACTAGTGGACTTAAGGTTATTTTTCTTTTGCAAAATTTTTACCATTGTGGCCAAACCGCGCCTTCTCGGGCCACGTTTGTGCTCTTTGGGCTTTCCCAAAAGGAATTTCAGAACTTTTCCAAAAAATTTTGAAAATCACAAATGTGACTATTTTATGGATTTAGAGCTTTTTTTCCAGAATTTTGACCATTGTGGAAAAACGGAGCTTGGTGCGTCGTAATGTTATATGCCATTTTTAAGCCACGTTCATGCTCTTTCGCCACGTTCATGCTCTTTCGACACCTGCGTTTGGCTTTCTCAAATTGTATTTCAGAACTTTTCCAAAAAATTTTGAAAATCACAAATGTGACTATTTTATAACATATAACACTTGGCATTATTTATAACCAGTTAGTATACCACTTCTAATATTGATTATTATACATAATCTAACATAAATCGCACAATTAGTACTCCAACAAATGGAAAATTAGCAAAAAGTGATTATGCTTCATAGCATATAACATTATGACGCACCAAGCTCCGTTTTTCCGCAATGGTCAAAATTCTGGAAAAAAAAGCTCTAAATCCATAAAATAGTCACATTTGTGATTTTCAAAATTTTTTGGAAAAGTTCTGAAATTCCTTTTGGGAAAGCCGAAAGAGCATAGACGTGGCCCGAGCAGGCGCCGTTTAGCCACAATGGTAAAAATTTTGCAAAAGAAAAATAACCTTAAGTCCACTAGTAGAGTAATAATTAACAATGGTGTTTTCATTATCTTTGCAGAAAAATTATGCCATGCGAATTTAACTTTGCAATTGTAGGTAAATTTACCTTTCAATGCGAATTTATCTTTACATAACACGAATTTAACTTTTCCATGCGAATTTAACTTTACATAACACGAATTTAACTTTTCGTTACGTAAAAGCGAATTTAACTTTCGAATTTAACTTCACAGTGTTACGTCAAAACGAATTTAACTTTCGAATTTAACTTCACACACTTCCTGTTCGATAGTACTGATTATACAGTCTTAACAAATATCTTTAATGAATCGAATGAATCTTGGTATTACTTTGAAAACAAGCAAACAAGACAAAAAGGAGTAATGGTCAAGGATCTACATTACTCTTGCGATCCCAAAGATATTATTACTGATCTCAATAATCAAGGCTTAAAAGCCACAAAAGCTTTTAATAAACTAAAATAGAAAACAAAAGAACCAATGAACATGTTTATAGTTAGTTTTGATTCTTCTGAAGATATTAAAAAAATATACGACATAAAACAAATCCTACATACGGTTATTTAAATAGATCATATCAAACCACCAAAACTTATACCTCAATGTAAATTTTGCCAAGGTTTTCACCATACAAAAAATTATTGTAACAAGCCACCAAAATGCGTTAAATGTGCTGGAAACCACGCTACTATAGATTGCACGAAACCCGATTCTGAACCACTAACATGCTGCAACTGTGGACAGAATCATCCAGCAAGTTATAGAGGATGTTCAGTTGCCAAAGAATTACAAAAACTGCAAAATAAAATAGTCTCTGATCGTAAGTCAACAACAACGAGATATAATGCTAGGAAAGTAAGAAGTGGAGCAACATTTGCTAGTGTTGCAGCAGAAGGTATAGTTGAAAAAAATAGTTATTTATCAATGGAAGATAAGCTATCACAAATTTTAGCCAAACTCAGTGAACAGGTAGCTTTCAATCAAAACCTCTTAATGAGATTAGAAAATCTGGAACATCGCAATCATGCCTAAAAACAGTATAAGAATAATGGCTAGGAATGCTAATGGAATTTCAAACCACAAAAATGAACTTGAAGCTGTTCTAAATATAAATAAAATTGATATATGCTTGGTATCAGAAACCCACTTAACCAGCCAAATGTTTGCAAGATTCAAAAATTATTCTATGTATTGCTCAAACCATACTTTAAATAATGCCAGAGGTGGAAGTGCAATAACAATAAAACAATCTATCGATCATTATGAAGAAGAAAAAATATGTGATACCGACTTTGAAGCCACAACAGTAACTATAAAACTACGCGGATCTAATATGTCTATAACAGCTTTGTATAGCCCACCAAAAAGCAAAATTAAATTGCTCAATAAACATAAAGGTCGATTTGTAATTGGAGGGGATTCCAATGCAAAAAATGTTAATTGGGGTTCTCGTTTAACTACTACCAAAGGACGTGAGTTATTAAAAGCAATAAATAGTCTAGGATGTGATGTTATGTCTACAGGCAATCCAACATACTGGCCAACAGATAGAAATGACATCCCAGATTTAATCGACTTCTTTGTAACCAGACAAATACAAAAAACTAATATGAACATTGAAGATAGCACATATAAGAACTCCGATCACTCACCCATATATTTATATATTAATGGAGAATTAGCCACAAAAGAAAAATGAGCTTATTTAACAAACAAATTAACTGACTGGGAATATTTTAAATATCAGTTAGATAACAATATTGAGTCTGATGGTCTTATTGAAACAATTAATGATATAGAAGAAGAAACAGAAAAGTTAACATCTAAAATACAACAATCTGCCTGGTTAAGTACGCCAATTTTCGAACCGAGACGAGACGATTTCAACAGCCTTTCCCGACAGAAATTCTTACGCTTATTAATAAGAAAAGAAAAATAAGGAAACAATGGCAGACCTTAATATATCCACCGCTAAAGACAGATTAACAAAACTAGTCACAGAAAATATAAAAGAGAATAAAAATATACACTTTAATCTCAAGTTGTAAAATCTAACGGCAGACAAAATTACCGACTACTCATTATGGAAAATAACGAAAAACTTAAAACGTGCAACCGTTCATAACCCTCCTATCAGAGATGACAATGGTTTCTGGGCAAAAAATGATGTTGACAAATCAGAAGTTTTCGCTCAATGCCTCCATAAAACTTTCCAACCATATGAAAGGTTAGGAGACTTCATTTCGCCACTAATTGTTCAAGAGTCTAAAGATATACAACCATTCTCAATAAATGAAACTGTTGACGAAATAAATAAGCTTAAGACCGCAAAAAGTCCTGGTTTTGAAAGCCCTCTTAGAATTTAATAACATTATGAACGCATGTATAATCTTAAAATACATTCCCCTTTCTGGAAGGTCTCAGAAAAAATAATGATCCAAAAGCCTGGAAAAATGTCAACGACGTCAAATCTTATAGACCTATACCTCTCCTTCCTGTAATGGGAAAATTATTTGAAAAACTTTTTTTCAAGAATAATAGCTGTGAAACAACTGGTACCCCCCCCCCCCCCATCAATTTGGTTTCCGGGAAAAGCACTCGACTATTGACCAAGTTCACCGAATAGTACATACAATAGAAGAAACCTTAGAACAAATAAGGTATTTTCTGCAATTTTCTTAGATGTAGCGCAAGCTTTCGATAAAGTATGGCATAAAGGACTTCATAACAAGCTGAAAACCAACTACCCATCCAATATACAGATATACTGGAATCATATATGAAGGACAGATTTTTCAGAGTCAAGCATACTCAAATTTAAAAAAAAATGGAGCAGGAGTGCCACAAGGTAGTATTCTGGGTCCAATATTATATGTATTATATATAGCGGATATACACCATTGCCAATCAACAGTAAAATAGCTACCTTTGCTGATGATACTTGTATTTAATCAATAGGAAACGATGAAATAGAATCGACTAGAAATCTTCAAGCAGCAGTTGATATTTTATAATTTAAAATATTTCGTAAATTGATATTTGAAATTTTTTTTATACATTTGTTTTCTTACATTGTATGTATATTTTGTTTATATTTTATATTTTATTCGAACGAAAGCAAGTAACTCGGACGTGAATTAATTTGGGTTTCTCTATCTCGATAACGTTCGATCGCCTTTACTAACGTGTATCAATTTTCGTTTCTTACGCACTTATAGGACACAGCTATGCCAGATCGAGTATCCTGAGCAATTATTACAATTTCCTCTAAAAATAGCAAAAATACTAATAAATTGTTTGAAGATAAAAACAACCCTATTTACATCAATCAGCTGTATATGACAAATGAAATGAAGTAAATAAAATATAGTAACAAACAAATCAAGTGTTTATATTTGTGAAAGTGATTTTATTTTAATTATTTTAATTTTATTATATTAACTGTAATTATAATTTTTTTAATTAATTAATGTATAAATTTAATTTATAAAAAAAATTATTTGAATTTATATGTAAAAAAAATATACAAATTTATTAATAAATATTCATGTTAATTTTTATAAATTTGTGAGAATGAAATTTCTTGAGCAATAGTTCAGTTCTGGCATCAAACTCTTTGTTATTGGGGTCATCATTTTCTAATTTATTTAAATTAACTTCCAATTGTTGTCGCTGCTGTTGCTGATGTTGGAGTAATTTATCGGGATGACATTATAAAATCAATGCTGCTTAAGGCCCATTTACATGATACCACTCAGTCGTATGATTTTTCGAAATAAAAATCCGATGAAATTCATCGGACTGTCATAAAGTCGTACCGACATTATTTCTGCATACTTAGGCCATTTACACCATACACCATAACACTCAAGTCTTATGAAAACAGCTGTTTAGAATAATAAGCAAATTTATTTTGAAATTTATATTTTATTTTCACTTTCTTTGTTTTTGTTTACCATTTGTTTAATATTACCAAAAAAAAAACAACTCTGGTCCGATGAAAATGGCAAGTTTTTAGAAATGTTTCAAAAACCATCGGACTTCGAAAATGAAATCCTACAGACTGTCAATTTCATAACAAAAGCTTTTTACATTATACGACTTTTTCATAATACTCGAATTTCTGACAGATCGTATTACAAAGTGTGATAGTGTAAACTGGCCTTTAAGAGATAGATCCATCTGTAAATAAGAATAGTATTCACTTCGAACACCTTACCACTGGGTGCTGCAGAAGACAAACACAAAAACCTGTCAATCACCTGCTCCAATTCCGTTGAGTGGATGAACAGATATAGACCACCACCGGTTTCTCGAAGACTTTTTTGATCTTCAGCTATTTTCTTTTTAGTTGGGCACTTCAAATCCTCCCAGGTCTGTAAATAAAAAATGTAAATATGAGCTGCTAAGCCGCAAACAAAAATTTAAATACACTTACCTTTTTCCACTCAGCAACAGTACGCATAGGGTGAGAAACGGATTTAAGTTTTTTGGTTAAATTTTTCCATTCCTCTGCTTAAAATTTGTTTGCACCGAGCATAGTCTTCAGCTGGTCCATTGTTGATTTTAAACGGTAATTTAAAGTTCTTATTAAACTATAAATATTTGTATTATTTTGTATTTACTTTTTGTTATCCATTGCTTTTTTTATTTCTTTTTTATCTTTTTTTCTTTATCAATATGTTGGAAAATATCAACATTAATAACCAGTCGAAAACAAAATAGTGACTGATTTTGAAATTTGCGATCGCAGTGTTGACAACCCGTTCGAGATAGAGATACCAAAGTTTGTATGAAAACGTTTACGTTTTTATTCGACTTGTCGTTCGAGTAATCGTTCGCATAGAATAAAGTTAGAGAACCGCAAATTGGTTTTGTTTCGCTTAATTAGCGAACGAACGTGTTCTTTCGAGATAGAGAGACAGGCTATTAATGTTTAAATTTAATTTATAAAAAACAAGTAAGAGTGTTAAATTCGGCTGAGCCGAATTTTTTGATACCCTCCACCTGAGTCTTAAACTCAATATTACACCCACAGTTGAGTACGGCTACCACTTTTAAACTTTTGCCGATACTGAAACATTAATTCCGAATACCAAAATTTAAATGATTCTTGGCTAAAAATTATTATTATTAAAAATAGAAAATTTTAAAATATTTTTATCTGAATTATTTTTTATTTTTATTTGCATTACGTTCAGTACAAAAAAATACATAATAATAACAGGTAAGAAACTCAATATAGAAATTTAAACTTATCATTTTAAATTTTTTTTTTATTATTATTAATTTTTATTAATGAAAATCCTAATGTAACAAGATTTAAAATCTTATAAAACAACATTAGTCATAACAAATTAATTTTCAATAAGAGGAATGTATGTAAGTTTAATTTATAATTAAAATTATAAGAATAATATAAAATAAAATATAATATAAAATATATAAAAAATAAAATAAAAATGTAAAAATAAAGTGTAAAAATATCCTGCACAGCAGGTAAAAATTATATAGAAATTAAAATTAAATTAACTAAAGAAATTAAAATGAAGTATTAAAAATCAATTGAGAAAAAGTTTAAATAGTTCTTTCTTAAATGATGTTGTATTTGATATTTTGTGAAGTTGATTATTTAATGTATGTAACGAGTTCCAAAGACGTATGCCATTTACAAAAAAGTGTCTTTCGGATATTAGTCTATTGTACAATATTGGTACAAGACAGTTATTACGGTTAGATCTTGTAAATAGTAATCGCTCGAAAAGGTAAACGGGTTCTTTAGTGAAAATAATTTTATGAACCATAAGTAAAGTTCTAAATTTAAGATAGTCTTCAAATGAAATGTCATAAATTTTATTTAGAAAAGCGGAGATACTATCATATTTGCGTAAACCGTAAACATATCTAACTACACTTTTAAAGACGCGTGTAAGTTTACCCATGACTGCACTATCACAACCTGACAACAATTCACAACCATATAAAAGCGTAGGTAAGATAAACGATTTTGCAAGAACAAATCTAATTTTCTGCGGTGTGAAGTACTGAGAAAACCAAACACTACGGAGAATACTATAAACTTTTCCAGAAGCTTTGTTAATTTCATCATTCCACTTTAGGGTATTATTAACAATCATTCCAAGGTTTTTAGCATTCGCAACGTAGGCGATATCCACTCCATTAATACTAACTTTCGGTATCATATATCTTTTTAAAAATAACAAGGCACTGAGATTTTTTCGGATTTAAGGTAAGACAATTCAACCTAGCCCATTCAAATACGTGGTTCAGTTCAGTATTCAGGTTCTGTACACAATTTTCCACATCTCGTACATTACATGATGTGTATAACTGAACGTCATCAGCGTACATGTGCATTTGGCATGAATTAATTACGCGTGGTAGATCATTTATGTAAATAGAAAACAAAAGAGGGCCAAGTATAGACCCCTGCGGAACACCCCTACTTAAAGACGCAGAGGTAGACGACTTGTCTTTAGAGACAACTACTTGCTCTCTATTCCGAAGGTAAGAGCTAATCAATTTAGAGGAGGTTTCAGAATAACCAAAAATATGTTTAAGCTTTTTAACAAGAGTCAAAAGCTTTAGAGTGGTCCAATAAAGTCAAAAAAAGCAATATTACCACTGTCAACGATATAACGAAGATCTTCCGATACATCAATTAAAGTAGTGATACACCCTCTTTTCCTGCGAAAACCAGATTGCTTAGATGATAAAAGATTATTATTGGATATATGTTCATTCATTTGTTTGCTCATAATTATTTCGAAAACTTTCCAAAGAAAAGGAAGTACGGAAATTGGCCTGTATTCTTTATTAGATTTCGGCAAGGGAATTACTTTTGCCCATTTCCACAAATCAGGGAAAATAGATTTTGTAAAAATAGTGTTAAAAATATGAGTGATATAGGGTAAAACCTGTGGTAAAATAGCTTTAATAAATATTGGATTCATACCGTCTAGACCAATAGATTTTGACTTTATGGAAAGAAAAGCTTCCAGAACATCCTCCTGGTTAACGCAGGAAAAACTAAATAAAGAATCCAGATTGCAATCTGGTAGATTTGCATAAGAGTCAGAACGAAGAGGAGTTGAGTCATTTGAAGTAAATTGTCTATTCAATTCATTTAGTTCAAAAGTGGAAAGATTTACCGATTCACTTTCATCTTTATAACCAATTTTCTTTATCTCTTTCCACATATTTTTAGTATCCATAGCCTCTGAAAATACACGACTATTATAGCGTTGCTTAGCTAACTTTACTTCCCTAGTAACAGATCTACGTAGTGATTTAAAAATTTCATTTGACTGTGTAGTTTTATATCTTTTCCACTTATCGTAAGCAGAATTTCTTTTAACTATTAAATCACAAATATTTTGATTAAACCAAGGGTTAGTAGAAGATTTAAAAGTTTTCTGGTACGTATTTGTCGTATAGGTATGTGGTAGCTTCATAAAAAAAAAGGAAATCTGTTGGTTTAAATCAGGATTACTGTAGATACTGGTCCAATTGATTATATTAATTTCATTTAAAAGAGCATCATAGTTAATATTCTTGTAATCCCGGAAAGTAATATGCTGTGGTTTTTCATCTTTAAAATAAGGAAGGTTAAAGGTCATATAAATGACGTAATTGTTTTGAGAAATTAGGAGAAGAAAACTGGTCATGCAAAAGAACTTTTCTAATATCTGAGACAAAGAACACGTCAATAAGGGTACTACTCATTGAAGTGAAGTGAGTGGGGATAGTAGTGTTTACAGCTATAAGCCCAATCGGTTGGAAAAGTGAAATTAGATCAGAATCAATGAGCAAATTTCCATTTAGGTCTCCAGAAAGAATAATATCACTATAAGATAAACAATTTTCATCTATCATATTAACAACCGGAGAAATATCTGGTGAATCATTAGGCCTATATAAAACACCTATGAGACATTTGCTTACGTCACAAGGAAGTTCAATAAATACAAAATCATATTCTTCATCGATAGATTTGCAAACAAATCGAGAACGTAATTGTTTCTTGACATACATTGCAACGCCTCCAGCACGTTTACCAGTATTCCTATCAGCTCGAAATAAATCATAGCCGTCTATTTTGACCTGAAAGTTTTTTACCTTATTCGGATTGAACCATGTTTCAGATATACAAATTACATCAATTCCTGAAGTTATAAAAATGTATCGAAATTCATCAAATTTACAAAAAAGACTTTGAGCATTTAAGTGACAAATTTTTAAACCTTCCTTTTGTTTACCAATTATACGAATCATAGAATGAGTGTTGTATTTGGAACTCGACCGAATATTAGAAGAAGTCATAATAAAGTATTAAGCAAATATCAACATCAAATAAGAAATACTCAAAAAATTTAAAATAAAAAGGCATAATAGAAAGGAAAGATATAAAAAAAAATACAAAAATAAAAATAGGTTATGGAAATAATTACGACAGTTTTAAATTTTAAAATATTACTGGCGAAACCCTTCTACTACAGAAACTGGAAAGTTGTCACGTGTGTTTTTCGATGTTTCGATATTTTCCAGAAAATGCACATTCTCCACACAAAACGCGCTATCGGACTTAGAGCGTTTGGCATAAATACGGCCACGGCGAGTGTAAACTGATGAGAGTAGTTTTTTCCGTTTTAACTTAATTGCTTCCTTAAGAAGATTGTGGTTAAATCTGGTTAGAGCTTCATTTATATAGAATGGTTCATTAGAATCAAAACCAGTATGACAAAGGCGCAGAAGGTCTTCAGAGTTACGACGAACAACAGCAGCTTGCTTCAAAATATAATTTTTCTCCTGAGCTGATGACAATTTTATGGCAATAGTAGGATCAATAACGTTATCATTTTTACTATTGTTTCGAGAATTTTGAAGACGAGTTATTTTACTTATATTTGGAACAGTTGCATTAATGGTCTCACAAATATTCATAAATGTAGTCTGTAAGTTTTTATTTTCATAGTATGGAATGCCGTGAATTCGTATCTCATTAGCGACTTTAGTATTTTCTTGCTTGTCCAAAGATCGCTTTAAGGTATCAATTTCATTTTTAAGGTCAACAATTTGCGGAATAATTTGTTCTAGCTTGCTGACCCTGTCGGAAACAGAATATATTTTTTCCTCAATGTTGACAATTTTAATTAATATACGCTCCTCAGACTCCTTTATTTTAAATGCAATGTTATTAGATATGTCAATTGACATTCTGGAAAAACGTTCTTCCATTAATAGCATAAGTTGGGAATCAGGATTCATTTTATGCCAAATTATAAGAACAATTTAGTCACTAAATACCGTGTCGATAAGATATTATTCCGGGCCTTTTAAAAATACGGTTTCGGTATTAACAAAATGCGAAAATCTGGCAGCACCGTGTGTGGTGAATATAAAAACAGCTGGTATTCTTTTTATGTTTAATGGTATATATAATATTTTGTGGTTTTCCAAACAATTGAGTGGTTTGCGAACCAAAATTCCAATAAATATAAATAAATTTAATGGAAAGTGACTTACTTTATTATAAAAAGTAAATAAAACACCATTAATGATACTGTGCAAACTTTAAAACACTACACACTCCCGCTGGTTGATAACAAACAAAATGATGTGAAACAAGTCGTTGTAAGTTATACTTTTATTTAATAATTAATTATAACAAAGAGCGATACAGAAGATCCGTGTTTATCACTATAGGGTTGCCAATTGAATCGATTTTTTAATTTTAAATTATTAATTTTTAAGTTATAATTTTTAAGTTTTAATTATTAATTTTTCATTATTCATTTTCCATCTTTCATTACTCATTTTTCAATCTTAGTTTTTCGTTTTCCATTTTTCAGTTTTCCATTTTTCATTTTTCAGTTTTTATTTTCCATTGTTCATTTCCCGTTTTTCATTTTTCAATTTTCATTTTCCATTTTCGCTTTTCATTTTCCATTTTTCAATTTTCCATTCTTCATTTTTCAATTTTCCATTTTCCATTTTTCAATTTTCATTTTCCATTTTTCATATTTCATTTTTCAATTTTCATTTTCCATTTTTCAATTTTCATTTTCCATTTTCAATTTTTCAATTTTCAATTTCCATTTTTCAATTTTCATTTTCAATTTTCCATTTTAGATTTTTCATTTTCCATTTTCCATTTTTCAATTGTCATTTTCCATTTTGCGTTTTTCATTTCCCATTTTTCAATTTTCAATTTCCATTTTTCAATTTTCATTTTCCATTTTTAATTTTTCAATTTTCAATTTCCATTTTTAATTTTTTAATTTTCAATTTCCATTAGTCATTTTTCAATTTTCATTTTCCATTTTTCAATTTCTTTTTCCACTTTCCATTTTGCATTTTCCATTTTTCATTTTTCAATTTTCTTTTTCCATTTTCCATTTTTCATTTTCCATTTTTCATATTTCAGTTTTCGTTTTCCATTTTGCACTTAACATTTTCCATTTTTCATTTTTCAATTTTCATTTTCCATTTTGCATTTTCCATTTTTCAATTTTCTTTTTTCATTTTCCATTCTCCATTTTTCATTTTCTATTTTCCATTTTACATTTTTCATTTTCCGTTTTTCATTTTCCATTTTCCATTTTTCATGTTCTATTTTCCATTTTTCATTTTCTATTTTTCTTTTTTCATTTTTCATTTTCCATTTTCCATTTTTCATTTTACATTTTCCATTTTCTGTTTTTCATTTTCCATTTTCCATTCTCCATTTTTCCATTTTTCATCTTCCATTTTTCATTTTCCATTTTTCGTTTTCATTTTTTCTTTCATATTGGCGATTTTTTTTTATTATAACGTGAGGTATGTTATTGTGTTCTTAATATATATGCATAATTTTTTTGTGACATTTTTTTATGTTGTTGTACAATTATTATGTTCAACCACTAAACTGTTACAACAAACACACTGGGCTTTATGTTTTTTTAGAGGTATCTACATATTTTTGCTCGTATCTAATCACGATGATGCCCGACTTAGCCCATTTGCAATACCAACCTGCTGGGAATTATGGCAAATGATATTATTGTAGCCTTATCCAGTTAGATGCCTTTTTTTGTGAATGAGCGTGATTTCAACAGACAGACGGACATCGCAATATCGACTCGAGCTGTGATAAGGATCAAGAATGTATATACTACATGGGGTCGGAAATTAGTTTTTCGATGCGTTACAAACAGAATGACAAACCTATATATACCCTCTGCCACTGACGTGTGGAGGGTATAAAAATACTTGAATTTATATGTAAAAAATATATAAAATTTATTAATAAATATTCATATTAATTTTTATAATTTTTTTATAAAAAAAACAAGTAAGAATGTTAAATTCGGCTGTGCCGAATCTTTGATACCCTCCACCTCGGTTTGAGTATTGATAATAAATGTAAACAAAATATTGGAAAAATATGCATGTGTTTCCTATATGCATGCGTCTCCGGTTATATGACATAACTTCTCGTTTAATTTAGTTTTTGCTAATTAAACAGCTTGCCATAACCTCCATTGCAAAGGTAATGGTTATGTAGGGTGGCTATATGCGTTAAATCGTGCTAATTGGAGATGGCTGTATAGTTTCTTTTAACTGGCGAAATATTTTTTCATTGCGGCCATATAGGATGGAGTAACAAAAAAATAACCAAAAAAAAGCTCCCTCAACTTTTTTATTAAAATATTGCCATATTTGGAAAACAGAGAACAAATTTATAATAATAATAAATAATCAAATTAGGGATGCCAAACGCAAAAAACCAAATGTCCAAACATTTTAAATAAAATTATTTGTTATCTTTATTTTCTGAAAAACTTAAAATTTTCATCCAAAAAAATTGTGAAAAATAATATATAAATAATATTCTCATCAAATTGCGTTTATTTATGTAACAATTTTTGTGTTCGCAATTCTTAAATATCATTTAAGGTTTTCTAAAATTCATTGAATTTAAATCAATGTTTTCTGTAGTCCGATTCTGTAAATTTCAACGATCCGACAATCGCAAAATATATAGACAGTTATTGTTGTTTGCACTAAGGATTAAGTGATTCACTAAGTACAGACACCTTAACGACAGTCGACATCTCTATTTTTCTATTTATTTAATTTATTTATTTAAGCGAAAAACACAAAGAAAAATAGAAAAAAACGAATTACTTCGTGTTTGACAGGATGATTTTATGTTTATGTTTAATATCTCTATTTTTTACTAATATTTCTGTTTATTTATTTGAAAATGAAATAATGAATTGAATATGCTATTTAATTTTTTTATTTATATAAAAAAGTTTTTTAATAGAAGCAAAATATTTTCACTATTTTATGATTTTTATTTATGTATGACGACATTTCAACCTAAAAATTTAAGTTTTTATCGATTGAATAAACAACACAAAAATGGTTGTCGTTTAGCTGATTTTAACAATAGCGAATATCGTTTAAAAATTTTACTGATAATTTTGCTTTTCTTTTTTTTTAACGATTCGATTATCGTTAAAAGAAGTTACTGAAAAGCTATTAATTTCTCCGGAATGCCAATATTTTTTTTAAATGTAAACATTTCTTAATTGTGAACATATTTGGTTTTTTTTTTTTTTTTGGAATTTGATGCAATTGAGTCTTCTAAATTTAAAATTATTATTTCCGACGTTTTGATATGATTTTCTGAAATTCAATTAATATTTTCTAATTTATAATTGGGAATCTGAATTCCAATTTTTAGAATTGATATTTTCTTTAATTTGAATGGGAATTTAAATTTCATAGCAAGCAGTTGTGTTCTTTCAAACAAAAAAAAATAAAATATAAAATAATTTTCAAAAAATTCAATTTTATTCAATTTATATTGATTTGAATTCTTTATAATGGATAAAACAACAATTCCTTTGTGTAACAAAATTAAAGAACCACTGGATAAATTTTGGAACCACGACTATTCTACGGCTGATTCTAATTTGACAAAAAAAATTCGTTAACTGCCTCTGCAATCCAAAGTTCTATGAATGAGTCTACCTCTTCCAGTTGTTCATTCCCGTTAGATAAGGAAAATGGTATTGGAATGATTTCCAAAAACAACTTACAAAATTTTCAAGCAGATACCATCAGTCAACGCTCAAATACAAATGATGATGATATGACAAATGAATATTTTTCTCAAGATGAAATTTTGGACTCAGGTGATGATATGGTAAATTTTCAACTAGTTAAAAATAAAAGATTTAAGACAAACTCAAAAGGAGATTTAAAAATAGATTTAACAAAATTACGTCCTGCTGATTCTGAAATTAGACCTAGCTGTAGTCAAAATAGATTTTCTATTTTAGAAGATTTCAATGTTGAGGAAAACTCTATTAAAAACAATGAAAAATCTAATCCGGTGTCTAAAAAGCAAAAGAACGTTAAAAACTTTTGTCCTCCTATTTTTCTTTATGGTGTCAATATTAAGAGCTTAGTTGATTAGTTGAAAACCAAAGGTCTTGTTTTTAAAATCGTTAATAAAAAGCAAACTTTACTTACAAGATGTCTCGGCACATTCAGAGATGATGCAGTTACTCAGAGAGAAGAAAATTGAATCTTATTCATTCACACTTTCAGAAATGAGGCGCCAGTCTTTAGTTTTGCGTGGACTTTATTATGATACTGATATTAATGACATTCATGATGATTTAAATAAATTGGTCCCTGATTCTGTTCATTCTGTTTCTAAATTTCAGACGTCCTTTTCTAAAAAGAATAATATAGAGACTGGTTTATTTCTAGTTACACTTAAAGAGGATAAACGTTCGAACGAGTTGTCTAATATTCGCTTTATTTTAAATCAGGTTATAATTTGGGAGAAATCTAAACAAAATCAGAAAGTAGTTCAATGTTATCGTTGTCAGAAATGGGGTCACATGTCTAAGTATTGCAATCGTTCTTTCGCTTGTGTTAAATGTTCTTCAAATCATGGTCCTGGATAATGTTCCTTTACTCCCAGTGAAAACAGTCTTCCATATTGTTTCAATTGCCAGAAATGTGGACCCCCAGCTAGTTGGCGTGGTTGTCCTGCTTTTAAGAACTATTTAGATCTGAAGCGAAAAGTTTCAGATAAAGCTAAAGACACAAGAATTCAGGCATCAAATAATGTTTATAATGCTATTAATTTTATAGACCCTAGTAAAACTTTTTCCACTCATTTTAATAAAGATTGCAATTCTTCAAATAAACCTAGTTTTATAATTGATTTTTTTTAAATAGCTAAAATTTTATGTTAGCCAGATTCGTTGGAAGTAAGAATCAAAAATTTCATAAAAAATTTTTCATCAATGTCCAAATCACAGCCGAAAGCCGAATGCAAAAGTCTATTTCAGAAAGTTTTAACTACTTATGGTTCATAATGTATTAAAAATGATTTCATATAATGTTAGATCTCTTGTGGAGACAAGTCGGATAACACAAGGGAACAATGGTTCTGTTGATTAAGAACTGAATATTGTTTTTAAGGTTATTTGGGACGCTGAATCCAAATCTGCCCTTGGTTTTTTTCTATCAGCTCGACTTTTCGAGATATACCGTTATGTTCAAAATTAAGGCACTTCCGCTACATATATTGGAATAACTTGAAAACGGTTCACCATATTAAATTAAAAAAAAAATCCGAAACTCGCAAACAATATTCTCTTAAAGCCGTGCTTACTTTGTTTTTAAATTTTCCAAGTAGTTTTAGAGATATCGTTCAAGTTTTGAAAAAAAAATTAAAATTTTTTTAAAAAAAACATTTTTTTGTTCTTTAAAAATTCCTAAAAAATAAAAATGGGACAAAAATCACAGTTTTGGTCTACAAACAGTTAGTTAAATATATTTCGAATAAAATGAGCTTTATTTCATTGCAATCGGTGCACAACTTTTGATTTTGTTCACGATTTACTGAATTGATATAAATCGCGATTTCCATACAAAAATAACATTTTCTAATGTGTAAGTGTTTGTATGTAATAAGTTAGTTTTTTATGATTCTAAGAATTAAAAAAATTAAGTAATAAAAAAAGATTATTTCATTTTTATGGTTGCGGTAGCAAACTCGTAACGCCTATAAATTTTATTGTCCCTTTATGACACCTAGTCAGTTCACAGTCAATTAAAGAGAAAAAAGAAAAGTCCACTTGTTTTTATTGATGTGTGGTTTACCGTTGGTAACGGATGATTTTTTAAAGGAATTCCCCTGAACACATGTGTTCATTCATAAGTGACTGTCAATAAAATTGTGGATATAATTTTTTTTGGTACTTCAGTAAAAAACTACTAAGTATTTATATGGGTTCATTCAACCAATTATTCTCATTCAACAAGTGTTTACGAAAGCGAAAAGTATAACGACAAAAAATATAAATCATTTTACATTGAACATTGAACATTTAATCAGTCAACACAAAAAAGTTCAATTTTGTTCCCGTGTGTTATTTATTGAAAATTGTGTTACTTTGATATATACTTCAAAAGTGTGCAATGGCTACGTCAAGAAACACCTGTAAAATCAATCCCAACTATTTTTGTAACATATGTGGCGAATACACGTTTATAAAAAATAGAAAAAGTGTGTCAGATTTTATTAAAAAAATTTATTTTGACTACTTCGGATTTACCATGGAAACCCGTGACAAGTACTGGATTCCTAATACTGTATGTAAAAACTGTGTAGAGTATTTAAGGTTATGGGCAAACAAGCAACGGACCCACTTCAAGTATAAAACACCAATGATCTGGCGGGAACCTTCGAATCATTATGATGATTGTTATTTTTGCGCTGTCAACATAACAGGCATTAATAAAACAAACCGGTCTAAATGGATTTATCCTAACGTGTTGTCTATTACCCAACCAGTCCTGTACTCTAGTGAGGATTCAGAACCACAACCATCTTCATCTACACACAATTTCCACGACTTACGACAAAATGTTCCTTCACCAATTTCTGAATTTGGATCAGATGACTTGCATTTAGATATTTCTTCTGAACGCGAGCAATTTAATCAGGAGGAGCTTAGTGATTTAGTGAGAGACCTTGGACTTTCTAAAAAAGCATCTGAAATTCTTGCTTCTCGATTAAAGCAAAAAAATCTGTTAACCCAAGGAACAACAATTTCATACTACCGTAACAGAGAGAAAAACTTACTTCCATTCTTTTCCGAAGACGATGAATTTGTTTATTGTTCAGATGTTCCTGGTTTAGTAACAGCGATGGGATTAGAGGAGTATGATCCAAATGACTGGCGACTATTTATAGATTCTTCTAAACGCAGCCTAAAATGTGTACTTCTGCATAACGGTAATAAATTGGGTTCGTTGCCCATTGCACATTCAACTAAAGCTAAAGAAGAATATTCTACAATTGCCTCAGTTATAAATAAAATAAAGTACAACGAACACCGCTGGCTAATTTGTGTGGATCTAAAAATGGTGAATTTTCTTCTAGGCCAACAAGGTGGCTACACAAAATATCCGTGTTTCATTTGTTTATGGGATAGCAGAGCCAGATCTGAACACTGGAGTAAGAAAGACTGGCCTTCGAGGGAAGCTATGGTTCCAGGAAACCACAATATAGTTAATCAACCACTTGTGCCCAGGGATCGCATAATACTGCCACCTCTCCATATCAAGCTAGGACTTATGAAACAATTTGTCAAAGCTCTCAACAAGGACGGTGATTGTTTTAGATATATCAGTAAAAAGTTCAACAATTTGAGTTCGGAGAAAATGAAAGCTGGCATTTTTGATGGCCCTCAAATCAAAAAATTAATCAATGATGAAAATTTTAGTAATTCCATGACAGATATTGAAAGAAACGCTTGGAATGAATTTGTTTGGATAGTGCGCAATTTCCTGGGAAACAAAAAGGGTGAGCACTATTCGGACCACGTGGATAACATGTTGTCACATTTCAAGCAGCTTGGTTGTAATATGAGCATTAAGTTGCACTACCTACACAGTCATTTGGATTGTTTCCCTGAAAATCTTGGAGACTTCAGTGAAGAACAAGGTGAACGTTTCCATCAAGATATCCGCACTATAGAGGAGCGGTACAAGGGTCACTGGGATAAGCATATGATGGCGGACTATTGCTGGAGCATTAAAACAAATCCCTCTAAACAACGTTATTTAAGAAAATCTTATAAAACAAAATTTTTCGATAAGTTGTAATTACATTGTAATATTTGTGTATTAAAATTTTTTATTTTTCTTTAAAATTCTCTTTTTGTGTTAAATTAAAAAGTATAGCTGACCATAAAAATGAAATAATCTTTTTTTATTACTTAATTTTTTTAATTCTTAGAATCATAAAAAACTAACTTATTACATACAAACACTTACACATTAGAAAATGTTATTTTTGTATGGAAATCGCGATTTATATCAATTCAGTAAATCGTGAACAAAATCAAAAGTTGTGCACCGATTGCAATGAAATAAAGCTCATTTTATTCGAAATATATTTAACTAACTGTTTGTAGACCAAAACTGTGATTTTTGTCCCATTTTTATTTTTTAGGAATTTTTAAAGAACAAAAAAAATGTTTTTTTTTAAAAATTTTAATTTTTTTTTCAAAACTTGAACGATATCTCTAAAACTACTTGGAAAATTTAAAAACAAAGTAAGCACGGCTTTAAGAGAATATTGTTTGCGAGTTTCGGATTTTTTTTTTAATTTAATATGGTGAACCGTTTTCAAGTTATTCCAATATATGTAGCGGAAGTGCCTTAATTTTGAACATAACGGTATATCTCGAAAAGTCGAGCTGATAGAAAAAAACCAAGTGCAGATTTGAAATCAGCTACCTCAAATTAGTAAAAATTTGCTATAAATTTCAAATCAACACAAAAAAAATTCAATTTTGTTCCCTTGTGTAATAGATTTACTAAGTTTGCTTAAACACAATAATATTGATTTAGCTTTTATTCAGGAAACGCATTTAAAACAACGAAGAATTTCTTTGAATGATTACAGCTTTATCAGAGATAATAGCTCCCAAGGTTTAGGTATTGTTATTAAACAAAATTATCAGTTTTTTAAAATTGAGATATCTGGTGTGGCCTTTTCAATTTATTTATTGAAATTCGCACTTCAGTACATAACATAATTAAAAAAATTTTAGTAGGGTCGATTAACTTTCCATGTAACTTTAGTGTAAACTTAATTTTAGATGGCCTTTCAAATATAACCACTTTTTCGCAAAACTTTGACGGAACTATAATTGGTGGAGATTTTAACGCCAAAAATATTTCTTGGGGTGATACTCTAAATAACACGATTGGCTATGCATTTTATAGTTGGCTTCAGCTTAATTCACATTCATTTATAAGACTGCAATTCCTTTCCATCTTACCCTAATGGCTGTTCTTTTTTAGATAATTTTCTTTTGAGCTCTAATCTTATTGACTTATTTAGTCCCAATTATATTATAAATAGTTTGCCATCCTTTTCAGACCATTTTCCATTAATATTACATCTAAAATTATTTGATTTTGATATTATTCGAAATCAAAGAAGTTCATTTATATCTTTTAAGAATACCAATTGGGATTTATTTAAAAATTATATTATAATTGATCTTCTACAATACTTTCCTCCATCGAATAAAAATTTATCTAATGTTGAAATAGATTATTACGTTGAAAAATTTACATCTACTGTAAATATTTGTAGTGATATTCATTCTAAAAAAATAGAATATAAAACCAAAAGTTTTGTTGCTTCTGATTTTGTGAAGAATTTATTAAAAATTAAGTATGGTTGGCAAAAAAATTTGAGAAAAACCTTTAACAGAACTTTAAATAGACATAATGATCAATATAAATTAATTTCTAAGCAAATTCAACTTTTAAACATTTTAATAAAAGAACTGGTGAGTAAGGAACAAATTCAAAGCTTTAAGTAAAAACTGAATAACATCAAACCAGGACCTCTTGCTCATAAGAATATTTATGCACATTCTCCACACAAAACGCGCTATCGGACTTAGGCGTTTGGCATAAATACGGCCACGGCGAGTGTAAACTGATGAGAGTAGTTTTTTCCGTTTTAACTTAATTGCTTCCTTAAGAAGATTGTGGTTAAATCTGGTTAGAGCTTCATTTATATAGAATGGTTCATTAGAATCAAAACCAGCATGACAAAGGCGCAGAAGGTCTTCAGAGTTACGACGAAAAACAGCAGCTTGCTTCAAAATATAATTTTTCTCCTGAGCTGATGACAATTTTATGGCAATAGTAGGATCAATAACGTTATCATTTTTACTATTGTTTCGAGAATTTTGAAGACGAGTTATTTTACTTATATTTGGAACAGTTGCATTAATGGTCTCACAAATATTCATAAATGTAGTCTGTAAGTTTTTATTTTCATAGTATGGAATGAAGTGAATTCGTATCTCATTAGCGACTTTAGTATTTTCTTGCTTGTCCAAAGATCGCTTTAAGGTATCAATTTCATTTTTAAGGTCAACAATTTGCGGAATAATTTGTTCTAGCTTGCTGACCCTGTCGGAAACAGAATATATTTTTTCCTCAATGTTGACAATTTTAGTTAATATACGCTCCTCAGACTCCTTTATTTTAAATGCAATGTTATTAGATATGTCAATTGACATTCTGGAAAAACGTTCTTCCATTAATAGCATAAGTTGGGAATCAGGATTCATTTTATGCCAAATTATAAGAACAATTTAGTCACTAAATACCGTGTCGATAAGATATTATTCCGGGGTTTTTAAAAATACGGTTTCGGTATTAACAAAATGCGAAAATCTGACAGCACCGTGTGTGGTGAATATAAAAACAGCTGGTATTCTTTTTATGTTTAATGGTATATATAATATTTTGTGGTTTTCCAAACAATTGAGTGGTTTGCGAACCAAAATTCCAATAAATATAAATAAATTTAATGGAAAGTGACTTACTTTATTATAAAAAGTAAATAAAACACCATTAATGATACTGTGCAAACTTCAATACACTACACACTCCCGCTGGTTGATAACAAACAAAATGATGTGAAACAAGTCGTTGTAAGTTATACTTTTATTTAATAATTAATTATAACAAAGAGCGATACAAAAGATCCGTGTTTATCACTATAGGGTTGCCAATTGAATCGATTTTTTAATTTTAAATTATTAATTTTTAAGTTATAATTTTTAAGTTTTAATTATTAATTTTTCATTATTCATTTTCCATCTTTCATTACTCATTTTTCAATCTTAGTTTTTCGTTTTCCATTTTTCAGTTTTCCATTTTTCATTTTTCAGTTTTTATTTTCCATTGTTCATTTCCGGTTTTTCATTTTTCAATTTTCATTTTCCATTTTCGCTTTTCATTTTCCATTTTTCAATTTTCCATTCTTCATTTTTCAATTTTCCATTTTCCATTTTTCAATTTTCATTTTCCATTTTTCATATTTCATTTTTCAATTTTCATTTTCCATTTTTCAATTTTCATTTTCCATTTTCAATTTTTCAATTTTCAATTTCCATTTTTCAATTTTCATTTTCAATTTTCCATTTTAGATTTTTCAATTTTCATTTTCCATTTTCTATTTTTCAATTGTCATTTTCCATTTTGCGTTTTCCATTTCCCATTTTTCAATTTCCATTTTTCAATTTTCATTTTCCATTTTTAATTTTTCAATTTTCAATTTCCATTTTTAATTTTTCAATTTTCAATTTCCATTAGTCATTTTTCAATTTTCATTTTCCATTTTTCAATTTCTTTTTCCACTTTCCATTTTGCATTTTCCATTTTTCAATTTTCTTTTTCCATTTTCCATTTTTCATTTTCCATTTTTCATATTTCAGTTTTCGTTTTCCATTTTGCACTTAACATTTTCCATTTTTCATTTTTCAATTTTCATTTTCCATTTTGCATTTTCCATTTTTCAATTTTCTTTTTTCATTTTCCATTTTCCATTCTCCATTTTTCATTTTCTATTTTCCATTTTACATTTTTCATTTTCCGTTTTTCATTTTCCATTTTTCATGTTCTATTTTCCATTTTTCATTTTCTATTTTTCTTTTTTCATTTTCCATTTTTCATTTTACATTTTCCATTTTCTGTTTTTCATTTTCCATTTTCCATTCTCCATTTTTCCATTTTTCATCTTCCATTTTTCATTTTCCATTTTTCGTTTTCATTTTTTCTTTCATATTGGCGATTTTTTTTTATTATAACGTGATAACGATAAAAAATATGTGGCAATACTACTAACAAGAGGTATGTTATTGTGTTCTTAATATATATGCATAATTTTTTTGTGACATTTTTTTATGTTGTTGTACAATTATTATTTTCAACCACTAAACTGTTACAACAAACACACTGGGCTTTATGTTTTTTTAGAGGTATCTACATATTTTTGCTCGTATCTAATCACGATGATGCCCGACTTAGCACATTTGCAATACCAACCTGCTGGGAATTATGGCAAATGATATTATTGTAGCCTTATCCAGTTAGATGCCTTTTTTTGTGAATGAGCGTGATTTCAACAGACAGACGGACATCGCAATATCGACTCGCGCTGTGATAAGGATCAAGAATGTATATACTACATGGGGTCGGAAATTAGTTTTTCGATGCGTTACAAACAGAATGACAAACCTATATATACCCTCTGCCACTGACGTGTGGAGGGTATAAAAATACTTGAATTTATATGTAAAAAATATATAAAATTTATTAATAAATATTCATAATAATTTTTATAATTTTTTTATAAAAAAAACAAGTAAGAATGTTAAATTCGGCTGTGCCGAATCTTTGATACCCTCCACCTCGGTTTGAGTATTGATAATAAATGTAAACAAAATATTGGAAAAATATGCATGTGTTTCCTATATGCATGCGTCTCCGGTTATATGACATAACTTCTCGTTTAATTTAGTTTTTGCTAATTAAACATCTTGCCATAACCTCCATTGCAAAGGTAATGGTTATGTAGGGTGGCTATATGCATTAAATCGTGCTAATTGGAGATGACTGTATAGTTTCTTTTAACTGGCGAAATATTTTTTCATTGCGGCCATATAGGATGGAGTAACAAAATAATAACCAAAAAAAGCTCCCTCAACTTTTTTATTAAAATATTGCCATATTTGGAAAACAGAGAACAAATTTATAATAATAATAAATAATCAAATTAGGGATGCCAAACGCAAAAAACCAAATGTCCCAAACATTTTAAATAAAATTATTTGTTATCTTTATTTTCTGAAAAACTTAAAATTTTCATCCAAAAAAATTGTGAAAAATAATATATAAATAATATTCTCATCAAATTGCGTTTATTTATGTAACAATTTTTGTATTCGCAATTCTTAAATATCATTTAAGGTTTTCTAAAATTCATTGAATTTAAATCAATGTTTTCTGTAGTCCGATTCCGTAAATTTCAACGATCCGACAATCGCAAAATATATAGACAGTTATTGTTGTTTGCACTAAGGATTAAGTGATTCACTAAGTACAGACACCTTTATTTATTTAAGCGAAAAACACAAAGAAAAATAGAAAAAAACGAATTACTTCGCGTTTGACAGGATGATTTTATGTTTATGTTTAATATCTCTATTTTTTACTAATATTTCTGTTTATTTATTTGAAAATGAAATAATGAATTGAATATGCTATTTAATTTTTTTATTTATATAAAAAAGTTTTTTAATAGAAGCAAAATATTTTCACTATTTTATGATTTTTATTTATGTATGACGACATTTCAACCTAAAAATTTAAGTTTTTATCGATTGAATAAACAAAACAAAAATGGTTGTCGTTTAGCTGATTTTAACAATAGCAATATGTCTGAAAAATGACGATAAATCTAACAAACAAAAAAAAAAAAAAAAAAATAGCGAATATCGTTTAAAAATTTTACTGATAATTTTGCTTTTCTTTTTTTTAACGATTCGATTATCGTTAAAAGAAGTTACTGAAAAGCTATTAATTTCTCCGGAATGCCAATATTTTTTTTAAATGTAAACATTTCTTAATTGTAAACATATTTGGTGTTTTTTTTTGGAATTTGATGCAATTGAGTCTTCTAAATTTAAAATTATTATTTCCGACGTTTTGATATGATTTTCTGAAATTCAATTAATATTTTCTAATTTATAATTGGGAATCTGAATTCCAATTTTTAGAATTGATATTTTCTTTAATTTGAATGGGAATTTAAATTTCATAGCAAGCAGTTGTGATCTTTCAAACAAAAAAAAAAAAATATAAAATAATTTTCAAAAAATACAATTTTATTCAATTTATTTGAATTCTTTATAATGGATAAAACAACAATTCCTTTGTGTAACAAAATTAAAGAACCACCGGATAAATTTTGGAACCACGACTATTCTACGGCTGATTCTAATTTGACAAAAAAAATTCGTTAACTGCCTCTGCAATCCAAAGTTCCATGAATGAGTCTACCTCTTCCAGTTGTTCATTCCCGTTAGATAAGGAAAATGGTATTGGAATGATTTCCAAAAACAACTTACAAAATTTTCAAGCAGATACCATCAGTCAACGCTCAAATACAAATGATGATGATATGACAAATGAATATTTTTCTCAAGATGAAATTTTGGACTCAGGTGATGATATGGTAAATTTTCAACTAGTTAAAAATAAAAGATTTAAGACAAACTCAAAAGGAGATTTAAAAATAGATTTAACAAAATTACGTCCTGCTGATTCTGTAATTAGACCTAGCTGTAGTCAAAATAGATTTTCTATTTTAGAAGATTTCAATGTTGAGGAAAACTCTATTAAAAACAATGAAAAATCTAATCCGGTGTCTAAAAAGCAAAAGAACGTTAAAAACTTTTGTCCTCCTATTTTTCTTTATGGTGTCAATATTAAGAGCTTAGTTGATTAGTTGAAAACCAAAGGTCTTGTTTTTAAAATCGTTAATAAAAAGCAAACTTTACTTACAAGATGTCTCGGCACATTCAGAGATGATGCAGTTACTCAGAGAGAAGAAAATTGAATCTTATTCATTCACACTTTCAGAAATGAGGCGCCAGTCTTTAGTTTTGCGTGGACTTTATTATGATACTGATATTAATGACATTCATGATGATTTAAATAAATTGGTCCCTGATTCTGTTCATTCTGTTTCTAAATTTCAGACGTCCTTTTCTAAAAAGAATAATATAGAGACTGGTTTATTTCTAGTTACACTTAAAGAGGATAAACGTTCGAACGAGTTGTCTAATATTCGCTTTATTTTAAATCAGGTTATAACTTGGGAGAAACCTAAACAAAATCAGAAAGTAGTTCAATGTTATCGTTGTCAGAAATGGGGTCACATGTCTAAGTATTGCAATCGTTCTTTCGCTTGTGTTAAATGTTCTTTAAATCATGGTCCTGGATAATGTTCCTTTACTCCCAGTGAAAACAGTCTTCCATATTGTTTCAATTGCCAGAAATGTGGACCCCCAGCTAGTTGGCGTGGTTGTCCTGCTTTTAAGAACTATTTAGATCTGAAGCGAAAAGTTTCAGATAAAGCTAAAGACACAAGAATTCAGGCATCAAATAATGTTTCTAATGCTATTAATTTTATAGACCCTAGTAAAACTTTTTCAACTCATTTTAATAAAGATTGCAATTCTTCAAATTAACCTAGTTTTATAATTGATTTTTTTTAAATAGCTAAAATTTTATGTTAGCCAGATTCGTTGGAAGTAAGAATCAAAAATTTCATAAAAAATTTTTCATCAATGTCCAAATCACAGGCGAAAGCCGAATGCAAAAGTCTATTTCAGAAAGTTTTAACTACTTACGGTTCATAATGTATTAAAAATGATTTCATATAATGTTAGATCTCTTGTGGAGACAAGTCGGATAATAGATTTACTAAGTTTGCTTAAACACAATAATATTGATTTAGCTTTTATTCAGAAAACGCGTTTAAAACAACGAAGAATTTCTTTGAATGATTACAGCTTTATCAGAGATATTAGCTCCCAAGGTTTAGGTATTGTTATTAAACAAAATTATCAGTTTTTTAAAATTGAGATATCTGGTGTGGCCTTTTCAATTTATTTATTGAAATTCGCACTTCAGTACATAACATAATTAAAAAAATTTTAGTAGGGTCGATTAATTTTCCATGTAACTTTAGTGTAAACTTAATTTTAGATGGCCTTTCAAATATAACAACTTTTTCGCAAAACTTTGACGGAACTATAATTGGTGGAGATTTTAACGCCAAAAATATTTCTTGGGGTGATACTCTAAATAACACGATTGGCTATGCATTTTATAGTTGGCTTCAGCTTAATTCACATTCATTTATAAGACTGCAATTCCTTTCCATCTTACCCTAATGGCTGTTCTTTTTTAGATAATTTTCTTTTGAGCTCTAATCTAATTGACTTATTTAGTCCCAATTATATTATAAATAGTTTGCCATCCTTTTCAGACCATTTTCCATTAATATTACATCTAAAATTATTTGATTTTGATATTATTCGAAATCAAAGAAGTTCATTTATATCTTTTAAGAATACCAATTGGGATTTATTTAAAAATTATATTATAATTGATCTTCTACAATACTTTCCTCCATCGAATAAAAATTTATCTAATGTTGAAATAGATTATTACGTTGAAAAATTTACATCTACTGTAAATATTTGTAGTGATATTCATTCTAAAAAAATAGAATATAAAACCAAAAGTTTTGTTGCTTCTGATTTTGTGAAGAATTTATTAAAAATTAAGTATGGTTGGCAAAAAAATTTGAGAAAAACCTTTAACAGAACTTTAAATAGACATAATGATCAATATAAATTAATTTCTAAGCAAATTCAACTTTTAAACATTTTAATAAAAGAACTGGTGAGTAAGGAACAAATTCAAAGCTTTAAGTAAAAACTGAATAACATCAAACCAGGACCTCTTGCTCATAAGAATATTTATGCACATTCTCCACACAAAACGCGCTATCGGACTTAGAGCGTTTGGCATAAATACGGCCACGGCGAGTGTAAACTGATGAGGGTAGTTTTTTCCGTTTTAACTTAATTGCTTCCTTAAGAAGATTGTGGTTAAATCTGGTTAGAGCTTCATTTATATAGAATGGTTCATTAGAATCAAAACCAGCATGACAAAGGCGCAGAAGGTCTTCAGAGTTACGACGAAAAACAGCAGCTTGCTTCAAAATATAATTTTTCTCCTGAGCTGATGACAATTTTATGGCAATAGTAGGATCAATAACGTTATCATTTTTACTATTGTTTCGAAAATTTTGAAGACGAGTTATTTTACTTATATTTGGAACAGTTGCATTAATGGTCTCACAAATATTCATAAATGTAATCTGTAAGTTTTTATTTTCATAGTATGGAATGAAGTGAATTCGTATCTCATTAGCGACTTTAGTATTTTCTTGCTTGTCCAAAGATCGCTTTAAGGTATCAATTTCATTTTTAAGGTCAACAATTTGCGGAATAATTTGTTCTAGCTTGCTGACCCTGTCGGAAACAGAATATATTTTTTCCTCAATGTTGACAATATTAGTTAATATACGCTCCTCAGACTCCTTTATTTTAAATGCAATGTTATTAGATATGTCAATTGACATTCTGGAAAAACGTTCTTCCATTAATAGCATAAGTTGGGAATCAGGATTCATTTTATGCCAAATTATAAGAACAATTTAGTCACTAAATACCGTGTCGATAAGATATTATTCCGGGCCTTTTAAAAATACGGTTTCGGTATTAACAAAATGCGAAAATCTGACAGCACCGTGTGTGGTGAATATAAAAACAGCTGGCATTCTTTTTATGTTTAATGGTATATATAATATTTTGTGGTTTTCCAAACAATTGAGTGGTTTGCGAACCAAAATTCCAATAAATATAAATAAATTTAATGGAAAGTGACTTACTTTATTATAAAAAGTAAATAAAACACCATTAATGATACTGTGCAAACTTCAATACACTACACACTCCCGCTGGTTGATAACAAACAAAATGATGTGAAACAAGTCGTTGTAAGTTATACTTTTATTTAATGATTAATTATAACAAAGAGCGATACAAAAGATCCGTGTTTATCACTATAGGGTTGCCAATTGAATCGATTTTTTAATTTTAAATTATTAATTTTTAAGTTATAATTTTTAAGTTTTAATTATTAATTTTTCATTATTCATTTTCCATCTTTCATTACTCATTTTTCAATCTTAGTTTTTCGTTTTCCATTTTTCAGTTTTCCATTTTTCATTTTTCAGTTTTTATTTTCCATTGTTCATTTCCCGTTTTTCATTTTTCAATTTTCATTTTCCATTTTCGCTTTTCATTTTCCATTTTTCAATTTTCCATTCTTCATTTTTCAATTTTCCATTTTCCATTTTTCAATTTTCCATTTTTCATATTTCATTTTTCAATTTTCATTTTCCATTTTTCAATTTTCATTTTCCATTTTCAATTTTTCAATTTTTCAATTTTTCAATTTTCAATTTCCATTTTTCAATTTTCATTTTCAATTTTCCATTTTAGATTTTTCAATTTTCATTTTCCATTTTCCATTTTTCAATTGTCATTTTCCATTTTGCGTTTTCCATTTCCCATTTTTCAATTTACAATTTCCATTTTTCAATTTTCATTTTCCATTTTTAATTTTTCAATTTTCAATTTCCATTTTTAATTTTTCAATTTTCAATTTCCATTAGTCATTTTTCAATTTTCAATTTTCATTTTCCATTTTTCAATTTCTTTTTCCACTTTCCATTTTGCATTTTCCATTTTTAATTTTTCAATTTTCTTTTTCCATTTTCCATTTTTCATTTTCCATTTTTCATATTTCAGTTTTCGTTTTCCATTTTGCACTTAACATTTTCCATTTTTCATTTTTCAATTTTCATTTTCCATTTTGCATTTTCCATTTTTCAATTTTCTTTTTTCATTTTCCATTCTCCATTTTTCATTTTCTATTTTCCATTTTACATTTTTCATTTTCCGTTTTTCATTTTCCATTTTTCATGTTCTATTTTCCATTTTTCATTTTCTATTTTTCTTTTTTCATTTTCCATTTTTCATTTTACATTTTACATTTTCCATTTTCTGTTTTTCATTTTCCATTTTCCATTCTCCATTTTTCCATTTTTCATCTTCCATTTTTCATTTTCCATTTTTCGTTTTCATTTTTTCTTTCATATTGGCGATTTTTTTTTATTATAACGTGATAACGATAAAAAATATGTGGCAATACTACTAACAAGAGGTATGTTATTGTGTTCTTAATATTTATGCATAATTTTTTTGTGACATTTTTTTATGTTGTTGTACAATTATTATGTTCAACCACTAAACTGTTACAACAAACACACTGGGCTTTATGTTTTTTTAGAGGTATCTACATATTTTTGCTCGTATCTAATCACGATGATGCCCGACTTAGCCCATTTGCAATACCAACCTGCTGGGAATTATGGCAAATGATATTATTGTAGCCTTATCCAGTTAGATGCCTTTTTTTGTGAATGAGCGTGATTTCAACAGACAGACGGACATCGCAATATCGACTCGAGCTGTGATAAGGATCAAGAATGTATATACTACATGGGGTCGGAAATTAGATTTCGATGCGTTACAAACAGAATGACAAACCTATATATACCCTCTGCCACTGACGTGTGGAGGGTATAAAAATACTTGACTTTATATGTAAAAAATATATAAAATTTATTAATAAATATTCATATTAATTTTTATAATTTTTTTATAAAAAAAAACAAGTAAGAATGTTAAATTCGGCTGTGCCGAATCTTTGATACCCTCCACCTCGGTTTGAGTATTGATAATAAATGTAAACAAAATATTGGAAAAATATGCATCTGTTTCCTATATGCATGCGTTCCCGGTTATATGACATAACTTCTCGTTTAATTTAGTTTTTGCTAATTAAACAGCTTGCCATAACCGCCATTGCAAAGGTAATGGTTATGTAGGGTGGCTATATGCATTAAATCGTGCTAATTGGAGATGGCTGTATAGTTTCTTTTAACTGGCGAAATATTTTTTCATTGCGGCCATATAGGATGGAGTAACAAAATAATAACCAAAAAAAAGCTCCCTCAACTTTTTTATTAAAATATTGCCATATTTGGAAAACAGAGAACAAATTTATAATAATAATAAATAATCAAATTAGGGATGCCAAACGCAAAAAACCAAATGTCCCAAACATTTTAAATAAAATTATTTGTTATCTTTATTTTCTGAAAAACTTAAAATTTTCATCCAAAAAAATTGTGAAAAATAATATATAAATAATATTCTCATCAAATTGCGTTTATTTATGTAACAATTTTTGTATTCGCAATTCTTAAATATCATTTAAGGTTTTCTAAAATTCATTGTATTTAAATCAATGTTTTCTGTAGTCCGATTACGTAAATTTCAACGATCCGACAATCGCAAAATATATAGACAGTTATTGTTGTTTGCACTAAGGATTAAGTGATTCACTAAGTACAGACACCTTAACGACAGTCGACATCTCTATTTTTCTATTTATTTAATTTATTTATTTAAGCGAAAAACACAAATAAAAATAGAAAAAAACGAATTACTTCGTGTTTGACAGGATGATTTTATGTTTATGTTTAATATCTCTATTTTTTACTAATATTTCTGTTTAATTATTTGAAAATTAAATAATGAATTGAATATGCTATTTAATTTTTTTATTTATATAAAAAAGTTTTTTAATAGAAGCAAAATATTTTCACTATTTTATGATTTTTATTTATGTATGACGACATTTCAACCTAAAAATTTAAGTTTTTATCGATTGAATAAACAACACAAAAATGGTTGTCGTTTAGCTGATTTTAACAATAGCGAATATCGTTTAAAAATTTTACTGATAATTTTGCTTTTCTTTTTTTTAACGATTCGATTATCGTTAAAAGAAGTTACTGAAAAGCTATTAATTTCTCCGGAATGCCAATATTTTTTTTAAATGTAAACATTTCTTAATTGTAAACATATTTGGTGTTTTTTTTTGGAATTTGATGCAATTGAGTCTTCTAAATTTAAAATTATTATTTCCGACGTTTTGATATGATTTTCTGAAATTCAATTAATATTTTCTAATTTATAATTGGGAATCTGAATTCCAATTTTTAGAATTGATATTTTCTTTAATTTGAATGGGAATTTAAATTTCATAGCAAGCAGTTGTGATCTTTCAAACAAAAAAAAAAAAATATAATTTTCAAAAAATACAATTTTATTCAATTTATATTGATTTGAATTCTTTATAATGGATAAAACAACAATTCCTTTGTGTAACAAAATTAAAGAACCACCGGATAAATTTTGGAACCACGACTATTCTACGGCTGATTCTAATTTGACAAAAAAAAATTCGTTAACTGCCTCTGCAATCCAAAGTTCTATGAATGAGTCTACCTCTTCCAGTTGTTCATTCCCGTTAGATAAGGAAAATGGTATTGGAATGATTTCCAAAAACAACTTACAAAATTTTCAAGCAGATACCATCAGTCAACGCTCAAATACAAATGATGATGATATGACAAATGAATATTTTTCTCAAGATGAAATTTTGGACTCAGGTGATGATATGGTAAATTTTCAACTAGTTAAAAATAAAAGATTTAAGACAAACTCAGAAGGAGATTTAAAAATAGATTTAACAAAATTACGTCCTGCTGATTCTGAAATTAGACCTAGCTGTAGTCAAAATAGATTTTCTATTTTAGAAGATTTCAATGTTGAGGAAAACTCTATTAAAAACAATGAAAAATCTAATCCGGTGTCTAAAAAGCAAAAGAACGTTAAAAACTTTTGTCCTCCTATTTTTTTTTATGGTGTCAATATTAAGAGCTTAGTTGATTAGTTGAAAACCAAAGGTCTTGTTTTTAAAATCGTTAATAAAAGTAATTCTAAAAGCAAACTTTACTTACAAGATGTCTCGGCACATTCAGAGATGATGCAGTTACTCAGAGAGAAGAAAATTAAATCTTATTCATTCACACTTTCAGAAATGAGGCGCCAGTTTTTAGTTTTGCGTGGACTTTATTATGATACTGATATTAATGACATTCATGATGATTTAAATAAATTGGTCCTTGATTCTGTTCATTCTGTTTCTAAATTTCAGACGTCCTTTTCTAAAAAGAATAATATAGAGACTGGTTTATTTCTAGTTACGCTTAAAGAGGATAAACGTTCGAACGGGTTGTCTAATATTCGCTTTATTTTAAATCAGGTTATAATTTGGGAGAAACCTAAACAAAATCAGAAAGTAGTTCAATGTTATCGTTGTCAGAAATGGGGTCACATGTCTAAGTATTGCAATCGTTCTTTCGCGTGTGTTAAATGTTCTTTAAATCATGGTCCTGGAGAATGTTCCTTTACTCCCAGTGAAAACAGTCTTCCATATTGTTTCAATTGCCAGAAATGTGGACCCCCAGCTAGTGGGCGTGGTTGTCCTGCTTTTAAGAACTATTTAGATCTGAACCGAAAAGTTTCAGATAAAGCTAAAGACACAAGAATTCAGGCATCAAATAATGTTTCTAATGCTATTAATTTTATAGACCCTAGTAAAACTTTTTCAAGTCATTTTAATAAAGATTGCAATTCTTCAAATAAACCTAGTTTTATAATTGATTTTTAAAATAGCTAAAATTTTATGTTAGCCAGATTCGTTGGAAGAATCAAAAATTTCATAAAAAATTTGTCATCAATGTCCAAATCACAGGCGAAAGCCGAATGCAAAAGTCTATTTCAGAAAGTTTTAACTACTTATGGTTCATAATGTATTAAAAATGATTTCATATAATGTTAGATCTCTTGTGGAGACAAGTCGGATAATAGATTTACTAAGTTTGCTTAAACACAATAATATTGATTTAGCTTTTATTCAGGAAACGCATTTAAAACAACGAAGAATTTCTTTGAATGATTACAGCTTTATCAGAGATAATAGCTCCCAAGGTTTAGGTATTGTTATTAAACAAAATTATCAGTTTTTTAAAATTGAGATATCTGGTGTGGCCTTTTCAATTTATTTATTGAAATTCGCACTTCAGTACATAACATAATTAAAAAAATTTTAGTAGGGTCGATTAACTTCCCATGTAACTTTAGTGTAAACTTAATTTTAGATGGCCTTTCAAATATAACCACTTTTTCGCAAAACTTTGACGGAACTATAATTGGTGGAGATTTTAACGCCAAAAATATTTCTTGGGGTGATACTCTAAATAACACGATTGGCTATGCATTTTATAGTTGGCTTCAGCTTAATTCACATTCATTTATAAGACTTTGCAATTCCTTTCCATCTTACCGTAATGGCTGTTCTTTTTTAGATAATTTTCTTTTGAGCTCTAATCTAATTGACTTATTTAGTCCCAATTATATTATAAATAGTTTGCCATCCTTTTCAGACCATTTTCCATTAATATTACATCTAAAATTATTGATTTTGATATTATTCGAAATCAAAGAAGTTCATTTATATCTTTTAAGAATACCAATTGGGATTTATTTAAAAATTATATTATAATTGATCTTCTACAATACTTTCCTCCATCGAATAAAAATTTATCTAATGTTGAAATAGATTATTACGTTGAAAAATTTACATCTACTGTAAATATTTGTAGTGATATTCATTCTAAAAAAATAGAATATAAAACCAAAAGTTTTGTTGCTTCTGATTTTGTGAAGAATTTATGGTTGGCAAAAAAATTTGAGAAAAACCTTTAACAGAACTTTAAATAGACATAATGATCAATATAAATTAATTTCTAAGCAAATTCAACTTTTAAACATTTTAATAAAAGAACTGGTGAGTAAGGAACAAATTCAAAGCTTTAAGGAAAAACTGAATAACATCAAATCAGGACCTTTTGCTCATAAGAATATTTATAATATTCTAGGTTATAAAAAGCGTACATCAATTGGGGATTTGTCTGTAAATGGATTAGTTTTAGAAAATGAGACAAGTAAACTAAATATTTTAAAAGAACATTTTTCAAAAATTTACAGTGGTACCTGTATTGATAGACCCATCTCAGAAATTCAAAACTTTGTAGAATCTTTGGTTGACCATACATTGTTTAATTTTACTGATGACTTTTCTGCATTGAATAATCAAAATTGTTCAATTTCTTTGAATAATAAAAAGTCTGCAGGAATCGATCGAATTTCAAATTTTTTAATTAGAAAATTTCCTATGAAGGCCTTTGAGTTTTTAGTTGTTATTTTTAATAATTGTTTAAATAATGCTTATTTTCCTAATAATTGGAATATTTCAAAAATAATTCCTATCAAAAAGAGAACAAATTAATAACTTAAGGCCCATTTCTTTGCTTTCGAACTTAGGTAAACTTTTTGAAAAGACAATTCGTGAAAAAATGGATATCGGTTTAAATAACTCGTATATTCCAAATTTACAGTTTGGATTTAAAAAAGGACATTCTACTGTAGACGCTCTTTCAAAATTTCATAGCGATGTAGTTTGTAATTTAAGACAGCGTCGCACAGTGAGACAACGCCGGCATTAAATACAAGGAGTCATTGTAGAGCTCTGAAATTTTGCACAGGTTATTTTTGAGACAATTCCAGTTTTTAAGAAAATTCGCCCACTTTTACGCCCACCTCCCATACAATCGAAATTTGTAAAATGCTGATTGTCCGTAATACTTTAGGTATAACTTTAAATTTTGGTATACTTGAATGTTATATTGTTACAAACATTATCGGAAAAAAATTTTGAACTTTGGCCCACTTTTACCACCACCACCCATACAACCTCAACATAAAAAGTACCATATTTTCTAAAATATTTTAGGTACAACCTTCAAATTTGATATTACTGTAATTTATATCACTTAAAATGTTTCAGGCAAAAATTACAATAACACGCCCACTATTACGCCCACCTCCCATTGAAATGCAATAAAGAACTTTGTGAGCACAAAATAAAATATCAAATATGTTAGAGAAATGCTAATCTCTTATCAAAAGAGATCATTACAAGAACACTCATTATTACTTAACCCAATAAATAATGCAACAACTAAATTCAATATATATCAATTAAACTAACCACATTAGAAAGTGAGCATAACACAACTTAGATAAGAACAACAGCTTGCACTATCAATTTAAATTAAAAATTATGCAACTATCTAATCCAAAGTCAATGACCTTCAAAAAAATTATCAATCAAATGAATAATGTAAATAAAATAATAATAAACAATAAGTGAATAGTTGTAAACAATTAAAAAAAAATAAAAGTAAAAAGTTGTAAACATGCTATTGCATGCTAACATATGTACGTATAGCGACATAATGTGCGCGTTGCGTATTTTTTGTAGTTTTTTGTATGTTTAAAGTACTTTTGCAAACTTTTGCTATATGTCCTTTACTTTAGATGAAAGCTGAGACCTCAATCTTTCACTTGATATAAGTCTGCACCTAGGGCGAGGGGCTGCTCTATATTTCCTAGTCCATTGTAAGTGCAAATTGTTCAATTTTTACACCACAATTCTGTTGTTAAGAAATTTTTTTTGTGTTTTTTTTTAAATTTATTTTTTCATCTACTCATTCTACAACAACTAAATTAATTAAAAAAATACTTTAAAAGTTATATTTATTATGCGTTTTTTTTAATAAGCTTTTGAATATTACATATTGAACTAACATATTTCAAGCGCGTTGGCATACCTCAACTTTGACTTGCTCTAGACCAAAAAGTAATGAAGTTATGAGGCTGAAATTTCAAGGAATTATTGAAAAACTATTTTTTGCCGCGGTTACTATAGGGCTGTCTCACTGTGCGTCGTTGCACAGTTGTTGTTTTGCTCGATGTTAAGAAAGCCTTTGATAAGCGTTTCATTCAGGTATAATTTTCAAAATGAGTTTAATTGGTTTTGATTGTACATATTATTAAATTATTTAAGAGTTATTTTTGCAATAGACGGTTTTGCATACATTTAAATAATTATTTTTCTGATTTTGGTGTTGTTTCTTGTGCAGTTCCGCAGGGCTCAATTCTGGCGCCACATTTGTATAATATTTTAATTCATGATTTTCCCCACAACTTTTCAAACTCTACTGGTATTCTCTATGCAGATGATTCTCTTCTTTACGCCCATCATGAGTCTCCTGATCAAGCTTTGCAGATTGTATCAAGGCATCTATTTAAAGTTAAAGATTATAAATTTTCGGGTATTAAAATAAATGGCACAAAAAGTCAAGCAATTTGCCTCAGAAATGAGTCGGGGAAATGTGCTTACTTCGTAGTTCCTGAAAGCAAAAGATTAAAGTTTTTATACCCTATACCACTATGTGGTTTGGGTATAATGACTTTGTGCTGCTGTTTGTAACTACCAAAAATATTTGACCTAGACCCATCTTTTATTATACCGATCGAATCAGATTCACTAACTGATTCGATTTAACGATGTCCGTCCGTCCGTCCGTCCGTCTGTGTGTCCATATAAACTTTGTAATCAAACTGCAGGTCGCAAATATGAATATATTTTGATGAAATTCGGTGTATAAGCTTTTATCGGCCATAGGATGAACGCTATTGAAATTGGTGTGAATCGGTCCATGTTCAGCCCTAGCCCCCATACAAATGACCCTATGAAATCGACATAAATTGCCATAAGATCCAAATTGTCATATAGATCTTACTCGAATTGGGTTTGTATGCGTTTATTACATCCATTAATGAGTAGTCCAAAAATGATCCCTATGGGACAACTCTTAGTCATAGGCCCCATATAGAGCTGCTTCCCGATCTTCACTTAAATCTATCAAAAAACAAAAATATTGCACTGATTCTTCTAAAATTTTGTTTGTATATATTTTTGCAAAATATAAGAGACTTTACCAAACATAGTCAGGATCGGTCCATTTTGGGGCCTAGTCCCCATATAGATATATATTGATATCTGCAGCCAAAAAATTAACCAAAATCCCTCTCAAATTTGGTTTATGCATATTTTCTATGTCCAGTTAGTTGGGCCTAAACGCATGGTATAGGGTATCGTATAGTCGGTCTAGACCGACTATAATTTTTTACTTGTTTTTAAATGGTATTGAAATTCCTCTTAAAGACAGCTTTAAATATCTTGGCATTATTTTTAATAAGCTTTTTAATGAACATGAAAATTTTGTTTTAAATAAAGTTAACAGAGTGAAGGGATGTCTTGGCAGAGTTTTATCTAATAAAGCTTTGCCAGCAAATACAAAATTACTACTTAATAGAACATGTATGAGACCAGTTTTGTTGTATGCATTTCCTATTTGGTTTTCTATTTCACCGACATTAATGAACAAATTTGAAATTTTTGAGAGAAAGGTTTTAAGATTTTGTATTGGAAAAAATTTTTCATCAAAAACAAAAAGGTTTTCAAATTTAATTATTTAATTAATTATTACAATGTCTCTTATGTGTTTGACATTATAAGGAATTATAACAATAGACTATACACGCATGATAACACTATTTTAAAAGAAATTGTTCAATCTCAGAGAAATTACAATTGGCGTAATACTCAATATTTATCTCCATTTGGTTTAAACCATGAAATTATTGATCTATCGGCTCTTACAGCGGATTTTTTTAAAAAAAAAACTTACCCTCACAGGGGTTAATTAAAGTTATTTTTAGTTTTTATTATTATTATTAACATTATTTTTTTTTTAGCTTGTAAGTTTTTTCTTCTTCTTTTTTTTTATAACTTTATTTTAAGAGATTCACTCTATCGTTATGGCTAGCCTATGGAGCAAGGGCGTTTTCTCTTTTTCTCATTCAATATCATACCCTTATTGTCAAGTTTGTTACTGTAAATAACACTTTCATAGTTTTAAGACATTACATTATAATCTTAAATTTTCTTTATTTAATGTATTTTTTTCTGTTACTATTTGCAAAAAAAAAAGTCCCAATAAATATTAAACTAAAAAATTTAATTTGAATGGATAATTTAAAAGGTGAAATTTTGTATTTATGTGAATAGTAATGCTTTAGTAATTATAAACAATTTTTAAAAATTGTATGTAATCGCAATCAGATATTTTGTAGGTAAAGCAGAATAATAATTTTATATAACTATGTTTTGAAAGCAAACAAGTAAGAAATTATAGTCGGTCTAGACCGACTATACGATACCCTATACCATGGTTTAGAGACCCTATCTCGTCGGTCCAACTAATTCGACATTGTCTAAATTCATTAATTTAGACAAATAAAATATTGATATTAAAACAAAATGAATTAACCGAAATTGAATTTCAAAAAAATAATAATTGTTTGTTATACTCAACATAACACTTATCGTAAGCTAATGTATTTGAATTTGTACATTAATTTCTTGTAACGAGTAACCAAAACCTATTGTGAATTGCATTAATTTATCATAAAAGTATCGTAAGCTAAAATTACCCTATGATGTATCGTAAGCTAAAATTACCCATTGTAATAAGCTATAATTATACTAAACCGTTTTTTACATTAGTCGCTTTGCAGCTTTCACACAAAACGGTGAGCATACAACCTCTAAAACCCATCTCGTGGTTTTCCCATACACCTTTTATAATAAATAAAAAATACATATATCTAATAATTCTCTACTTTCATTTTTTTTCTCACTTGCAAAAAATCGTTTATAATTTCTCCATCTCGCGAGAAATTATACACTGACACAAGACGGTGGTCTCTCAAGGTTAATCTCTAGGTTCCCAAATCTTACCGCCCTGTTCGTCATTTGAACCATCCCAGAACGTACTATCAAAGGTTAACCCCGGAGAAGTCTTTACATGGTCCTTCGTCAAGAAAACAACCAGGAAACATTTGGAAAAAAAACAACCCTCACTCTAAACACTGCAGAATACAATCATCATGAGGTAAGTCTACACAAAAACTTAGTAACAATAAAACTCTACAAAGTATAAATGTAAGCACAAGCAAAAAATATTATAACATATTTAAAATACATATAAAACCATAAAACCTAAAAAAAAAATCAAAAAGAAAGAAATTTGAATATTAAGGAATTAAAATAAAAAATATAAGGAAATTAAAAAAAAAAGTGAAAAAAGAAGAAATTGCACAAAAAATAAATCTATATATATAAAATTCATTTTCTGTTTGTTTGTTTGTTTGTTTATTTGTTTGTTTGTTTGTTTGACCGCTATACAAATTTTTACTTTTCAACCGATTTCCCTGAAATTTTGTACACACGATCTCTATACCCCAGGAAAGGTCGCCATATACTTTTTACCGGCCACGCCTACTTTTACGCCCACTTTTTATGTAAAATTCATTTTCTGTTTTATTCATATTTGTTCACTATACAAATCTTTATTTGTTAACAGATTTCTCTGAAATTCGGTACACACTATCCCTGTACTCCGCCGAAGGTCACCATATACTTTTATCGACCACGCCCACTTTTACGCCCACTTTTTATATACAATTCATTTTCCGCTTTTTGGTATATTTATTCGCTATAAAAATTATTATTTTTCAACGGATTTCTCTGAATTTTGGTATACACGATCTTTGTATCCCAGGCCAGGTCACCGGGTGATTCTTTCGGCCACACCTACTTTTACGCCCACTTTTTGTATACAATTCGTTTTCTGTTTTTTGGTATATTTGTTTGCTATACAAATTTTTATTTTTCAACCGATTTCTCTGAAATTTGGTACCCACGATCTCTCTGCTCCAGGGAAGGTCGACATATTCTTCGTACCGGTCACGCCTACTGTTAGGCCCACTTTTTGTGTACAATTCATATTCTGTTTTTTGGTACATTTGTTCGCTACACAATTTTTTTTAACGGATTTGTCTGAAATTTGCTACACTCGATCTCTGTACTCCAGAGAGGTCGCCATATAATTCTTGCCGGCCACGCCTACTTCTACGCCCACTTTTTATACAAAATTAATTTTCTGTTTTTTGGTATATTTGTTCACTATAGAAATTTTTATTTTTCTAGGGATGTCTAAAATTTGGCCACACGATTTCTATACTACAGGGAAGGTCACCATATGCTTCTTACAGGCAACGCCTGCCTTGCGCCAACTTCTAAGTATATAAAACTTATTTTTTTCCTTTTATTTGTTTCTTTATTTGATTGCTATACAAACTTTTATTTTTCAATGGCTTTCTCCGAAATTTAGTACATATTCCAGGGAAGGTCGCCATATGATTTTTACCGACCACGCCTACTTTTACGCCCAATTTTCATATAAAATTCACATTTTGTTGTGCGGTATATTTCTTCCCTATACAAATTTGTACTTTTCAACGGATTTCTCTGATATTTGGTTTACACAGAAATAACTACACGGTGAACAAATTTCCCAAACTTAAAAAGAGGCACTCAAAAGAAATGAACAAATTTCCCATTTTTTTTAATCGAAAGAAAAAATGAACTTACTCCCCAAATTCATTCTTAAATTTTTACATATTTTTATTTAATGAATTTTGTTAAATATTTATTTTAGTGAACATTTGCAGACTGCTCTCAATATATGTCCTACAATAAATGCATTTAAAATGAGTATTCTTTTCAATAGCATCATTTCGTTGCGCGGAAGCTACGCACGGGGAATACAGCTTAGCTAAAATATCGGAATGATCTGAAAAATATATTTTGACAATTAAAATAAGTTGACAACAACTGCGCGGCAGCACGGGTGTGGCTGCCAAACGCGAGTTAAGTCCAATGGAACACTGAACTCAACAGATTCCATCGAACTTGAAAACCCTATATCTAGCATAAGAATAAATTACCAAGAATAAAATAAATACCATATTATTAAAATTATAATTTTTAATAACTAGAACAAAGTGTTAATAAACTTTGTATTAATAAAATTGTTTACTCAATAATTATTTCAGTTCATCATTTAAAATGAAATAAATGTCAAACTAACAGAATTATAATTTTAAACGAAAACAAAGTGTTAATAAACTTTCATATGGAAACTTACTTCATTCATTGAAACTTGATACCTTTGTTTTCGTCATTAAACTAGAACAAAGAGTTAATAAACTTTGTATTGAAATTTTGTTTATTCATTTCAATCATTTAAAATAAAATAAATGTCAAATCACCAAAATTACAGTTTCAAAACGAAAACAAAGTGTCGATAAACTTTCGTATGAAAAACTCACTTTGTTTTCGTCATTTACTTCCTACAAAATACAATATTGTTTTATGACCAACCAATTAAACGTTCTATAAAAGAAACCAATAGCATAAGCATATTTTTTTATTGAATATTTATAGTTTTAGATTAAGAATATTTTTGTATAAAAATATAGCAAACAATAAAGTAAAGAGCAGTTCATATTAACATTCCAACCAAATGTATTCGTGGACTTTCATTTAACTGGCGCAGTCGGCAAACAAATCCAAAAGATATTCTGAAGAATATCCCTATTTGGTCGCGACGCTATCTAAAAGAAATTAATGAAGATATTCTAAAGAATATCCTTTTTTAAAACAAAGAAACATTAGTGAAAATTGTCTAAAGAATATCCTTTTTTTTTAAAAAAAAAAAAAAAAAGTGAAACATTAGTGAAGATATTCCAAAGAATATCCTTTTTTGAAAAAAAATAACATTTGTTAAAATACTGAAGATATTCTAAAGAATATCCTAAAAAAAAAAAAAAATATATATTTGTGAAAAATTTTAAGCTATTCCGAAGAATATCATTTTGAAAACAAAGAAGAAAAAAGACTAAAGAACTTATTTTTCGTTACGGTTCGAGTTTGTGAAGGAACAGTGAATTGTGTCTAAACTCCAGGGAGATGCCTAAAGATACGGAGAAAACTGAAACACCACAGTTTAAACCATACTTCAACATATTACAAAGCAACGATATACTCAACACAATGACATCAACATCATCAACAGCAACACTAACTTCTGCTCCAACACAAACATCAGCACCCACAGCAGTGCCAACAGAAACATCATCGTTGGGTCCGATTCCAATTTCTATCCTTTTGAAGGAAGTAGATAGAATAAATGTTTTCACTGGAAAAGATCGAGACTATGACATATCATCATTCATCAAGGAAGTCGAAATCTTCCTACGAATTTTTCAAGATGGTGAAATGGAGGAATATATATACCATCGCTGCATACTTAAGAAGATACAGGGAGAAGCAGCCAATATAATTCGAGGTTTAACCGATAAATCATGGCAGAACGTGAAAAATGAGCTATTAAAGGTGTTCGGCATCAGGGAAAGCTACACCCAACTATACCATAGAGCACTATCAACAAAAAACAATGATGTAAGTCAATTATATAATAATTTAAAAATAATATTAGATAAGTTGAATACAAAATACGAACAAGATTCATGTAAACCATTAGAATTCAACCCAAATATAAACGAATCAATGATTTTTCGAACTTTTGTTAATGGTATACCTCCGCATTTGGCAAGTGTTATATATAGCCGAAATATTAATACTATTCGCGAAGCATATCATTGTTTACAGGAATGCGACATGATCAGGGAAAATAATCGACATTTTAGAAATACTAATCAAAATATTAAATACACTAACCAAAATTCTACCCATAACTATTCCGAACCTCACCAAAGGCAAAATTTTCGACAAACAAATTTTAGACCGAGTAGACAGAATTTCCCAGACCAACGGACACAAGGTTTTTCTTGTCACCAAACACAAAACTTTCCAAATTCAAATCGACAAACACAAGGTTTTGATAATCGGCAAGGGCAATATTCAAACGTAATTCGAAATTCGCAACAATTCCGACAATCTAATCAGTCGCGACAAAATTCTGGTCAACATCGACATAATGTTGAACCGATGGAAATAGATCATATTGAACAGAGTGAAATTGTTCCGAATGAGGAAGCAAATTTTCGTTCAGCCGAAAAGAAAACGGTTTACCGATAGTACAATTAACTATTGGTAATTCCAAGATAAGATGTTTGATTGATACTGGATCAACCACATCAATATTAAATTGTAATGCACTTCCTAGTTATGAACGTATAAAATTAAGAAAACCATTAACTTTCTCAACTCTGGCAAGCAAAGTAGTTATAAGTGAGGAAATTGTCACGGAAATCCCAGAAGAGTTTTCCGATAATAATTTTATGGCTTGGAAATTGTTGAAATTGACTAATAATAGATTTGATGGAATAATTGGTAATAATATATTGAAACCTTTAGGTGCAAAAATTTGTTTAGAAGAACGGTATATTCAGATTAATGATAGAAAAATTTTTTTTACAAATTCATTTCCTTGCTATTATAACGAGATTCATGCATTGGAATTTTTAGATGTCAATAAGGAGAACATTAAAAAACTTTTTAGAGTCGACATGAATTCCGAAGAAAAAGAGTTTCTTCGTGATCTCATAAGTAAAAATAGCGACTTGTTGTTTCATGAAGGTGATTCACTTACTCATACTCATGAGATAAGACATTCCATAATTACTACTACAGATAAACCTGTATACTCTAAAATATACAGATATCCCAAAATACATGAAGACGAAATTAACAGGCAGATCCAAGAAATGTTACAACAGAAAATAATTGTGGAAAGTAACTCTGCCTATAATTCTCCTATCTGGGTTGTTCCAAAGAAAATGGACCAATCGGGCAGGAAGAAGTGGCGCATTGTTGTTGACTACAGAAAATTGAACGAGATAACGGTGGACGACAAATTTCCAATACCCAATATAGAAAATATATTGGATAAATTGGGAAAATCTACTTATTTTACAACATTGGATTTAGCCAAGGGTTTTCACCAAATTCTCATGAATACAAACGATAGAAAAAAAACAGCTTTCTCGACTCCCTTGGGACATTTTGAATACAACAGGATGCCCTTTGGATTAAAAAATGCTCCAGCAACCTTCCAACGTCTTATGAACTCGGTACTTAGAGAATATATTAATAAAATTTGCGTTGTTTATTTAGATGACATTTTAATTTTTAGTACATCATTAACAGAGCATGTACAGAGTGTCAACAAAATTTTTCAAAAATTACGAGAGCATAATCTGAAGATACAGCTCGACAAATGCGTTTTTTTGGCGAAGGAAACTGAATACCTTGGTCATGTTCTGAGCGAGGAAGGTCTAAGACCTAACCCAAATAAAATTGATGCAATTCAGAAGCTAAAGCTTCCTGAAACAACTAAACAGATAAAATCTTTCTTAGGAGTTACGGGGTACTACCGAAAATTTATTAAAGACTACGCAAAAGTTGCACAAGGATTAACTAAATATCTAAAGAAGAATACGAAAATTAATCTCAACGATCCTAATTATCATGATTCCTTTGAAAAATTGAAAAAGTTGATCATTAACCCACCGATACTTAAGTATCCAGATTATTCAAAAAAATTTAAATTAACTACTGATGCAAGTGGTTATGCTGTAGGTGCCGTATTGTCTCAGGAAAATCATCCAATTGCCTATGCAAGTAGAACATTGAATGACCACGAGAGGCATTATGCGACTGTGGAAAAAGAATTGCTGGCTATTGTTTGGGCAGTAAACTACTTCCGTCCATATCTATATGGCAGGCAATTTGAACTATTTACGGACCATCAACCATTGGTTTGGCTTCAATCCAAAACCAAGGGTAAAGATATAAACCAAAGACTCCAGCGTTGGCTGTTGAGGTTGGGAGAGTATGATTTTAAAATAAGTTACATCAAGGGTAAAGAGAACGTTGTAGCCGATTTTATGAGCCGTATAAATGCACCAAATGATATTGTTTTCATGGCAGATGATCAAATGAGTGTGGCTGCAACTATCCATTCTCAACAGGAAGAATTGAATGATCATTTTTTTATTTTGGACACAGTCGTTAATAGATTTGAGAAGCAAATAATACTAACTGATAACAAAACTAATGAAACTCAAATCATTGACGGCAAACATAAAATTTTTTTAAACACTAACGATATCATAACCGGTACAATGACCGATATAATTAGAAGGAATATAACTATCAAGAGAAATTTGAAGATAGGTATTTACACCGAATTGTCTGATCATTTGTACAATAAAGTACAATTAAAGCTAATTGAAATATTCGGTAACTCAATAAAATTTGTCCGATGTGTTTATCACGCTAAAGATATGCTGAATGAGGATGAATTGTATAGATATATAGCAAAATACCATAAAAATGAAACAGGTCATGCAGGAATTAACGAAAATTATTGTGGTTTGAAAACTAAAATTTATTTTAACAATCTTAAACATTTTATTCAGAAATACGTTAATAATTGTAATGTTTGCAACAAATCCAAATATGATAGGAAACCAATAACACCAAAATTTCATGTCACAGAAACACCAAAAGATGTTAATGAAATAGTACATATGGACGTATATACAAATAAGAAACACAGTTTTTTATCTTTCATTGACAAATTTTCAAAATACGCAGTTATGTTATATTTGGAAGACAGAAATAGCTGTACAATAGTAGAGAAAATTAGACTCTATATATCAATGAGAGGTAAACCAAACAAAGTAGTTACAGACAACGAATTCGCATCCATCAATGTAAAGAACTTTTTACGAGAGGAAAATATTACAGTTCATTTCACCAAACCTAACAACCATACAGGAAATGCAGATATCGAAAGATTACATAGTAGCATATCAGACAAGTTTAGAACATTAGAATTTCAACGATCAGAATTATCAGTACAAGAGCGAATGTATAAATGTGTTGAATGGTATAATAAATCCATTCACTCAACAACGATGAGCAGACCATTTGATGTAATACAAGGAACAATAGATAAAATAAAATTATATAATCGATTAAAAGACTTTAAGGATAAAATTATAACAAAAAGAAATTTGAATAGGGAACAATTTAATTATGACAAACCAGAAGCATATGTGAAAAATTATAAAGCTTTAAGACATAAATACGAACCTCGTTATAGAAAACTGAAAGTAGATAATATCCACCCAACTAACATCAAACGTCCCTTTAAATTTGCAGATTCACTGGATATTACGGCTTACGATTCTAATCCTACTAATATCACCGGTAATGAATAACTTATTGATTCAACCTATAAATGAAGGCAACAGTGGATATACGGAAATTAAGTTGGACAATGTAACAATGGTCGAAGCATATACAACGATAGTTCACACCATTTATCTAAGTGAAATCCAGGAAATAATTAGCCACATTGAAAATAGTATACAGCAGTCTAACATAAATAAACAAGTCTTACAAGCTCAGCTTAACAGGGTTATAATAAAGTTTCGTACTCTACAATTGAATAGAGGTAAAAGAGGTTTAGCTAATGTTTTGGGATCAGGTCTGAAATGGATGGCAGGAACTATGGACGAAGAAGATAGGGAAACAATACAGAATCATTTACAAATTATAGATAACAATAATCATAATATAATAGAAACCGCAAACAAACAAATAAAAATTACAAATCATTTCAATGAAACACTAACTAACTTAAAACAGACTATTGAATCGGATAGAGATATTATTCTGGCAAAAATCAATTCAATAGACAAAAATAACTTAGATATTTTTTCACACATTTTTATACCCTCCACATCTCAGTGGCAGAGGGTATATATAGGTTTGTCATTCCGTTTGTAACGCATCGAAAAACTAATTTCCGACCCAATAAAGTATATATATTCTTGATCCTTATCACAGCTCGAGTCGATATAGCGATGTCCGTCTGTCCGTCTGTCCGTCTGTCCGTCTGTCCGTGTGTCTGTTGAAATCACGCTCATTCAAAAAAAAAACCATTTACTTAGGTCAGGTTACGAAAAAATTATTTGCCATAATTCCCACCAGGTTGGTATTGAAATCGGAGTAAATCGGGAGCCTCTGCGCTGAGAAATGAACAAAAGTTTATAGATACCTCTAAAAAAAACATGAAACCTAGTGTTTTCTTGTAATAGTTTAGTGGTTGAACATACAACAACATAAAAAAAGCCACAAAAAAAATGTGATTCATACATATTAACAATAACAAGAACACAACTACCATGAGCTATGTTAATAGTATTGCCACAAACCGAGGTGGAGGGTATCAAAGATTCGGCACAGCCGAATTTAACACTCTTACTTGTTTATCTTGATTTGGTGCTAAAGATTAAAACATTGGACGAACAGATTGAGCATATACAAGATAATATTATTGCAGCTAACCACAATCTTATGACTAACAATATACTAACACCAGAGGAAATTAATGATTTAAATATTGATTTCAATAAATTACAACAAATACAATTAACAGTTGCTAAATACCGGAATGAACAAATTGTATTTTTTATAAAGATACCACTAAATATTATTACAGTCCCAAAATCATTGATTATGCCAATTAAAAACAAGGAAGGTTTTGAATTGGATATAAGAATACAAGAAATTGTTATTATCAATAATACTGTTTACAATTACAATAACGAACAAAATATTTCCAATCTAAAAAAATCAAACCTATGTATTTTTAGTAATAAGCAAAAGTGTTACAAAATTCTCAATAATAAAGAAGAAATTTTAGAGGTTGAACAGGGAATGGTGCTTCTAAAGAATGTAAATGGTGCAAAGGTAGAAAGTAACTGCGACAGCAGGAAATTAGTTTTAAGTGGAAATCAACTTCTTACATTTAATGATTGCAAAATAAAAATTGATGGCAATATTTATGAAAATAAACAAAAAGAATATAAAACCAGTTTTGCATTATCACCAAATTTAAATTTAAATAATATGCAAACAACCATTTCTTTGGATCAAATAGCTATAAATGAAGTGGAACATATAAAAACCATAGAAGAATTGAAATATCATAAAGCAATACATTTTAATTCAATAATTGGTAATTATTTTCTAACTATCTGTATTGCAATTATATGTTTAACTTTTATAATCATAATTTATAAGAAATACAAAAAATCTCTTAAGAAAATCCAGGAGAATTTTCAATCTAAGGAGGGAGGAGTTAAGTCCAATGGAACACTGAACTCAACAGATTCCATCGAACTTGAAAACCCTATATCTAGCATAAGAATAAATTACCAAGAATAAAATAAATACCATATTATTAAAATTATAATTTTTAATAACTAGAACAAAGTGTTAATAAACTTTGTATTAATAAAATTGTTTACTCAATAATTATTTCAGTTCATCATTTAAAATGAAATAAATGTCAAACTAACAGAATTATAATTTTAAACGAAAACAAAGTGTTAATAAACTTTCATATGGAAACTTACTTCATTCATTGAAACTTGATACCTTTGTTTTCGTCATTAAACTAGAACAAAGAGTTAATAAACTTTGTATTGAAATTTTGTTTATTCATTTCAATCATTTAAAATAAAATAAATGTCAAATCACCAAAATTACAGTTTCAAAACGAAAACAAAGTGTCGATAAACTTTCGTATGAAAAACTCACTTTGTTTTCGTCATTTACTTCCTACAAAATACAATATTGTTTTATGACCAACCAATTAAACGTTCTATAAAAGAAACCAATAGCATAAGCATATTTTTTTATTGAATATTTATAGTTTTAGATTAAGAATATTTTTGTATAAAAATATAGCAAACAATAAAGTAAAGAGCAGTTCATATTAACATTCCAACCAAATGTATTCGTGGACTTTCATTTAACTCGCGCGGAAGCGGCGCGCGGTGCGCGACCGCGGACGCGACGCGCTCGCGGAACACAGCTCAGCAAAAATATCACAATGATCTGAAAAATATATTTTGGCGATTAAAATAATTTGACAACAACTGCATGGCAGCATGGGTCTGGCTGCCAATCGCGCGGAATCGTACGCGACTCGCTCGCGGAACACAGCTTAGTGAAATGTCGTATGATAAATTTTATCTACGTATGTGAAATAATTACCTGTTGATCAAAATAGGCCACACATATACTATAAGCAGTTGCTTAAAGAAACCTTGCGACACAATATTAAACGTCGCATTAGTCTTTCATTTCTGAAACTTGAATTTGACGTCTCTGCTCAATGATGATCACTTATTGAGTGAAGTAATTCAATTTTTAAAAGTTGTGATTCCTTTAATTTGCGAACCATTCCGTTATATTTGATGTTTATAAATAAACTGAAAAAAAAAACTTAAAGCGGTTTCGCAACTTATTTTTGAAGCATTTTTGCTGCAGCATTTTAAAAAACTTCTAAATTAAAAAATCAAAAAATTTTTAATTGAAATAAAAAATGAATTTACTGCCCATACAAATTTTTGGGGAGAGAGTTCATTTTATTGAGGAATTTGTTAATTGGGGACTAAGTACTCAGCGCCTGGTAAGCATAGTGAACCATTTTTCAAGTCAAAGGCCTTTGTATCCCGGGCAAGACCGGGTAAAAACAGCTAGTAGTTATATAAATACAAAATATTAAATTATTAAATTAACTAAACTAAGAAAGAGTGTAATTAAATTAGTTGGAAATAAAATCCTAACCTCACATACAATTAAATTTAAAAATTAAAACGTATTCAATCATATTAACATACCGTTAAAAGTTTTTTTCTCCCAAAAAAAAAATATATATATATATAAATATATATAACATATAAAAACCGGCTCTCATCTCGACAGGTTTTACTTTATTTGTTATGTCATGTACATAGTTAGTTATTTCTCTTCAACACCGCTAAGGCAACATTGGAAAAATATATTCAGCCATATAATTACTACAAATAAGAAAGAGATAACATGACATACCAACAAATAATACGGTTTAACTAGAACACTTTTTTGGTTTGGTAAAGCAACGATCATTAGCGCAACATTAGTCTCACATGAAGAACTGCAATTTTTTCGAAAATACGAAAATAAAATCAAATTAAAAACCACACTGAACAACTTTAACAACAAAATAATAAAAGTAGAAAAACAAAAAAAAACCCCAAACCAGTGAATTCAAAAAAAAAAAAAATATATATATATTAAAACTGTGTTGAACGAACAACACAAAATTAAGAAAAAAAATATATGTATATATATATATAACGTGAAAAAATAAAACAGAACGGATCATTCTGCCTTATAAATACAAAGAAAAAACGCAAACGAGAAAACGAGAAAGAAAAATACGGAAAAGAATTTACTCCAAAAGCAGAACATATACAGGTAAAAATAAATTTAAAATCGGGAAGAAAAGTATAAAGCAGCCTGGCACTTTTTCTTTTATGTGCTGAAAAAATACAATTTTTAAGGAGAAAAGAAAGGAACAAAAATACACTCTATTGTCGTTAATTCGGGTTCTTCATTTAATTATATAAATATATATTTATACATATATATAAACTAAAAGGGAAAATAGTAAGGGAAAAGACGCAATAATTGTTAACCCCGGTCAAAACAGTGTTACAGCAAATTAAATAAACATCAATTACAAAAATATTAAAAATTTTTATTACAATATTAAAAACCAATTAATAATTGATTATAAAGAGATCTGAAAACAATATTAAAAACCAATTAATAATTGATTATAAAGAGATCTGAAAACAAAAACATGAAACTGTATACATGAAACTCGTCAAAGAAATAAACAATTATATACATACTTATACATAAAAGAACAAAAGGAGAACAGAAACGAATTGTTAAAATAGTACAGGATATTTATGTATAATATATATTTATGTATACATAAGTATTGTTAGCAGGATATTTATGTATAATCTATTAAAAAATATATTAAATTAAATAAAATAAAGTATTTCTGAAAAAAAATATATTCGAAGAGTTTGAAAAAACTTATTGTTGCTGATTCCATTTCTCACATATATACGTACGAGTACATAAATACGTACATTTTTTTTTTTTTTTTTTGAAAAACACTTTCATGTTGTTAATTCCATATTATTCGTATTGGATATTAATATTCATACATATATACACAATTGCATAAATATATGGACACATATTCGTATATAGACATACAATATATTACAAAAATATATACACATGCTTTACACATATATTCATTATATTATATATCATCTATTCAAATACCCATATACACGTTGATGTAAAATCATTTTAGAAATTGAAGATCAAAATTAATTAAAGGAAATATTTCCTAAATTTGTTGTGCCTGTAATTATTTGGTTAATTAAAATAATTTGGCTATAACTTAGAAGCATTCAATAAAACGCTTATTGGTTTAACACTCGCTTTTTAACTCACAAATTCTCCTAAAACCAATGTTGGGTGATCACATTCATTTAACTGTACTTTGATATTATGTATGCATTGGATACTAATCGTTTAAAATAAACCTTAGTTACTTAGCAAAAATAAATTTTGAAATAAAGGTGCTCATTTAATAAAATAACTAATAAATGCAATATTAATGAAAGGAAAAATAGCAACAAAATAAACAAGTACATACTTTCGTTACCCAACCAACATTACGGTAAAATATTAACTCAAGGAGAACATTTAAATAATTAAACAATTTCAATCAACATGTATTTGATTTGTATATGAACGCACATTACATAAGTTGTAGCGACCGGCAGCTATATACCATTTATTTACTAATCCATATTAATTGAAAAATATACAGAGCCATTGTGCAAAACACATAATACAATTCTCTATATTACATAATTAAATCTATTTTACAACCACCTTTAAGGGAATGGAACAATGCTTGGTTTTGAGTGGAATATATATTGTTTTAGTTGGTCAAAATTAAAATTGTTGAACAAATAAATAACTAAATCTTTACCTCACATCAATGAAAATTGAAATACGACATTTTGCGATAGAATTTACCCACATAAATAAGAGTATAATTGCGAAAATTTAACTGTTATTATCGGGAGTTATACGCAGTATCTTACTCCAAATAATACTAAATTTTACTACTCAGTTTATATTAACTCGTAGTGTTTTAACTCTTTTCTGCTCATTGGAAGTTAAATAAATGACTCACTTATTAAAAATTTTATCCCATTAAAATTTAATTAAACAACCCGATTATTAATGTTCTAATAACTAGAAGTTTACTTGCAGCCCCTATTATTTTAATTGCATATTTACAAAATATTTCTCTAAAAAATAGATACTTCGATCTATTGCTAGCTGAAGCTGGCCCTGATTTTGTTTATTTGCATATTAATATAAAATTATTATCACCGATTACAAACTTCTCAGTTCCCGCTCCCTACTTTTTAATTCAATTTGGATAAAAATTTGGTAAGTACCCATACATCTAGTGATAGCCCTAACGCTGTAACAAATAAAAGGCCCTAATTACAAATATTCGTTAACATACATCTATGCTTATTAGAAATCTCAACAACGTTAATTATACCCCCAATCTACTAAACTCACATTTCCAATATGACTTCAATAAACGACGCATCGGCCACAGCCTTTAACCCTCTGTATAAAGAACAGTTTTTGTTTGATTGTGGTCTCTTGCTTGAGAGCTGTGACACATTCAACAACAACACTTTGGAAGAGCAAAATGAATCAATTTTAGAGGTGAAGTTAGGAGAGTTAGGCTCAGAATGGGCAGACTTAAAAGATTCTTATCGTAAAGTAATGGTGGCACAAATCGAACCTGAATTCAAGACAAAGGCCAAAGAGGAATATAATGCTTGCTCAGAAGCATATTACCGATGCCATGCTCAACTTAACGATTTGTTAAAAGTTACCCAATTAGATACATCTCAAATCCCAGTAGTCCAATCAACACTTCGCAATCCAGGCCCAAATCCCAGCTTTGTCCCTAACGACTCCAGTAACTGCATAAAACTCCCTCCGTGCGATACTGAGATTTTTTCAGGTAGTTATGAACAATGGCCATCATTTCGCGATATGTTCACGGCAGTGTATATAAACCATTCGAAACTCTCCCCTGTCACAAAATTATACCATCTTCGTAATAAAACGAAAGGTGAAGCCGGAGACATTGTTAAAAGATACACTCTCTCCCACGAAAATTTCGAGTTGGCATGGAATGCGCTGAAAACTCGCTACGAGAACAAACGTGTTCTTGTAGATAATCAGATTAAAATTCTGTTTAACATACCAGCGGCAAATATTGAGGAAAGCGAATCAATCAGGAGAATTCAATCGTCCGTAAATGATTCCCTGGCAGCTCTGAGAACGCTCGGCGTAGACGTGGAGAGCTGGGACCCTATCATGATTCGGCTCATCTCAACTAAACTCCCAGAAGTAACACTTTCACTCTGGGAACAATCACTCACACCCCATCGTGAACTCCCAAAATGGTCCCAAATGGACGAATTCCTCATTAATAGATTTGAAGTCGTAGAAAGAATCAATAGTATAAGGTCATCTAAAGAGTGCTACTCTCTATCACCCATAACTCAACCCAAAATACAAACATACGTATCTCAGGAAAACTTAGACTCTTCTTGCAAACTATGCAATGTCAAAATTCACTCTTTAAGGATTTGCCCAAAATTCAGGGAATTCTCTGTGCAGCAAAGAGTAGATTATGTTTTCAGAAATAAATTCTGCAACAATTGTCTGGCATCCTCACATTTAAAGGCCAACTGCACGAGCAAGCACACCTGCCTTCACTGCAGAAAACCGCATCACACTATGTTGCACATGAAACCCAAGTCCCAATACCCGGACAAAAATTCTGAACATAAACCGAATAATGAAGCGACTTCTAATAAAGATAAATCCCATAACATCCCTTTAAATAACTCACAATTTTTACATAAAGGCTCACGAATAATTTCTAGCGATGAGGTACCCTCCACCTCAAAACAATTTCACGCAAATTGCTCAAGCGGTAGTGAAACCATTTTATTGCATACTGCATTAATGCAAATAGAATATATGGGTGAATTGTACACTATTAGGGCATTAATAGACCCAGGTTCTCAAAGAACATTTTTATAAGAAAAAATCCAAAAAAGACTACAAATCCCAGCTCGAAGGTCGCATGTTAAAGTAGTTGGAATTGGAGGTCAAGTTCAATCCGCAACAAAGGAGTGTGACCTTGTTCTCTTCGCTAAAAGATCAAATACCAAATTTTCAATTAGTGCAATAATTTTGCCAAAGGTTACCAAACACATTCCGTCAGTGTCCTTTGAAATTCCACATTCTTCTGATCTCTCGCAACTTGAATTGGCAGATCCCAACTTCAATCAATCCTCACAAATAGATCTTATTCTTGGGAACGATTCAGAACGGTTTATTAATATCGACGGCATCAAGAAAAATATTTGCGGTCTGGCCTCCGCATACAAAACGATATTTGGCTGGGTTCTGAGCGGTCCAGTAAAGAGCCAGGCCACACATTCCTTCACTACCTCTGTGGTCCCTTCGGAAACCTTAGCTTTAAACGACCTCAGAAAATTTTGGGAACAAGAAGAGTTCCCCTCGCTTCCGCATATCTTAGATAAAGATCAATATTGTGAAGATTTTTATAAGCGAACCACATTTCGGAAATCCGATGGCAGATACGTTGTCAGACTTCCCTTTAAAAAGGAATTCCCTGATACAATATTCCTTAGCTCGTCGCGAAATTTGGCGCTCAGCTAATAAGCTCGGATGAAACAAACACTTTCAAAAAATCCTGAGCTTCAAACGCAATACCATTCCGTTCTCGAAGAATACCTAACTCTCAACCACATGGAAAAAACATCATTCCGTGAAATTGTCTCTAACAACAGGTACTTCTCCTTTTATTTGCCCCCCCACGCTGTAATACGTCCCGAACATAAAACAACCAAAGTTAGAGTGGTCTTTAACGCATCCCGAAAGACAAAAGATGGATTTTCGTTAATTGATGTCCTTTACGCAGGACCTACACTTCAGCAAGACCTGATGAGCATCATACTTAATTGGCGAAAATATCGCTTCGTCTTCGGCGCAGACATTCAGAAAATGTATCGCCAAATTCTAGTACATCCCGATGACAGGCCCTATCAAAGAATTCTCTTTGAAAACAAAGAGAACGGTTCGTTTAATGATTTCCAACTGAACACTGTAACATTTGGAGTCAACTGTGCCCCTTTTTTTTAGCAATTCGAACACTACCTCAGCTAGCCAGTGACTCCGAATCACAATACCCTTATGCGAGCTCAATATTGAAGAACGAAACTTATGTAGACGACATATTGTCAGGTGGCCATTCCATAGAGGAATCATTTAATGCCCAGTCAGAAATAATCTCAGTACTGAAGTCAGCGGGATTTCCCTTAAAAAAGATGACATCTAACAACACCCAGTTGCTTCATCTCCCACCCGAGGATCTCTATGACTCAAATTTTCTTCGCTTTCGCGATATCAGCGCCACAAAAACTTTGGGTATAAAGTGGAATGCCCTTACTGACTCTTTTAGTTACTCGTTCCCCTCCGATACTCAACCCAAAAAAGTTACTAAGCGAACCATTTTATCAGCAGTGGCAAAATTATTTGACCCTGCGGGTTGGATAACCCCAGTAGTTATCAGAGCCAAAATGCTGATGCAAAAACTCTGGCTAGAGGGCGTTGAATGGGATGAAAGCGTCAGTTCCGAAATTCTAGGAAAATGGAACAATTTGCTCTCAGATCTTTCCCATGTTGAAGAAATCACTATACCAAGATGGCTTCAATACACGCCATCAGATGATATTCAAATTCAAGGGTTCTCTGATGCGCTAAAAGCAGCATATTACGCAGCAGTCTACATTTGATGCCAGTCTTCTGAATTCCTAGCATGCTCTAACTTGCTTGTAGCAAAAAGCAAAGTAGCTCCCTTACAAACGGTTTGTTTGCCTCGGCTCGAACTTAATGGTGCCGTATTACTAGCAAATCTAATAAATCATGTCATCAACTCACTCCATTTTAAAGAAACTAAGATCATATTGTGGACCGATTCATCGATTGTTTTAGGAAGGTTGTCTAAACCACCTTGGCACTGTTGCTAACCGCACATCCCACATACGTAAATTATTGCCAAACGCTACATGGCGTCACGTTCCTACCCACGATAATCCAGCCGATCTAGGAACACGAGGATGTAAACCTCAAGATCTTACCATCCAGTGTGGCTGACCAATCCACCCTCAGAATGGCCATCAAAAAATCCACTGATTTCACAAACCACACATAGCTCAGCTAAAATAGTACAAGCATTGAACACAGTTATTCAACCAACTGACATCCTAGATAAATTTTCGTCATATCACAAAGCTTTGCGAGTTTTGTGGTATGTTTTTCGTTTTTTTTATGCAAGTCTCTCCAAACGCAAACCATATACCGGTAACTCATCTCTAACTCTCACCCAAAAGGAAGTCAATTTTGCCAAAACAAGACTTATAATGCTCGCTCAAAAGTCATTCTATGAGGTAGAATATCTATGCATTTCAAACGCACAAGCAATTTCAGACAAGAGTTCCTTAAAACCGCTAAATCCATTTATGGACTCTAACAAAATTCTGCGTGTTGATGGACGCCTTTCCGATTCTCAGCTTCCCTATAGTGAGCGATATCCCATTATTTTACCTGCAACTCCCGACTCTGCCAACTTTATTTGTCGCATTTGCACACATTTTTAATGCATGCCGAATGTAATCAAATGTTCAGAATGACGCAAACTGAATACCACATACCCCGTCTTAAGCCTCGAGTAAAAAAAATAATTCGTCATTGCAAGATATGCATAATTTTTAAACAAAGGAAATGCTCTCAAATCATGGCTCCACTACCACCAGATAGATGCAATCTCTCCGCTCCATTCCACACCACCGGTATTGATTTCGCAAGGACCTTTTGAACTCAAAACCTCCACGTTAAGAAACGCACCTTACACCAAAGGCTACGTAAGTGTCTTCGTTTGCTTCAGTACTAAAGCTATTCACCTTGAAGTATGCTCCGATTTGACCACGGTGGCTTTAAAAGCCGCATTCTCTCGATTCGTGGGGAGGCGGGGGCTCCCTCGCAGGGTAGTATCCGACAATGGTCGTAACTTTCTTGGTGCAAGCCGAGAGTTATGTCACGAGTTCACAAAATTTATAAAATCATCTTCTGCGGAAATTGCGGAAACTTACTTAACTCACGGATTCGAATGGAGTTTTATACCACCTCACGCGCCACACATGGGCGGCCTTTGGGAGGCTGCAGTAAAAAGTTTTAAATTCCATTTGAAACGCGTAGCTGGTTGCCACAAATTTAATTTCGAACAGTTCTCGACTGTTCTCGCGCGTATTGAAGGGGTCTTAAACTCACGTCCCATCTCTACAATGTCTGAAGACCCCTCCGATACAAAAGCCTTAACCCCAGGGCACTTCCTGATAGGCAAACCAATAACAGCATTCCCAGAGCTAGTCTCAGAAAAAATATTAATTGTAAATCGATGGGAAAAACTCAAAGCACTCCACCATCAATTCGCTATTAGATGGAAGGAGGATTATTTGAAAGCCCTACATAAAAGATATAAATGGAAGAATACCATACCGAATATAAAACCCGGTGACCCCGTAGTCGTCATTGACGATTTGGTACCCCCAAATGACTGGCGATTGGGTAGAGTAGAGAATACTCATGCAGGTTCTGACAATCAAGTAAGAGTAGCTACTATTCGAACTGCCACTGGCACCATAACACGACCAATAGTAAAACTTTGCTACTTGCCCCTTCTGAATGAAAGTGACTCACAACTTGAATAATGTTATACCTTCTCTATCCACTAAATCCTTAATTCAAAAATCCATTAACAAGTCTCTTAAATAACAACTAACTCTTTATGTTTTTCTCTTGTTCTTTCGTTTACTATTCAGCAGACGCCATAACCACAACAGTCGTGACCCTGAAATTCATCAGTGCATGGTATGCCGAAAATTTCACTCCCTCAGATTTTGCCAGCAATTCTAAAAAATGAATTCCAAAGAGAGAAACCGAGTGGTTCACAGATATAGATACTGTGAAAATTGCCTAGCAAGGAGTCACGATTTAAGAGCTTGCCAATCAACGGACTTATGCCGCGTATGCGATAGTTATCATCATACGCTTCTGCATCCTAGTCGTGTAAAATCCGACTTAAGGAGACAACTAAACCGTGGCGCCCAACGTGGCAACAGGCCAAACACCAACAACACTAGGCAAACTAACAGCAACAATTCCGTCAGGCGTACCAACAGCAACAACACCATCAACAGTAGACGCACCACCCATAGCAACAACTCCATCAGACGCAGCAACAATAGCACCAACAAAACTAATCGCACCGTACTCAATAACCGCAAACCTCAACGTATTGGCCAACCTTCCGACACAGTCGGCCCAGTCCAACAAATAATTTCGCAAGCAATACGATCCCTTGCCCAAGTGCTTTGCGCCCAAACAAATTGAAAGCCTTCACAATTGACGGGGCGGCATGTCTAAATTCATTAATTTAGACAAATAAAATATTGATATTAAAACAAAATGAATTAACCGAAATTGAATTTCAAAAAAAAAAATAATAATTGTTTCTTATACTCAACATAACACTTATCGTAAGCTAATGTATTTGAATTTGTACATTAATTTCTTGTAACGAGTAACCAAGCCCTATTGTGAATTGCATTAATTTATCATAAAAGTATCGTAAGCTAAAATTACCCTATGATGTATCGTAAGCTAAAATTACCCATTGTAATAAGCTGTAATTATACTAAACCTTTTTTTACATTAGTCACTTACTCTGCAGCTTTCACACAAAACGGTGAGCATACAACCTCTAAAACCCATCTCGTGGTTTTCCCATACACCTTTTATAATAAATAAAAAATACATATATCTAATAATTCTCTACTTTCATTTTTTTTCTCACTTGCAAAAAATCGCTTATAAATTCTCCATCTCGCGAGAAATTATACACTGACACAAGACGATCTCTCACAGGTTAATCTCTAGGTTCCCAAACCTTACCGTTCTGTTCGTCATTTGAACCATCCCAGAACGTACTATCAAAGGTTAACCCCGGAGAAGTCTTTACAGATATAGAAAATAAGCATAAACAAAATTTGAGTGGCATTGTTATTAATTTTTTGGCTGCAGATATGAAAAAGTTCATATCGGATGTTATTTTTATATGGGGTAAAGTCACTTATGTTTTGATAAAATAAATACAAACCAAATTTGAGAAAAGTCTGTGCAATATTTTTGTTTTTTGATAGATTTAAGTGAAGATCGGAAAGCAGCTCTATATGGGGCTATGACTAAGAATTGTTTTATAGGGTTTATTTTTGGACTACTGATTAATGGATATAATAGACACACACAAACCCAATTTGACTGAGATCTATATGATAATTTGGATCTTATGGCAATTTATGTCGATTTCATAGGGGTCATTTGTATGGGGACTAGGTCTGAACATGGAATTTCACCAATTTCAATAGCGTTCATCCTAGGGCCGATAGAAGCTTATATACAAAATTTCATCAAAATATATTCATATTTGCGACCTGTAGTTTGATTACAAGGTTTACATGGACACACAGACGGACGGACGGACATCGCTAAATCGACTCAAAAAGTGTTTCAGAGTCGATCGGTATAATGATAAGTCAAATATTTTTGGTAGTTACAAACAGCAGCACAAAGTCATTATACCCAAACCACATGGTAGTATAGGGTATAAAAACTAATTAATTCTTCTTTAGTAAGTCATGTGTATACTTTTAACATTGTTGTGTTTGAAAATGTTGACATTCATGGCATAGTCACACTGAGCAAAATGAAGTAACACTGTGTTTGTTAATACAAAATAAATGTATTTTCCCTAAAACAAAATATTGCAGAATTTTGTATAAATAATATAATATACCGATTTATTTCTAACATGTGGTTATATTATGGCGGGTCGATTTAATAATCGTCCAAGTGACAAGGAAAATCGTATTCTAGGGATCAAAATAAGAAACTTTGCCCGAGGAACCATACCTCTAAAACGAATTCTGATATCCCGACTTTTGAATTGTCTGTCTCACTTTGACCCATTTAGAGTGCCCCAATCCGGTCGAAATGTACGATCGACCCCCACTAACTTTGGAGGGCCAACCCACCCATGCTAGTGGTACACCTCTGGTACCCCATACAAACATTTCAAAAAATCACCACTTTTGTTTAGAATTGGGCTGACTACGTTTGATTAACACTCATACGTATACGTATCTCTTACTCTGCTAATAAATAATAATCATACGGCTTGACTATGTTATGTTATTCAAAAATTCATAAAATAAATTTAAATCTTTTTGCAGAAGCCTTTTACTGAAGAACGAAGAAATCATCAATGGTTTCTGGAGTTACAGCTGAAAAACTAACCAAACAAACATCAACATAAGGAAAAAAATATAAAAGGACATAAAAAAATTTTGGGTTAGAACGTCAAACCCTTCAGAGGTTTTACCAAGGATTATGCAAAACAACAAAATATTTTTATTTATTTTGTTTACATAAAAGCTAAATATTGAAATTATTTTGTATTTTTTATATAGTGAAAGGTTTTTGTAAGCAGTAATTGCTGAAAAGTGAAATTTCTTTACCAAATATTTTTTATACCCTCAACTCCAGTGTGCTGAGGGTATATATAAGTTTGTCATTCCGTTTAAATAATTAGAAAAAAAAAATTGGACCCCACAAAATATATATATTTGTGATCCTTATAACAACCGGAGTTGATATAGCGATGTCCGGCTGTCCGTCTGTGGAAATCACGATGACGGCATCAATCGGGCAGCTAGGGTGCTCGTTCACATAAAACATGATTCATTAACATCCTGAGAAGTTCGCTATTTAAAATCGTCCAAATCGGTCGATTAGGGCCCGAGATTTGTATGAAGAACTAAAAAAAGTCTTGAAAAAATATAATTTTATATGTTGTTCTTGTCATGATCACGCCCTCAATAGGATAGCTAAGGTGATCATTTTTAGTGAGAATGATTCAACAAATTCATGGGAAGATTTCTACTTCAGAAATCATTAAAATCGGTAGAACAGGTCCAGGGAAATCTCTGAAAAAGTAAAAAAAAAATGAAAAATATGATGTTTCTATATTGTTCTTGTTGTTATTCTAAATGTTGTATTGTTGTCATAGCTGGACTTGTTGTTTTTGTGGTCGTTGTGGTAATAATATAATAAAAACCAACCCTTTGTAAATTTTTTTCAACTCTGGTAGAAAAATTTAAAAGTTTCCATTGTTTTGGCATCACTAAAAGAATTTACTAGATCATTTCTGTCCTTGCCACGAGCCTGCCTGCAAAGTTTCAGATCGATTGGGTCACGGGAAAGGGGTTAAAATCGATCCAAAAATTTTTCGACAAGCAGACACTACGAGTTAATATAAAGGGAGCAAAAATTCACCAGCATCTAAAGCAAATAATGCTAAAATACCTAGTTGTTAATAAAAACACAATGTAAATTTAGCAAAACAAATTGTTATGTATTAATTTATTTAAAGATAAAAACACATAAATAACGTTTGATGTTGTATTTTTTGTGTGTAATATTTACATATACATACATACACATATTAAATAATACAAATAATCTTATATATATTTACGCTGATCCCTGACTCACTGACTGACTGACTGATTCTGTAACGCTGAAATAATACACACACATATCACTCCCTACAAAGCTATGTGAAATCCACAAACAAAATTTAAACTTTCTCATTTTATACAAAGACACACACAATTTTCTCTCTTCTTTGTTACCGACCAGTGCTGCTAATAAAATCTTTTGAAAATCTACAATCTTGGAAACTAAATCGCCAAAATCGTCATTTTTAAAACAAGAAATTGCCAAGAAAATTTTACCGCTTATAAAATTCGAAAAAATATTACAAAAGGAAACAATAAAATTTATTTATGTATATTATTCATATTACGAATATTATTACAACATTGATTATTTCTGTATATAAAAATGTATTAGTGGTGAAATTTCAACGAAAAAAATTTAACACAGCAATCAACTTAATAATTTTATTGGCATGTATCTATAGCTGAAACATATAATATATGTTTAAAGTATAGCCGTAATTAAAACTTAAATCTTAAATGGTGATGCTATTCAAGGTATTTCCGTTTTGAAACGACTTGACCCAGAATTAAATCTATACATATTTTGTAATTTACATTTACACTGAACTAAAACTATCAATTTTCGATTAACAACCCATTAATTATTAACCCCTGGAATCCTAATTTTTATACTACTAAAAATTTAAAATCTTCAATCATCATTTTAACAAATTTAACAAATCATTTTAACAAATTGAAAAATCATCGAAATTAAAATAAGTTGTCAAAATTAGCAGCACTGCTAACGACAATAGCACTACATATGCAGATTTCGTGTTACATATGGAATAAGACGAACGCTAAAAATGCATCAAAAAACTAATATCTATTCAAATTCTTCTTTATATTTCCTTTGTTGGTCAATAAAAAAATTCTGCAAAAAAAGTAATGAAGGAAATTTTAAACATTTTATTTTTCTCATTTAACGTCGTCCGATATGCATACATACTTTTTTTTACCAAACTAAATTTTACCGTTTATCTGTTTTGTTTTTCATCTCAAAATTGTTTTGAATTGTTAGGAGTGCTTTCGCTCAGGTTCTCTGATTGCCAGCACTTACCAAGGAGTATGCTTTTTTGATAAATATTTGAGAAAAAAGAGATCTTCAATGTGGATTTTGTTGTTGTCCAACCTATGATTTCGTTTAAAGCTCTGTATTGAAAAGCACTAGAAAAAATAGGCAATATTGAGTTTTAAATATAAATTATTCTGACTTTGCTTAATTAAATTACATTGTAATTTCAGAAGAGTGGTGGGAAAATAATTTTTTTTCACTCATATTAATTTTTGAATGATTTGCTTTCAAAAAATTTTGACAAACATAAATTACGTAAATAGGTACGGTCAGTCACAGTCAAAGTGAGCCACCCTAGATTAGAAAACTTTTGTTAATAAATTATCTCAAATATATTTACGCTGATCCCTGACTCACTGACTGACTGACTGATTCTGTAACGCTGAAATAATACACACACATAGCACTCCCTACAAAGCTATGGGAAATACACAAACAAAATTTAATCTTTCTCATTTTATACAAACCCACACACAATTTTCTCTCTTCTTTGTTACCGACCAGTGCTGCTAATAAAATCTTCTGAAAATCTACAATTTTGGAAACTAAATCGCCAAAATTGTCATTTTTAAAACAAGAAATTGTCAAGAAAATTTCACCGCTTATAAAACTCGAAAAAATATTACAAATGGAAGCAATAAAATTTATTTATATCATTCATATTACGAATATTATTACATCATTGGCTATTTCTATATAGAAAAATGTATTAGTGATGAAATTTTAACGAAAAAAATTGAACACAGCAATCAACTAAATAATTTTATTGATATGTATCTATAGCTGAAACATATGTATAATATAGGTTTAAAGTATCGCCGTAATTAAAACTTAAATCTTATATGGAGATGTTATTCCAGGTATTTCCGTTTTGAAACGACTTGACCCAGAATTAAATCTATACATATTTTGTAATCATTTTAACAAATTGAAAAATCGTCGAAATTACAATCAGTTGTCAAAATTGGCAGCACTGCTAACGACAATAGCACTACATATGCAGATTTCGTGTTACATATGGAATAATTTGAACGCAAAAAATGCATAAAAAAAATTAATGAAATTTTAAACATTTTTATTTTTCTCATTTAACGTCGTCCGATATTCATACATAATTCTTTTATCAAACTAAAGTTTTCCGTTTGTCTGTTTTGTTTTTCATCTCAAAATTGTTTTGTATTGTTAGGAGTACTTTCGCTCAGGTACTCTGATACCCAGCACTTACCAAAGCGTATGCTTTTTTTGATAAATATTTGAGAAAAAAAGAGATCTTCAATGTGGATTTTGTTGTTGTCCAACGTATGATTTCGTTCAAAGCTCTGTATTGAAAAGCACTTGAAAAAATAGTGCAATATTAGGTTTAAAATTTAAATTATTCTAACTTTGCATAATTACATTACATTGTAATTTCAGAAGAGAGGTGGGAAAATAATTTTTTTTTTCACTCATAGTATTAATTTTTGCATAATTTGCTTTCAAAAAATTTTGACAAACATAAATTACGTAAATAGGTATATTTAAGATTTTAACTTCAATAATTTATTGAAGAGTTAAAGGCGATTTGGAATAATAAGTTTTTTTTTTTTTTGAAGTGAAACTAATACGCCCTTATTTTTTATTTTTTTTTTTTTTTTTTTTGGATTTATAGATAACTTTGCAAAAAATGTACTTTTCTTTTTTCAGTTTGCATGTATGATGAAATATGAAATATTTTTTTCTCTTTTGTGTAGGAGTATTGGTGTTTGCGCTTCCTTAAGGGGTGGTAGGTTTTAAAACCTATTTTTGCATTTCACTTTCTGAATGCACAACATGCCGAGAGTGTTGTATCAAAATTTTAAGTAAATCAGAGCAAAACTTAAGAAGATACAGAGTTTCCAGCGACCGGCCTCATACGGTATATCGTATATAAATGAGTTTTTAAAAAACTTTAAACCGATTTTCTCGCATATAAATGTTCAAAGTCCGTGAACATCATAACTCAAAATCTACTTGACCGATTTTTTGAAATTTTAGACACTATATCTACACATAAATCGTCAGGTAATCACCAATGGTTTTTTTTAATTCCATTTTCTTCCCCCTTTTTTAACAACAAATTTCCGAAATTGTATAGCAAAAATCGTTTTTCCCTTCAAAATGCTGCCAAAAAAAAATAGAGTGAAAAAACTCTTGGTCAGTACCTTAGGAAACATGTCACCTTTTAAACGCATTTCGATTTTTTTATTTCACATGATCCGGTAACGAGTTATGATGTTCACCCCAAAACAACAACGCCTCCGGAGATTCGCTGTCACGGACTTCTCTATTAAAGTTTTGAATTGAAAATTTTTTCAAAGATTCTTAAAATGTTAGCTATAACATGTATGTATATCAAATAAATAACAACATTGTTCATATCTTCAAAAAGGAATTATGAAAATACGACTTTTTTAACATTTAAAACCCTACCCCCCCACCACCCCTCAAGAAACTTTTAGGAACCTTGCTCTAAAACGTTTTTTTTTCTATTTTTTATACAATATAACGAACTCGGCGGGACCGGCCAAATTAGTTCGTTATAGACTTAGTTCGTTATAACCGTAGTATTTTTTTGTTTTGCCCGAAAGGTTTAAAAACTTTTTTAGTTGAATAAGTTTATTTATTTTGATGCATTTTAAAAAGTTATAAAACATAAATTTAATTATTAAAAAGATACATATTTATAGTTTGTCTTAATAAGACTAAAATTACCGAGTTTCTATCAAAATAAAATATTTGTTTAAAATCATATAATATTAAAAACTCATGTATAAAAGCAGAAAGTATAAAGCAAAGGTTGGCTACTGGCAAACTTTTGCGAAAATATTCATAAAAAGACCATTTGAAAACTTCATTTGAAAATCGGAGTTTTGGTTTTGTATTTTTTACAACTGTTTTTCGATTTTTTTTTTTAAGAAATTTTAAAAACATTAAAATTAATTTTTTAAACATACCTACATATATAAAATATAGGAAAATTCTGAAATGGAAAAAAAAATTGTTTGTTAAAGTCAAAATAAACGGGCACCTAGGCGCCAAACAATCATCTAGTATACATATATTCTATATATGTATATCCATAATAACTGCATGTTAGAAATAAATCGGTATATTATTTTATTTACATAAAATTCTGCAATATTTTGTTGTGGGGAAAATATATTTCTTTTGCATTAACAGAGTGTCACTTCATTTTGCTCAGCGTGACTATGACACAGTAAATGGCGCCACAATTTTTGTTCTAATTACCTTTGCAATAGTTATTTATTTCTATTTTAACATGAATGTCAATATTTTCAAAAAGATATCATACAGAACAATGTTAAGAGTATACACGGGCTGGTCTTTTATTTCATACGTTTTTTCATTATTCTTTTACAAATATGAACATAAGTTTGGTATATTAACTTTTTGTTGTCTTTACAAAATAGAGTTGCCGAGTTCATCAATGAGTTTTTGCTTTCAAAACAGTTCTACATAGTTATATAGAATTATTATTCTGTTTTACTTACAAAATATCTGATTGCGATTACATCTAATTATTATTCACATAAATACAAAATTGCACTTTTTAAATTTCCATTCAAATTTTAGAAAATATCAATTCTAAAAACTGGAATTAAAATTTCCAATTATAAATTATAAAATATTAATCGAATTTCAGAAAATCATATCAAAACGTCGGAAATAACAATTTTAAATATAGAAGACATCAATTGCATGAAATTCCAAAAAAAAACACCAAATATGTTTACATTTAAAAAATATTTACATTAAAAAAAATATTGGCATTCAGTAACTTCTTTTAACGATAGTCGAATCTTAAAAAAAGAAAAGCAAAATTAAAATTTTTAAACGATATTCGCTATTGTTAAAGTCAGCTGTTGTTGTTATCTAAACGACAACCATTTTTGTGATGTTTATTCAATCGATAAAAACTTAAATTTTTAGGTTGAAATGTCGTCATACATAAATAAAAATAAAATAGTTAAAATATTTTGCTTTTAATAAACAAAATTTTTATATAAATAAAAAAATTAAATAGCATATTCAATTCATTATTTCATTTTTAGAGATATTAAACATAAACATAAAATCATCCTGTCAAACACGAAGTAATTTGTTTTTTTCTATTCTTCTTTGTGTTTTTCGCTTATTTTGACAGAGATGCCACTCGTTTACAATTTAAATAAATAGAAAAATAGATTTGTCGACTGTCGTTAAGATGTCTGTACTTAGTGAATCACTTAATCCTTAGTGCAAACAACAATAGCTGTCGATATATTTTGCGATTGTCGGATCGTTGAAATTTGCAGAATCGGACTACAGGAAACATTAATTTAAATTCAATGAATTTTATAACACCTCAAATGATATTTAAGAATTGCGAACATAAAAATTGTTACATAAATAAACGCAATTTGATGAGAATGTTATTTATAATAAATTTTCACAATTTTTTTTGGATGAATATTTGAAGTTTTTCAGAAAATAAAGAAAACAAATTATTTTATTTAAAATGTTTGGGACATTTGGTTTTTTGCGTTTGGCATCCCTAATTTGATTATTTATTATTATAAATTTATTCTCTATGTTTTCCAAATATGGCAATATTTTAATAAAAAAGTTGAGAGAGCTTTTTTTTTTGGTTATTATTTTGTTACTCCATCCGACCTATATGGCCGCAACGAAAAAATATTTCGCCAGTTAAAAGAAACTATACAGCCATCTCCAATTAGCACGATTTAATGCATATAGCCACCCTACACAACCATTACCTTTGCAATGGAGGTTAGGTCGAGCTATTTAATTAGCAAAAACTAAATTAAACGAGAAGTTATGTCATATAACCGGAAACGCATGCATATAGGTATATAACCTAAATGCATGCCGATCAGCAACCACGATGACCAAAAAGCAAACACCGATATAAATCCGAAATAATAGAAAAGACGAAAACAAACCCAAAAAAAAATTTTTTTTTAATTAATCAACACTCAGGGGATGCCCCTACAGATGCAGTGCATTGTGTTGATCTCAGGAAAATACGTTAAGGAGGAAAGAGGAAGTAGTGTGTTCATTTTTTTTTTTTTTTTTGCAGCGACAGACCAAAGCCTCTGGTGGGAATCGAACCCACGACCCCTCGCATGATAGGCGAGCACGCTACCTACTCACCAACCGGGGCGCTTAAACCGATGTGGAGGTATCAAAGATTCGGCACAGCCGAATTTAACACTCTTACTTGTTTTAAATATGCTTTGGGCCACGCCGAAATATTTGATTTTTGAATAAATTTTCTTTTATTAGCTTGGGGTGACCCAAGACCCCAAGTCCAAAAGGGTTAATGGGCTCATATTACTTTTTTCCGAAACCCTAGGCTATTAAGATAAAATATAACATTTAAAAGTAGAAAACGGATCAATTTTTGATACAAAATATTTAGAAGGATTACATTTACTGAATATTTCATAAAAATCTCATTTTTCTTGATGTAAATTAAACCGCATTTGGTTACTATACCAAATAAACACCCTTTTTATGTTCAAAAATTTGACTGTTGCAGCAATATTATTGAAAAACATTCCAACGATATTTTTCAAAATATATAAATAACTACCTGTGTAATCAACAACATGTTCTTCAGGGAAGATGGTTTTCATCTCTCCGTGACTGTGCGTGACTATGTCAAAGTTAATCTATTTTTGCACAGCAAGTGTATGGACCAAGTTTCAGATCGATCGAATGAGGGTAAATAACTTTTAGATCACTCCGTGACTATGCGTGACTACCCCAAAATTTATCTGTAGTCACAACAAGACTATGAGCCAAGTTTCAGATCAATTGCATGAGGGCGAATGGGGTTGCCCCATGGCAGACAGACAGACAGGTCAAAAGTCGGGACATCAGAATTCATTTTAGAGGTATGGTTCCTTAGGCAAAGTTTCTTATTTTGATCCCTAGAATATGATTTTCCTTGTCAGTTGAGCGACTTTTTGCCTCCTTACAAATCGACCCGCCCTAACATATATATACAGTGCGTTCATAAATGATAGCACATTTGGTAATCTGTGAATCATTGTTATATAAAATTTTAACTAAGCATGCTATAATTATTATTTCTTTGCTGGACTTACATTAATATGTTTTATTTCCAAAAATGAACGTATATTACACAAAACTCCCATTAATTAGAAATACCGTTATTAAAATCTCTTACATCCCAATACTTAGCATATTAAAGCGTTCAAATAGTATAGCACAAATGCAACAAAGTCTTTGTTTGACAAAAATAATGAATTAATTTCTTTATTTATTTAACAAAAATAATAAAAATAATAAACATAACATCATCTTAATAATTTATAACACCACCTTTTGCTTTAATGCAATTATTCAAAAGACCTTGATTAAGCGCTTCCCATTCTTTGAAAATTGAAATTTTTAGTTCATTTACATTCATGTATTGACGATTGTCAGCATAAATTCGCCTGACGAGAATTCCCCATATGTTTTCTATGGGGTTCATATCAGGAGAGCAAGCAGGCCATTCCAAGGCATCGACAATGCAGCCTGTCGTGCTGAAAAATATATTTTTTTCTGTATTGGCATGTAGAAATGGCAACAAACTGCATTGAAGCAATTCACAATATTTTTCGCTGTTCATTTTGGTGGGCACGATTTTCAGTAAACGCACCCCAAATCATAACAGAACCGCCACCAAAGTTTCTTCGAGAGAAACATTGGGGTTCTTTTCGTAAGTAAAATATTATCTTTTAAAAGAAAACAAATTAATTTATTATTTTCTAACATAACATTAAACAACTTACATTTGACCAATTTGTAACCATATTATTTTTGCAAAACTCCAAACGTGCATTAATATGACGTTTCAAAAGCCGAGGAATTTTCTTCATTCTTTGTCTTCGAATATGTTTGGAAGATTTAAGAACATTTCAAATGGTAGTTTTGCACACTTTGTTGGAAACGCATCCACCAAATTGGGCACAGCTTTTGGTGCTCGCGTCCATTCAACTTATTTTTTCTACCACTGCTTTTATTTTTCCAATAATTTTCAATATTCTTCAAACAATTATAAATAACCTTTCGACTTCTGCCGATTTCACTTGCAATTTCTGTTTTGATGCACCATTTTCGAACAAAATTAAAATTTGACCTTTTTCAAATTCACTTAACACTTTTCCTCGTGGCATTTTGCTTATACTAATGTTTCAAATAAAATTAAATAAATAAAATTAAAAGTAAAACGGTACTTTTTGTCAAACAAAGACTTTGTTGCATTTGTGCTATACTATTTGAACGCTTTAATATGGTAACTATTGGGATGTAAGAGATTTTAATAACTGTATTTCTAATTAATGGAAGATTTGTGTAATATAAGTTTAGTTTTGGAAAGAGAACATATTAATACATATTCCACAAAGAGATGATAATTATAGCATGCATAGTTAATATTTTATATAACATTGATTCACAGATTACCAAATGTGCTATCATTTATGAACGCACAGTATATAATATAAAAAATATATGAATATTATATTTTCATTATTTAATATATGTATGTATGTATATGTAAATATTACACACAAAAAATACAACACCAAAATACAACAAAATCAACATCAACGTATTTTATATTACTGTTTTTAGCTAATAAATAAGCTAAGCTTTTATTTCTTAATTCATACGTTTTTCCATTATTCGTTTACAAATATGGCATCCATATTAACTTTTTCGGTCATAAGTTGTTCGATGTCCCTGCAGTGACTTATGCCCCAGGTGCCAACAGATGGTTCGTATTTAGAAATTGAGCCAAAACTTCTGATTTGCGTTGTGAAAGCTCTTCCTTAGCAACAATGAAATCTAACTGGGTTTGAGTAACTAATATTGGAGTATTTGAAACATTTGGGCCAAATTCACACAATGAAAAAGGTTCAATGAAATCACTTTCAAGAGTAATACCCGATGACACTTCTGAACTCGTGGGTTTTGGCACTGGAACGATTTCGGAGTGTTGTATTGGAGTCTGAGCACTTGAAACACTCATGCATACTTTATTCTTCGTTTTTCTTCTACTCATACCTCGAACAGAGTTTTTGCACGCATAACAATTTGATTTATTGTGTTCAATTGGATCAGTCCTGATCATTGGTATTCCAAATGGCGAACAGTTTATTCGCTTATGCATCCAATTTAGAAGATCACTGTAACACTTTTTGCAAACCACATTAGGAGCCCAGGACACATTGGAAATGATAGATTGGTTGAAATATTTTTCATAAGCACACATAAATTCGTCCGTTAAATATCCATATTTTGCAAACTGTGGCCACAAAAGTAACAAAAATTATTAATATTACATTCCATTTAAGCTTTAAAACAAATTATTTTACAGATTTTAAAATTAAAAAACACACTTTTTATTTTAAATTAAATTAACTAAAGTTAAACTTTCACGATATTTTAAACTTTCATCAATGTTTTCTAAAAACTAATTTAAAATGCATCAAATTGCATTTGTATTACTTTCCTCTATTTGTTTTAAACAAATTTTAAAAAACAATGGAACAGTTATGTTTTAATATTGTTAAATATAAGGCAGTAACGACTATGATATTTACTTATCTAGTTCATTTTATTTTCAATATTGATGCTTTGTGTGTCAGTGCTCCAGCAGCTGGATGTAGTGTATCCAACAAATGATGTTGTAGTTGTTTTTGTTTAAATTTAAATAGAAAATAAATATTGTTGACTTCTAAAAATTTTTCATGATATATTCCACTATACGATGGTCCATTCAAAACAATTTCAGATGCATTTGATCTAGAATAGTTTGAAATTTTTCTGAAAATGATAATGAATGTCATGTAGTGCATTTTAATCTAAAATTGATAATTTCTTTATATTTCCAACAATAAGTACGCATTCCATTAAATACATTTATATAAAAATAAAAATTAAATTCGAGCTAACTTTTCAAAACCCTTTGGCAGTTCTGTTTACTAAATGGTCTACTTTCATTTCCCATTGGAATTGTTGAGGCTGCTTTTTCTTGTTGCACAGTGTTATAAATAGATTTTTATTTATTTTGAAGTAAAGGAAATTAAGAAAATAAAAGGTGTAAACAAATTTCTGACTAAAAGAATTTTTTGCAAACTAAGCATAATTTTGTAATACAGAAAATAAAAATGAATCGGTTTATTCTAGTGTTTATTTATATTTTGATTATTATTTTTTACGCGAGTTTAAATTTCTCTTATTATCAAAAAATTCACATATCTATTGTATATGGAACTTGTACTCGGCTTTAGTAAATATTGATTTTTTATTTATTTATTTATTAAATCAATACAGCACAACAAGAACTAGTCTTATCGAATAGTACTGGGAGGATAATGGCACATTATGATTTTGTTATTAAATAGAAAATAAAAATTCTTAATACTTAATATTTTAAAGAATAAGTTAATTAAAAAAGGGGTTATTAAAAAAATATTGTTAAATCAAAACTATATTAAGACCACAAGTTTACATTTAATAAAATTGGAAACAAATAATATGTCATCAAATCATTAACATCAAAAAGAAACAAGTAAGAAAATATGATACCCTATACCATGCGTTTAGAAACCCTATCTCTTGGGCCCAACTAACTGGACATAGAAAATAAGCAAAAACCAAATTTGAGTGGGATTTTTATTAATTTTTTTGGCTGCAGATATGAAAAAGTTCATATCGGATGCTATATCTATATGGGGACTAGGTCCAAAAATGGACCAATTCTGATCATGTTTGGTAAAGTCTCTTGTATTTTGCAAAAATATGTATATACAAACAAAATTTGAGAAGAATCAGTGCAATATTTTTGTTTTTAATAGATTTAAGTGAAGATCGGGAAGCAGTCTATATGGGGCCAAAGGGATCATTTTTGGACTACTCATTAATGGATGTAATGAACGCATACAAACCCAATTTGAGTAAGATCTATATGACAATTTGGATCTTATGGCAATTTATGTCGATTTCATAGGGGTAATTTGTATGGGGGCTAGGTCTGAACACGGACCGATTCTCATTTCAATAGCGTTCATCCCATGGCCAATAAAAGCTTATATAACAAATTTCATCAAAATATATTCATATTTGCGACCTGCAGTTTGATTACAAGGTTTACAAGGACACACAGACGGACGGACGGACGGACATTGTTAAATCAACTCAAAAAGTGATTCTGATTCGATCGGTATAATTAAAGATGGGTCTAGGTCAAATATTTTTGGTTGTTACAAACAGCAGCACAAAGTCATTATACCAAAACCACATAGTGGTATAGGGTATAAAAAAAGTTAATACATTTTTGCATATGAAAGTTGTATAAGATTATTGTGCTAAGATGTTATATATTGCAATTTCGAAATGCCTTGCATTGCTTATTGTTTGAATATTGGGTGGAAGTTGGCGCCAAAGGTTAATAGCATTGAAGAAAGTGTTTTTTTGTTATATCTTTTTTAAAGCGAAATGTATTTTGTTTCCTCTGTCAGACCTTGAAAAGATTAATCTATTGTATAGGTATTCAGGCTGTTTTGTGTAAATCACTTTACGAAAAAACAGTAATGTTAGAAGTTTTAACAAGCTATCGAATGATATATTACATATTTGTCTAGAGAACTGTGAGATTCTACTTCTCCTATTGCGACCAAACACATATCTGGCAATATTATTGTACGTTACATTAAGCCTTTTCATACTTAATGTATCACAGCTAGCGAATAGTTCACATCCGTACAGAAGTGTGGGCAACAAATAAGTCTTGGCTAGTAACATTCGAATATTGAAAGGTGTATAATACTGCGACATCCGAAGGTTTCTTAACATTGCATAAGTTCTACCACATATAACATTTATGTGATTTGACCAGTCTAACTTCTTGTTAAAAATTACACCTAGATTTTTGGCTGTTTCATCTATCGTGATGACAGAATTACCTATTCGAATCGGTGGTAAAACAGTTGTTAAAGACTCGATTTTTCCAATTATCATAGCTTTCGACTTCTGTGCATTTATAGAGAGTCCGTTGGCCGATGCCCATTCTTTTACACTTTCTAGATCATAATTAATTTTTGTAATGCAATTATTGACATCAGATGGTTTACAACTTATAAAAAGTTGGACATCATCTGCATACATATGTATTCCACAAAAACTGAGTCGAGAGGGTAAGTCGTTAGAATATAATACATACAGTAGTGGGCCAAGTATGGAACCTTGTGGTGCGCCTCTCGTAGTTGAACTATTAGATTTATCAGACCCATGGTATACTGATTGGCTTCTGTCACACAAATATGAATAAATAAGCTTTACAGAAGTTGGTGAAAAGTGAAACATGTTCCTCACTTTTTGGCAAAGAATAGAAAAGTCTACTGTATCAAATGCCTTAGAATGATCAAGCAAAATGAGAAATGATACCATACTGTTATCAATATTCGCTCTAAGCTCCTCTGTAACTTCAATTAAGGCAGAAATACAACTGTGTTTTGGTCTGAAACCAGATTGCTTGTTGGTGAGAAGAGAATTTTCATGTAAAAAGTGGTTCGTCTGTGTGTGAATTAAACGTTCGATATCTATCGGTCGATATGTATTATCAGCTTTTGGTATAGGAATAATCTTTGCGTGTTTCCACGCTGATGGAAAAGTAGAAGTAGTAAGAATCGTGTTGAAAAGATGTGTTATAAGTAAAAGAATATAAGTAATGATTATCTTCATAAATTTTGGGTGAATTCCATCATATCCCACAGAGTTGGATTTAATACTTAATAAAGATTCTAGAACGTCTTCTTGTGTGAAATGTATAAAATTAAAACATAGAGTACCATTAGAGTTATCACTATTTATATTCATGGTATTAGAAAAATTATCATAAAAGTTAACATTCACTTCTGGCATTGGAATATTGGTAAATTCATGATTCAGTTGATTAATATCAATTGCATTGCCAATTTTAGTTGTACTGTTGATAATACCTAAATTTTGAATTTCTCTCCACTTCTTCTTCGAACAAACAGCTGATTCAAACTTTTCTTTATAAAATATTGATTTTGAGTATCTTATTTTTGAATTCACTTTCCTTCTAGCATCTTTAAAAGCTGTATGGAGCTCGGTTGTTCCAAATCGCTTCCATCTTTCATAGGCTAAATTTCTTTCTGCGATCAAAGTTTATATTTCGCTACAAAACCATGGTTTTCCATTTCGTATTTGATTCACCTTTATTGGGACATATTTTTCATATAAGTAAAGAATATTGTTTTGTAAACAAGTTAATTGCTCATCTACGGTTGGCATGAGAAAGACTTGGTTCCATGAAATGGCCGACAATTCAGTTTCCAACGATTGAAAATCCAAGCTTTTAAAGTTTCTAAACCTTATTGTTTGTGATTGTTCTTGATTTTTTATATTGTAGTCATAAGACAAAAAAATTATATCATGTTTTGAGAACATGGACGTGGAGAACTGATCAGAGTAATAGTTTTGAATGATTATGAATGAACAGATCAAGTAGTGTACTTGAAGTCTTTGTAAAGTGAGTTGCAATGGAACAATTAACTAACATCAATCCAATGGCATTGATATATCCTTTAAACTTCGATCAGCTAATATATTTTCATTGAAGTCTCCAGCAATAAAAACATCGGTGTAATCAAGGGTAAGTGTTGTTAACTTGTTTAGCAGTGGATTAAAATTAGTATCTTTATTAGGCTTGTAAATGGAACCAATTAATTTTCAATTATACATTCTTCCTTTATTTACATATTTTAACAAATTTGATATTTACATATGAGATCTTATCTTTACATATAGATATTGCAACAAATAATATATAGGATCTAAAGACATTAAATAGTTTTTATTTTATTTTTTAATGATTTTTAAAGGAAAATGGGAGGAAAAAACCTTTATATGATTTAATAAATTCAAATACTATCTGAAAATATTTATATGCTTATAGAAGGTTTATTAGAAATAATAGACCTCTATAAGCATATAATTTTCAATTTGGTGATTTCTTTTTAATTTTACGTTATTTCTCTACATTCTCTTATCAGTGGGTAAGAGGAATTTTTAATTTTGGCAAAGTAATTATTGTTAATCCTTGTAGCAGGTAGCCATAATATGTTGTTTAAAAGTAAGCTTTTTGTCCAAGACAACTCCGAGATATTTGACATGATTAAGTACATTTATGGTATTATTTCCAATATGAAGATGACGTCTTGGCAGCCTTTTGGGAGATTTGTTGAACGGAAAAATTATTGCTTGGGTCTTGTTTGGATTAATTTTGATTTTCCATTTGTGAAAATATTTACTGCAATTTACAAGTCCCTTTTCCATTTTCTTCAGGAGTGCGCTTGTAAGTTTGTTTGAAGAAATTAACGCATCATCTGCGTAATAAGCAATTTTCATATATTTCGGGACTTTAAAATCGGATGTATATATCGAGTAAAGCAATGGCGACAAGACAGATCCTTGAGGCAACCCTGTGGTAATGATTTTTGGAGATGAAGTTTCATTATTAATCGCAACTTTAAAGTTTCTGCCGTGGATGAAGTCTGAAATAAGTTTGCATAAATATTTTGGTATATTTGCATCAAGAAGTTTAAATACTAGGCCATTATGCCAAACGGTGTCAAACGCTTTTTCGATATCCAACAATATTAGACCCGTTGAACGTTTATTGTTTTTATTGCTGATTATTTGGTTTTTAATTCTGTTTATTTGGTGAGTAGTGCTATGCCCTTTTTTAAATCCAAATTGTTCTTTAACAACAATAGAATTGGTCGTTACAAATTCACTAAGACGAGAATGTAGTATTTTTTCAAATAATTTACTTAACTACTTAATAAACTAATACTTACTTAATAAACTAATAGGTCTATAGCTATTTGGTTATTTTTTGGCTTACTAGGTTTGTTGATAGCTATAACCTTAGCGTTTTTGAAATGGTTAGGGAAATAGTTGAGTTTGATGCAGCTGTTAAATATTATAACCAGTAATTTTAGAGCTTTGAGTGGTAGTTTCTTTAAGAGCAGGTTGGGAACATTGTCAAAACCAGGAGATTTTGAGGGTTTTATTGATGAGACAATATTCATTACTTCTTCTAGAGATGTATAAATTGCTGACTCAGAACTGGGATTTTCCTTCTTAAAATTATTTACTGTTGTATTTATTACTTTATCAGCTGAGTGGTTGTAATTCGAAGTGAGGTTATTTGCTTTGACAAATGTATTTGCCAGGACTTCAGCCTTGTCCTTATCAGATGTTATCCTTGTATTTCCAACCTCAAGGTGAGAGATTTGATTTTTTCCTTTTCCTCGCAAGTTCCTGCTTATTCTCCAAAATGATTTATCACCTGGTTTTAAATTGGATAATAATTGACACCATTTCTTATTGCGTTCCGAATTAATACTTTTATCAATCATGTTACTTAGAAACTTAGTACATTGATTATAAAAAGTTTGCTCGGCTATATTTGAAGATCGGTGGCTTTTTCTTTTAAAACTTCGTCTTAGTTTAATATATTTCACAGTACTTTCTGGTAATGTGAAATTATTTTGTTGAGTTATTTTAGGTGTAGACGCATCCCTTGCTTTAAAAACTACATTTATAAATTTTTGTATTTCCTGATCAATTATTACCTTGGTATTGTATATATCCGAATTTAACGTGATTTTATTTTCTAAAAAATTCATATAAATGTTCCAGTTGGTTGCACTATAATCATAATAATTGAGGTCAACCTGCGAGGCCACTGATCTTTTAAGTGTACACATAATAGGGCGATGGTCTGATGGTATTTCGTAATCCATTGTCTTTACGTCTATATTCAAAGCGGTATTGCTTAAAATAATATCGACTGTAGATGCTTCGCGATTGTGTTGATGGGGGAATATGGATGGACTATTAGGATAGTGTATAAAAAATTGCTTGATTGCTGTAGATTGTTCAGTGCGATTCCTGCAGTATTATTTGAACGGGAATCCCAAGAGCAATGTTTGGCATTTAGGTCACCAAAAACTATGTATTCTTTGGTGGAAGGTGTTAGGTTCAATATATCAGCACAGAAGTTATGGGTATATCTTGGTGAATATAATGAAGATACAACAATAGGTCTATTATTTATAATAACTTCAATTGAGATGTTTTCGATTGATGAAGTGTTTGATATAAAGAGGTTTTTATGAGCGACAGATTTATGAATTAACAGAGCTACTCCTCCTCCTCTTGCATCTGTTCTGTCACTTCTATATAAATAATATTTTTAAAATAGGGTCTATGATTTTCTGAAAAAAATGTTTCATTCAAAGACGCTATTTTAATATTTTCTCGTTTAATTAGTATCTCAAATTGTTTTAATTAAGAAAAGTTTGAAATGCCATTAGCATTCAAGTGAAGCATTTTGAATTCGTTTAAATTATTAGTATAATCCATGGGCGTATTTTACCATTGACATTACAACTTTGATTTGTTGTACTTTTGAAGTGCACCTATGCAAATCATCCATAGCTGTAGTGAAAATATCAAAAAGCTCATCAATGCTAAATAAATCGTTGTTTGTTTTCAGCTGGTTAGCATATGTAGCTTTGCTGTTATTGTTGATGTTATTGTTACAATTTGTGTTGTTGTTTCTTAAGTTAGGAAAATCTCCCACATTAAATTGAAATGAGTTATTTTGTTGTTGTCTGCTTTTATTCGGACTTTTAGAAGTAACTCTTGTTCTAGTTTCCAAATAGAGAGAACGTAACGGACAGTTGATATCGTTTGCAGAGTGATCAGTTCTCTCTTTTCCTTGTTTTTTGCAATTAAAGCATGTAAAAACAGCTGGTCTTTTTTCATTTTTGTTAAACGGACACACACTTGTATGATGTTGTTCTGCACATATCATACATGCAGCACTTCGATGGCAATGTTCACCGCCATGGCCATACATCAAGCAGTTCCAGCATTGAGTTGGTTTGTTCTTGGATTTCGATTTATATTTTTTCCAAGAAATTATAATATTAGAAATTGTTCGTACATTTTTTAAAGCAGTTAGATTAAAATTGTTACGAACAAATTGACTGCATTATTGTTTGAACTGAATTTGGTGGTTATTCAGTTACGGAAGAGGGGGATAGGTTGTAGTTTTTTAGCTCCTTGGAGATTTCCTCAGAGCTTATGCGGGGTAAACCGTGTAAAAAGGTGGTGTATAACCTATTTTCTTTGGAGCCATAAGAATGAAACTCCATCTTATTCTCTTTAAGTATTTGCTTGTAGCATTCGTACATTTTATTACTAGGAGCAAAAATTTTGGTACCAATTGAAGTACGTTTGAAAATGCAATCCTTACCAAGCAGCTTTTGTATTTCTGTCAATGAAGCGTTAGCTTCTACAACAATGGGTGGAGGTTTGTGTTCCTTAACATCGTTAATATTTGATACGGGAGTTACGTCCATATCATTCAGGGCAGCAAGCAGGCTAAATCTGTTGCTTGAAGTTGACGCCATGTTCGGGTTAACAAAACCCGGAGGAAGTTTTGTCATCTTCTTATTCACAAGCTTTCTTTTTGATGAAGATTTGGCCCCTCGGGCCATCGCAAAATTTTTATTCCTGTTTTAAAGCTGGATTGTCTACCACGTGAGTTCAAATGAGATCAAGAATAGGCAATTGCAAAAACAAAAATAAACACTTGTTTTTAATTTTAAATAGTTGTACTCTAAGCGCTTTGATTTTTTACACAACCGTTCGTAAAGAGAGTTAGATTCGAACTGAAATGGAACCAATTAAAAGTTTTTGGTTATTATTTAAAATTTTGAGGAACAAATACTCGATTTTTCATCTGCTAGTGATTTACATCTAAGTTTACAGCATATTGATGATTTTGGATAAATAGCTGCACCACCACCCTTTGCGTACCTATCGGCTCGGAAAAGACGATAACCACTTAATTCATAACTACTGTCTTGAATTTCAGGATTAAACCAAGATTCTGATATACACAAAATTTCAACCCCAGATTCTTCAAAAATATATCAGAATTCATCCATTTTGTTATTTAAACTTTGAGCATTAATATGGCAAATATTGAGCCCAGAAGTTCTTCGGGAAAGAATTCTGGTCATACTGTATAAGTTTTCTTTGGAGCCAACTATCTTATTATCATATTGTAAAACCATTATTCCAAAGTTCCTAAAAGCAATGCAAGCATTTGTATAAACATTGGTATTTTTTACAAATAAGAACAAATAAAAAACAATGAAAAAATATTTGGGTAAATTAACAAAATGGTGTGTACAATTTTGAACTATGGCTCGAGTTTTGCAAAACAGTGTTAATTCAATCTGATGTTTAAAGAGTTTTTTGGGAAAATAGAAAATTATGTAAGATTTATAAGCTAATGAAGAAAATAAATATTTTAAAACAATACAAAAATGATAAAAAATATTATAAATTTTAGTTTTATTCATGAAATGTTTTATCACGGCTACCGTATCTGCTTCTATCATCAGGGCCCTGAGCAGGATATAACTTTTTGAGTTTATCAATTTCATTAATGCATGTTGGTTCGTTATTTTCAAGCTGCCGTATGTAAAGAAGGCCTCGGTTCGTAAAAGCAGCTGATATTAGTCCATCTTTTTTCAATCTATGAGTTCACGAAAAAAGGAACCGAGCTATCATATCCAATTAGGTTTAAACGTAAAAAATCCCCACGATACTTAATAAAACTGGTTATTGACTTTAGAACAAAGTTTCTTTCATACGGACAATGAAATTTGATAATAATAGCGGCATCTGGTGTTCTTTTATTGTTGAGAGTGTTTCTGTTAGTAGTGGGAGTATTTTTATTAATTTTTTTTTTATGTCACTCATTATTACGTTAAATTGTTTGTCAATTTTTAAGAGAGTGTCTTTACATTCTATTATCATTTTTTTCATCATTGTTTGTAAGTGTCCGGTTAATTGGTCGGTTAAATTATCAAAACGCTTATCCATTGTTTGCATGAACTTTAAGGGTGATGCAGTAATAGCAGTATTTGATAAATTTGGAGTTTTTGTTGCATTTTCAATAAGAGAACTTTGCATAACATCTCTTAATCGTTTTTGCGTGGGAGTATATTTTGTATTTCAGCTTCCATTGTTGTTGTTTGTATTTCTTGTTTACTCTTTTTGGTTGATCTTTTTTTATTATTATTTCTTAGCCGTGCTGTGTACATAATTTTTACATTTAATAGTTACTCTGTTTTGTTTTTTCTGGCGCGTATCGTTTGATTGTTATTATTGTAATTTGTTTATTGCTTTTGTGTTATATTCTGTTGTGTTTATATTTTAAATTTAGAAATCACTATAGACACAGTATATATTACAGCATATATTAAATTAAATTGGAATTTAAAGGGTTTATTATTTGTTATTTTTGAAGTATTATACACTTTATTTAAAGGTGATAATATTGTTAATATTTTCTTTAAAAAAAAGTTGCGAAACTGATATTGTACCAGATAAAAAACGAATTTTTGCAGAGCTCAAATTATAAACGTCCGACTCCGACGACTCCTGAATTTATAAATGCTTTATCTTCTATAAAATGCTGTTTCTTTACATAATATAAAAAATTTCAAAACTTTTCTGATACACTGTATATCTATGAGTTTCTTTCTAGTGGAGTAAATAAAGTTGATTGTTTTTCATCTAAGCATAATTAAGCCATTCAAAATTTCCAAGAGGCGTCAGTTGTTAAGTCAAAAGGTTTGTTAAAATTGGGATAGAGGAGTAGTATGTCCTCTGAAGCAAGAAGTTTCTTTAGCTTGTTAAAAGCTGTTAGGGCCTCGTCGTCTAACGTTATTTGTACGTGCTTTGACTGACGCGTGCCAATGTGGCCATTATCGCCACTCAACAATTTGGTAAGGGGTTTTGCAATGGCTGCATAGTCTTTTACAAACCGTCTTTAATAACCCGCAAGCCCTAGGAACGATCTAAGGGCACTTAGGGTTGTGGGAGGTTCATAGTCGATGATGGCGCGGCAACCTTACTTGGGCAGGTTTTTATGGGATTGACGACAAATCCCAAAAATTCAACAGAGGTGTTAAAGAATTTAGATTTGTCTAAGGAGACCCTCATATTCACTTCGTAGAGTTTCTGTAATGTCCTGTCGATATCATTTATATGGCTCTGCTCAGTGTCAGAGAATATAATGATGTCATCTATGTAGACGTGGCAGGATTTACCGATTTCGTCTCTCAAAACGTCATCGATAGCTCGCTAAAGGATGCTGGGTGCATTTTTTTAATCCGAATGGTAACCGACAAAATTCATATTTACCATTATTTACACTGAAAGCAGCTTTTTCGCGATCACGTTCGATGAGATTTATTTGATGGAACCCGCTTTTAAGGTCTAGCGTTGTGAAGAATTTAGCCTTTCCAAGGTAAGCCAAGATGATAGATGGATCTGGAATGGGGTACTTATCGCACACAGTTTTCGAGTTCAATTTTGTGTAGTCAAATACTAAGCGTTTATTAGGTCTGCCGTGCTCATCAATGCCTTTTTTTATCAACAACCCAAACGGGGCTGTTATACGGTGATAATGCCATTTTTTAAAAGTTTCTGAACTTCGCCATTTACGAATTCGACCATGGATATTGGGCTTGATACCTAGAGTAGACAGGTTCTTGGTCCGTTGTTACTATAGTAGCCGAGATGTTAGTGTTAAATGGTAGCGCTTCGTCAGGGTTTGCGAAAACACCGTCGTTTTTGCGGATCATTTTAAAAAAAGGTTCTTTGATGTTCATGGGAATTTTTTGTTCCGTTAGCGAATTCACCGAATCTAAATTTAAATATTTTAGCCTTATTTGGCCACCGTCAAAAAAAATAGTGTCTTTTCCTGTGTCTATTATAGCGTTGGCGCTTTTCATTAAGCTGAAGCCTATTATACCGTCAAAAAGGGATAGGTTATGGAGTAAGTAGAAAGTTTCCGTAGTGTTCAGGATATTTACAAAAGTTCCCTGATTAATTTTAGTTGCTCCGTGGATTGATTTAACTAAGAAAGGTTTATATAATTGTCTTATCCCCTTAAGTTTTCCAGAGTTTTTTATATAACTTTTAGTGGCACCTGTGTCAACCAAAAGACTGATGGTCTGTCCACCTATTGTTCGTTCAACATAGGTGAAGACTGATCTTCCCCTAAAAAATTAATGTTATCAATAAATGAGGTGTCTTCTAATCCTTCAAATATTTCTTCCGCTTGCTCGTGATATTCTATACTGTCACCGATAGGAGGTTGCTCATTCAGGTGATTGATTCTCTGAAATTTGTTACTATTAAATCTACCTGAGTCTGCAGTTCTTTTAAATCGTTGTGGGAAACTATTCGTTTGTACTGTCCTCGTGCTAACGTCCCTGTCTAATGCATGATTGCGTGGTTGTGGCACGAAAGTTTGTTGGTTGGTTTGTGGGAGATTTAGTGTCTGAAATCGGGAATTTAAGGGAGGTCTTACATTTCGATTGGAATTCGTTGTGGTCGATGTTGGAAATTATTTGAGTTAAATGGCCTGTTAATGCCATTTCTTTGGTTCTGCATGTAGGGTGTTCTTTGGGGTTGCTGTTGTGTAGAGAAGTTTCTGTTCAACCCATTGCTGTATATTTCAGCAAAGTGGTACTTGTTGTGGTTTGTCTCAAGTTCCTGAGCCATTGCTAGGGCTGAAGGTAAGTCAGTAGGTTTACATGAAAATAGAGTAGTGCATAGGGGTTTGCGGAGTCCCGAAATGAAGACGGAGTGCGTCTTGTCGGTATTTTATATTAAATGATGCTATCAAAGAGGTGTCGTTTTAATGGGACATTAAAACTTTATTCACGATTGCCGTTAGCTTGCGTTCTACCTCGCCGTAGAACTGAAGTAAAGTCTTTTGGCCTTGTCGCAATGTTGAGAGTTCCTGCTCCAACGTAAAGATTGATTTTTTGTCAGAGTATGCAAAGTCTAGTCGTTCTATAATGGCATGAAAATTCAAGAGTGTGTTGTAGGTGCTAAGCACCGAATCGGCATTTCGAATAATTTTATTGCGCAGTATTGCGAAGTATTGCGACTGCTTGGTAGTATTTTGAGCTTCCTGCGAAGGGCTCAAAGAGTTTGTGGGCTGTAACTGCAGCCTGTCGCCAAGAGCCGTATTTATTGGCATCACCCCTGAATTCGGGAACTGATTTTATGATATCCAATGTCTCGTCGCATTGGACACCTGCAATGATTTCGATCGGTTGTGATGACGAAAGTCAACAAAGGGTTTCGTTTTCGCTCACACAAATTCGATATCGCCGAAGAAGGTCTTCTTTTTTTTATTATTTTTTTTTTTGAATATGTTGTAATTTTAAGTAACAGTTATCATATAATCAGTATGAAGTAAATCGTTTTTTTTTTAAGTGAATTTTTTTTTTTAACATTAAAAATACACAAGAATACATGCGCTATTTTTTTCCCATTGTTAGTATAAAAAAAAAATGTCAAACCGCCTAACATAAGGGACATTGTTTTTGTAGAAAAGAATTTAATATTTTACCGTTGGTTACTATACCTCCAACATATTTACTTATTTAATTGCATATCTCTCACACATCATACCCACCACACTCTCACACCTACATACCTACCACACTCTCTCATTTTATGTATTAAACACAACTGACAATTTGTATATATTAAGGGGGACAGTAGACAAAAGAAGTTAGTTAGCGAGTAGCCGTCGAGACGATCGTAGCAAGTAGCAAGGTAAGTTCTGGTGGATAATAGTGGAGTGCTGTTCAAGGTCTCCATATTAAGTGAATAAATAAAAATAATAATAAATCATTTATGAAAGTGTTTTGGAAGTGCTGTACTTGGTCTTCCATTGCGTGATTATAACGGAGTGCTGTTCAAGGTCTCCCTATAAAAATCACAACACTTGAATAAACAATAAATAATAATAATAAATTATTTATGAAAGTGTTTTGGAAGTGCTGTACTTGGTCTTCCATTGCGTGATTATAACGGAGTGCTGTTCAAGGTCTCCCTATAAAATCGCAACACTTGAATAAACAATAAATAATAATAATAAATTATTTATGAAAGTGTTTTGGAAGTGCTGTACTTGGTCTTCCATAGCGTGATTATAACGGAGTGTTTTCAAGTCTCCCTATTAAGCCGCAACACTTAAGTAAATACAAAATAACAATATAAATTATTCTCTGCATGTGTTTTGTTTTTTTTGGAAGTGCTGTTACAGGTCTTCCATCGGGTCACGGTAGTGCTGTTCCAGGTCTACCAGTAAGTTATTTTTATATGATTAAACGGTAGTGCTGTTCCAGGTCTACCAGTAAGTTATTTTTATATGATTAAACGGTAGTGCTGTTCCGGGTCTACCAGTAACTTTATTTTTTCTTCACTAGATAACTAAAGGGAGTGCTGTTCCAGGTCTCCCTATTAGACATTGGTTCGGCGTATCACGGTAGTGCTGTTCAAGGTCTACCAGTAAGTTATTTTTTTTATATGATTAAACGGTAGTGCTGTTCCGGGTCTACCAGTAACTTTATTTCTTCACTAGATAACTAAAGGGAGTGCTGTTCCAGGTCTCCCTATTAGACATTGGTTCGGAGTATCATGGTAGTGCTGTTCGAAGTCTACCAATAATTGAAGGGAGTGCTGTTCCAGGTCTCCATCGGGTTATGGTAGTGCTGTCCTAGGTCTACCAGCGCGAAGTATAGAGAGTGCTGTCTCAGGGCCCCTCTATGGTTGGAAGTGCTACTCCAGGTCCACCCGTTTCTCCCCCTGTATATTTTTATTACTTTCCCCAAGATATATTTTTTTATATATAATTATACAAACTAGAATTAGCATCCTCTATTTCTTTTCTCTTAAATAAAAATTGTAATATCACCATAAATACATGTGATTTCCTTTGCTCTCTGTCATTGTAAGTATAAATTTCTGTGACGAACCCTACCCCACGAGTTATACCCCAGCAACCAGAGGAAACTCGTCGTTACAGTGGCGCCCGAGCAGGGACATGAGAGCAAGGAAAATAAGAAGAGAGAGGTAGAGAGAAAGAATTAGTTTAGAGTCAGGTTGTTTTTTTCCCCTCCCCCTTTTCAATTTTTTTTTTATATAATAATTCGTACCACTAGGACAGACGGTCAGTCATAACACAGTCTCTGACGTGAGCAGATATAATTTCTGGAGTATTGCAATTAATTGAAATGCTACGAGTTTCATGGGCTTATGGTCTTCGCAAGGAAGACCTATTAACATACCTTTCCGAATTCGGGATAGGAACGTCGGGGAATGTTGAAGAGCTACGCAAGCGGTTCGCACAATTTCTAGGCGGAGAACATAAGTCGGAAGTGATACAGAGGTTGCTAGCTACAGCTACAAGCAAAGTACGAACCAGCAACCGGCAGCATTGATGGTAAAACCACCACCCCACAAAAGATACCATCAATTACTATTACAACAGAAATTCCAGAACCTATCAGTGGAGAGCTGGCTCAAACTACACGAGAGACAACAGCCATCTCCCGGACGGAAGAAGTAAAAAGTGCGGCGGATCAGGTACGGAGATGGGGTATTAAATTTGGAGGAGAACGCGACCCCTTAGAATTCATCGAGAGAATTGAAGAACTGGCGGACATGTATTCTGTCAATAGAAACCTCCTGCCCTTAATGATGCCTGAAGTGCTTACGGGGAAAGCATTGGTTTGGTTCCGAAACAACAATCGGGGTTGGAATACATGGGTGGAATTTAAGCAAGACTGTCTAAAATTCTTTCTACCACCAAGATATTTTGAACGATTGGAAGACGAAATTCGAAAACGCCAACAACGGCCCAAAGAATCTTTCAAGACATATATGCTAGCAATGCAAAACCTATTACGACGAACCACCTATACAGAAGTTCAGAAACTGGAGAGGATTTTTCGAAATGCCCTGCCTGAGTACTTGTGGTATATCCGAAGGAAGGATTTTGCCAACCTAGATGACTTAGTGGAAATGGCAGAAGACCTCGAAAGTATACCAACAGCATCACATCCTCCACAGCAAAACCGAGAACAACATAGGCTGATGAGTCCGGAAGGACCAGATAATAAGGTAACAATGAAAAAGAATTTCAACCCCAATACCATGTGCCGCCGCTGTAGCCAAGATGGCCACTTCAGAACGAATTGCCGTAACGAGCCGGTGATATTCTGTTGGGACTGCGGACGCCGCGGTGTGCGAACCATTCAATGTTGTAGACGATCGGGAAACGATCGAGTGGTCCGTACCGAACAGGGGGGTACGAACCCACAGGAAGAGGAACCCCTGAACTAAAAACGACCTTTATATGTGAACCAACTCGGCTTGTGGCGATGATACAGCTCGGGGAACGAATAGTCCCCGCTACCATCGATACAGGCGCCACAAGCTGTTTTATAAGCGCAACTCTAGCTAACAGCCTCAAACACCATTGCCATCCTTACCCGCATAACGCATATGTGACTCTGGCCGACGGTACACAAAAACAGATCAGCTGGGCGACAGAAGCCAGAATAAAATTTGATGACCAACACCTCACCTTGGAATTTCTCATCATGCCCGAAGCCACCGAAGAAATAATCCTGGGACTCGATTTTCTAAGGAAATGTGGAGCTAAGTTAATCTGTGCAGGACTATGGCATCAGTTTTCTCCGGCAGATAGCCCCGATACCCAAGTTAGCGTCCAAGGAAGCAGACGTCACCATGCCCACTCACTCACACCGGCCTCAACACTTCCCCTCACACCAATGGAACTACAGGCTACCCCACCAACATGCCCCAGGGAAGGTGAACAACGCATCGCTATAACGGTAAGAGAAAAACTTTCTACAGAACAAGAAAGAATAAATATTTTTATTAAAAACGAGCTGGATAAGTTCCAAGAATTACAAGGTCTATCCACGATAGCCAAACACCGTATCGTAATAACCGATGATCGACCCTTCAAACTTCGATACGTACAACGAAATCCAGCCATACAAGCCATCATCGATACCAAAATCAACGATTTACTAGCAAATGGTTATATTGAGCCTTCCAGAAGTCCTTATAGCTCCCCAATAGCACTTGCAAAGAAGAAAAACGGTACATGGCGGCTATGTATGGATTTCCGTCACCTAAACTCCAAGTCTGAGTTAGATGCATATCCCTTGCCGCGCATTTCAACCATTCTGGACAGACTCAGAGTGGCCAAATATATCAGTAGTCTCGATCTGAAGGACGGGTATTGGCAGATTCCATTAGAGGAAAACAGCAGACGATATACCGCATTCACCGTTGCTGGAAGGGGATTGTACCAATGGCGCGTGATGCCATTCGGGTTGCATTCTGCCCCAGCTACTTTCCAGAGAGCTTTAGACAGTGTCATCGGACCAGAATTAGAACCATTCGCTTTTGCTTACCTCGACGATATCATTGTTACAGGCAAAACGCTGGAGGAACATCTAAGGAATCTGTCAGAGGTATTCCGGCGACTTAGAATGGCCAACCTAAAAATAAATGCAGAGAAATGCGAGTTCTTCAAAAGGGAGACCAAATATCTCGGCCACGTTGTCAGTGAAGAAGGAATACACACTGACCCAGATAAGATCGCTGCCATACAGGACATGACACCACCAACCTGTGTTCGAGAGGTAAGACGATTTCTCGGGGTAGCGTCCTGGTACAGGAGATTCGTGCCAGAATTTTCAATCATAGCACAACCACTCACTACCTTATTGAAGAAGGGAAAACACTGGAAGTGGACGGAGGAACAACAAACATCCTTCGAGATATTAAAAACGAAATTGACCCAAGCACCAGTACTAGCGTGTCCGGATTTCAGCCAACCATTTGTCCTACAAACAGATGCGTGCGACCATGGCCTAGGAGCAGTATTGACACAAAATCTGAATGAAACAGAACGAGTAATAGCTTACGCCAGTCGAGCTCTGAATGGAGCCGAAAAGAATTATTCAGCAACAGAAAAGGAATGCCTTGCCATTATTTGGGGTATCCGAAAAATGCGACCCTATCTCGAAGGTTATCACTTTCAAGTCATCACTGATCACCTTTTCTTAAAATGGTTGAACACCATAGATAATCCGACGGGCCGCCTGGCCAGGTGGGCGTTGGAATTACAACAGTATAGCTTCTCGGTACAATATAGGAAAGGGAAACAAAACGTAGTAGCGGACGCGTTGTCCCGCAGCCCCATAGAGCCCCTCCACCGAGCTATAGAAGATGCCCCTACGGTCCAAGGATGCAAATGGACCCAAAGACGATTGGCAGAAGTTAAACAAAACCCACAGAAATTCGCCGATTATATGATTGTAGGCTCACAACTACTTCGACATATCCCTAGGCAATCTAACAACGAGGATAGCACACCCTGGAAATTATGCGTGGCTAAACCGTTACGCCAACGGGTTTTACACGAAAATCATAGCCAACCTGCAGCTGGACACCAGGGAATCAGGAAAACTATCAACAGAATATGCAATCGGTATTATTGGCCAGGGATGCTGCGTGATATATCAAACTTTGTAAAAAGTTGCCGGTCTTGCCAAAAATACAAAACTTGCCAAACCGCACCGGCAGGCGAAATGCTCATAACCATACCACAGGAACCATGGGCGACAATATGTGCCGATTTCGTGGGCCCCTTACCTCGGACAAAGCACGGGAATTCTATGCTACTTGTACTCTTCGATAGGTTCTCCAAATGGGTGGAGCTGATACCACTTCGTAAGGCCACTGCAGAAAGTGGTGAAATCATTCCGGGAAAGAATCCTAGCACGATTTGGGACTCCCAAAGTACTCATTTCAGATAACGGTAGCCAGTTCACTAGCCGAATCCTGCAGAAGTATCTACAAGAGATTGGGGTCCGACAACAATTTACAGCACCCTATTGTCCCCAGGAGAATCCCACCGAGCGAGCTAATCGCACAATCAAAACAATGATTGCCCAAGTCACTAAAAACCAACACAACAAATGGGATGATTATATCCCCGAAATTAGCTTGGCCATAAACACAAGCCCATCCGAGTCTACTGGTTTTAGCCCAGCCTACTTGACTCAGGGCCGAGAACCACGTTTACCGAAGGCCCTCTTTGACGAGCTGTTCCCAGGCACCGGGACAAAGAATCACAACCCCAAGGATAAGGAAAATGAACTAAAGGAAATCTTCGGAATCGTGCGGAATCAACTGGGTCGAGCTGCACAGGACCAACGGAGACACTACAATCTCCGCCGACGTTCATGGAAACCAAAAATCGGCGATTTAGTGTTGATCCGAGAACACCCGTTATCAAAGGCCGTGGATAATTTCGCAGCTAAGCTAGCCCCGAAATTCTCCGACCCCTATGAAGTTATCGACTTTATCTCCCCCGTGATAGTACGTCTACGAGGACAACAAAAAAATGATTTACGAACGGCTCACCTCAGTGAAATAAAGCCTTTTGTCGATACAACATCCAATAAAGATAAACTTACCGAGAATAATACCGAATCCAAACCTATACATAAAAAAAGGAGCGCTACCGAATCTTGCTGAATAGCAAAAGGGAAATCATCATCATGCCCTTAAGAGGGGAGGCAGTGTGATGACGAAAGTCAACAAAGGGTTTCGTTTTCGCTCACACAAATTCGATATCGCCCAAGAAGGTCTTCTTTTTTTTATTATTTTTTTTTTTTGAATATGTTGTAATTTTAAGTAACAGTTATCATATAATCAGTATGAAGTAAATCGTTTTTTTTTAAGTGAATTTTTTTTTTAACATTAAAAATACACAAGAATACATGCGCTATTTTTTTCCCATTGTTAGTATAAAAAAAAAATGTCAAACCGCCTAACATAAGGGACATTGTTTTTGTAGAAAAGAATTTAATATTTTACCGTTGGTTACTATACCTCCAACATATTTACTTATTTAATTGCATATCTCTCACACATCATACCCACCACACTCTCACACCTACATAGCTACCACACTCTCTCATTTTATGTATTAAACACAACTGACAATTTGTATATATTAAGGGGGACAGTAGACAAAAGAAGTTAGTTAGCGAGTAGCCGTCGAGACGATCGTAGCAAGTAGCAAGGTAAGTTCTGGTGGATAATAGTGGAGTGCTGTTCAAGGTCTCCATATTAAGTGAATAAATAAAAATAATAATAAATCATTTATGAAAGTGTTTTGGAAGTGCTGTACTTGGTCTTCCATTGCGTGATTATAACGGAGTGCTGTTCAAGGTCTCCCTATAAAATCGCAACACTTGAATAAACAATAAATAATAATAATAAATTATTTATGAAAGTGTTTTGGAAGTGCTGTACTTGGTCTTCCATAGCGTGATTATAACGGAGTGTTTTCAAGTCTCCCTATTAAGCCGCAACACTTAAGTAAATACAAAATAACAATATAAATTATTCTCTGCATGTGTTTTGTTTTTTTTTGGAAGTGCTGTTACAGGTCTTCCATCGGGTCACGGTAGTGCTGTTCCAGGTCTACCAGTAAGTTATTTTTATATGATTAAACGGTAGTGCTGTTCCAGGTCTACCAGTAAGTTATTTTTATATGATTAAACGGTAGTGCTGTTCCGGGTCTACCAGTAACTTTATTTTTTCTTCACTAGATAACTAAAGGGAGTGCTGTTCCAGGTCTCCCTATTAGACATTGGTTCGGCGTATCACGGTAGTGCTGTTCAAGGTCTACCAGTAAGTTATTTTTTTTTATATGATTAAACGGTAGTGCTGTTCCGGGTCTACCAGTAACTTTATTTCTTCACTAGATAACTAAAGGGAGTGCTGTTCCAGGTCTCCCTATTAGACATTGGTTCGGAGTATCATGGTAGTGCTGTTCCAGGTCTACCAATAATTGAAGGGAGTGCTGTTCCAGGTCTCCATCGGGTTATGGTAGTGCTGTCCTAGGTCTACCAGCGCGAAGTATAGAGAGTGCTGTCTCAGGGCCCCTCTATGGTTGGAAGTGCTACTCTAGGTCCACCCGTTTCTCCCCCTGTATATTTTTATTACTTTCCCCAAGATATATTTTTTTATATATAATTATACAAACTAGAATTAGCATCCTCTATTTCTTTTCTCTTAAATAAAAATTGTAATATCACCATAAATACATGTGATTTCCTTTGCTCTCTGTCATTGTAAGTATAAATTTCTGTGACGAACCCTACCCCACGAGTTATACCCCAGCAACCAGAGGAAACTCGTCGTTACAGTGGCGCCCGAGCAGGGACATGAGAGCAAGGAAAATAAGAAGAGAGAGGTAGAGAGAAAGAATTAGTTTAGAGTCAGGTTGTTTTTTTCCCCTCCCCCTTTTCAATTTTTTTTTATATAATAATTCGTACCACTAGGACAGACGGTCAGTCATAACACAGTCTCTGACGTGAGCAGATATAATTTCTGGAGTATTGCAATTAATTGAAATGCTACGAGTTTCATGGGCTTATGGTCTTCGCAAGGAAGACCTATTAACATACCTTTCCGAATTCGGGATAGGAACGTCGGGGAATGTTGAAGAGCTACGCAAGCGGTTCGCACAATTTCTAGGCGGAGAACATAAGTCGGAAGTGATACAGAGGTTGCTACAGCTACAAGCAAAGTACAAACCAGCAACCGGCAGCATGGATGGTAAAACCACCACCCCACAAAAGATACCATCAATTACTATTACAACAGAAATTCCAGAACCTATCAGTGGAGAGCTGGCTCAAACTACACGAGAGACAACAGCCATCTCCCGGACGGAAGAAGTAAAAAGTGCGGCGGATCAGGTACGGAGATGGGGTATTAAATTTGGAGGAGAACGCGACCCCTTAGAATTCATCGAGAGAATTGAAGAACTGGCGGACATGTATTCTGTCAATAGAAACCTCCTGCCCTTAATGATGCCTGAAGTGCTTACGGGGAAAGCATTGGTTTGGTTCCGAAACAACAATCGGGGTTGGAATACATGGGTGGAATTTAAGCAAGACTGTCTAAAATTCTTTCTACCACCAAGATATTTTGAACGATTGGAAGACGAAATTCGAAAACGCCAACAACGGCCCAAAGAATCTTTCAAGACATATATGCTAGCAATGCAAAACCTATTACGACGAACCACCTATACAGAAGTTCAGAAACTGGAGAGGATTTTTCGAAATGCCCTGCCTGAGTACTTGTGGTATATCCGAAGGAAGGATTTTGCCAACCTAGATGACTTAGTGGAAATGGCAGAAGACCTCGAAAGTATACCAACAGCATCACATCCTCCACAGCAAAACCGAGAACAACATAGGCTGATGAGTCCGGAAGGACCAGATAATAAGGTAACAATGAAAAAGAATTTCAACCCCAATACCATGTGCCGCCGCTGTAGCCAAGATGGCCACTTCAGAACGAATTGCCGTAACGAGCCGGTGATATTCTGTTGGGACTGCGGACGCCGCGGTGTGCGAACCATTCAATGTTGTAGACGATCGGGAAACGATCGAGTGGTCCGTACCGAACAGGGGGGTACGAACCCACAGGAAGAGGAACCCCTGAACTAAAAACGACCTTTATATGTGAACCAACTCGGCTTGTGGCGATGATACAGCTCGGGGAACGAATAGTCCCCGCTACCATCGATACAGGCGCCACAAGCTGTTTTATAAGCGCAACTCTAGCTAACAGCCTCAAACACCATTGCCATCCTTACCCGCATAACGCATATGTGACTCTGGCCGACGGTACACAAAAACAGATCAGCTGGGCGACAGAAGCCAGAATAAAATTTGATGACCAACACCTCACCTTGGAATTTCTCATCATGCCCGAAGCCACCGAAGAAATAATCCTGGGACTCGATTTTCTAAGGAAATGTGGAGCTAAGTTAATCTGTGCAGGACTATGGCATCAGTTTTCTCCGGCAGATAGCCCCGATACCCAAGTTAGCGTCCAAGGAAGCAGACGTCACCATGCCCACTCACTCACACCGGCCTCAACACTTCCCCTCACACCAATGGAACTACAGGCTACCCCACCAACATGCCCCAGGGAAGGTGAACAACGCATCGCTATAACGGTAAGAGAAAAACTTTCTACAGAACAAGAAAGAATAAATATTTTTATTAAAAACGAGCTGGATAAGTTCCAAGAATTACAAGGTCTATCCACGATAGCCAAACACCGTATCGTAATAACCGATGATCGACCCTTCAAACTTCGATACGTACAACGAAATCCAGCCATGCAAGCCATCATCGATACCAAAATCAACGATTTACTAGCAAATGGTTATATTGAGCCTTCCAGAAGTCCTTATAGCTCCCCAATAGCACTTGCAAAGAAGAAAAACGGTACATGGCGGCTATGTATGGATTTCCGTCACCTAAACTCCAAGTCTGAGCTAGATGCATATCCCTTGCCGCGCATTTCAACCATTCTGGACAGACTCAGAGTGGCCAAATATATCAGTAGTCTCGATCTGAAGGACGGGTATTGGCAGATTCCATTAGAGGAAAACAGCAGACGATATACCGCATTCACCGTTGCTGGAAGGGGATTGTACCAATGGCGCGTGATGCCATTCGGGTTGCATTCTGCCCCAGCTACTTTCCAGAGAGCATTAGACAGTGTCATCGGACCAGAATTAGAACCATTCGCTTTTGCTTACCTCGACGATATCATTGTTACAGGCAAAACGCTGGAGGAACATCTAAGGAATCTGTCAGAGGTATTCCGGCGACTTAGAATGGCCAACCTAAAAATAAATGCAGAGAAATGCGAGTTCTTCAAAAGGGAGACCAAATATCTCGGCCACGTTGTCAGTGAAGAAGGAATACACACTGACCCAGATAAGATCGCTGCCATACAGGACATGACACCACCAACCTGTGTTCGAGAGGTAAGACGATTTCTCGGGGTAGCGTCCTGGTACAGGAGATTCGTGCCAGAATTTTCAATCATAGCACAACCACTCACTACCTTATTGAAGAAGGGAAAACACTGGAAGTGGACGGAGGAACAACAAACATCCTTCGAGATATTAAAAACGAAATTGACCCAAGCACCAGTACTAGCGTGTCCGGATTTCAGCCAACCATTTGTCCTACAAACAGATGCGTGCGACCATGGCCTAGGAGCAGTATTGACACAAAATCTGAATGAAACAGAACGAGTAATAGCTTACGCCAGTCGAGCTCTGAATGGAGCCGAAAAGAATTATTCAGCAACAGAAAAGGAATGCCTTGCCATTATTTGGGGTATCCGAAAAATGCGACCCTATCTCGAAGGTTATCACTTTCAAGTCATCACTGATCACCTTTCCTTAAAATGGTTGAACACCATAGATAATCCGACGGGCCGCCTGGCCAGGTGGGCGTTGGAATTACAACAGTATAGCTTCTCGGTACAATATAGGAAAGGGAAACAAAACGTAGTAGCGGACGCGTTGTCCCGCAGCCCCATAGAGCCCCTCCACCGAGCTATAGAAGATGCCCCTACGGTCCAAGGATGCAAATGGACCCAAAGACGATTGGCAGAAGTTAAACAAAACCCACAGAAATTCGCCGATTATATGATTGTAGGCTCACAACTACTTCGACATATCCCTAGGCAATCTAACAACGAGGATAGCACACCCTGGAAATTATGCGTGGCTAAACCGTTACGCCAACGGGTTTTACACGAAAATCATAGCCAACCTGCAGCTGGACACCAGGGAATCAGGAAAACTATCAACAGAATATGCAATCGGTATTATTGGCCAGGGATGCTGCGTGATATATCAAACTTTGTAAAAAGTTGCCGGTCTTGCCAAAAATACAAAACTTGCCAAACCGCACCGGCAGGCGAAATGCTCATAACCATACCACAGGAACCATGGGCGACAATATGTGCCGATTTCGTGGGCCCCTTACCTCGGACAAAGCACGGGAATTCTATGCTACTTGTACTCTTCGATAGGTTCTCCAAATGGGTGGAGCTGATACCACTTCGTAAGGCCACTGCAGAAAGTGGTGAAATCATTCCGGGAAAGAATCCTAGCACGATTTGGGACTCCCAAAGTACTCATTTCAGATAACGGTAGCCAGTTCACTAGCCGAATCCTGCAGAAGTATCTACAAGAGATTGGGGTCCGACAACAATTTACAGCACCCTATTGTCCCCAGGAGAATCCCACCGAGCGAGCTAATCGCACAATCAAAACAATGATTGCCCAAGTCACTAAAAACCAACACAACAAATGGGATGATTATATCCCCGAAATTAGCTTGGCCATAAACACAAGCCCATCCGAGTCTACTGGTTTTAGCCCAGCCTACTTGACTCAGGGCCGAGAACCACGTTTACCGAAGGCCCTCTTTGACGAGCTGTTCCCAGGCACCGGGACAAAGAATCACAACCCCAAGGATAAGGAAAATGAACTAAAGGAAATCTTCGGAATCGTGCGGAATCAACTGGGTCGAGCTGCACAGGACCAACGGAGACACTACAATCTCCGCCGACGTTCATGGAAACCAAAAATCGGCGATTTAGTGTTGATCCGAGAACACCCGTTATCAAAGGCCGTGGATAATTTCGCAGCTAAGCTAGCCCCGAAATTCTCCGACCCCTATGAAGTTATCGACTTTATCTCCCCCGTGATAGTACGTCTACGAGGACAACAAAAAAATGATTTACGAACGGCTCACCTCAGTGAAATAAAGCCTTTTGTCGATACAACATCCAATAAAGATAAACTTACCGAGAATAATACCGAATCCAAACCTATACATAAAAAAAGGAGCGCTACCGAATCTTGCTGAATAGCAAAAGGGAAATCATCATCATGCCCTTAAGAGGGGAGGCAGTGTGATGACGAAAGTCAACAAAGGGTTTCGTTTTCGCTCACACAAATTCGATATCGCCCAAGAAGGTCTTCTTTTTTTTATTATTTTTTTTTTTTGAATATGTTGTAATTTTAAGTAACAGTTATCATATAATCAGTATGAAGTAAATCGTTTTTTTTTTAAGTGAATTTTTTTTTTAACATTAAAAATACACAAGAATACATGCGCTATTTTTTTCCCATTGTTAGTATAAAAAAAAAATGTCAAACCGCCTAACATAAGGGACATTGTTTTTGTAGAAAAGAATTTAATATTTTACCGTTGGTTACTATACCTCCAACATATTTACTTATTTAATTGCATATCTCTCACACATCATACCCACCACACTCTCACACCTACATAGCTACCACACTCTCTCATTTTATGTATTAAACACAACTGACAATTTGTATATATTAAGGGGGACAGTAGACAAAAGAAGTTAGTTAGCGAGTAGCCGTCGAGACGATCGTAGCAAGTAGCAAGGTAAGTTCTGGTGGATAATAGTGGAGTGCTGTTCAAGGTCTCCATATTAAGTGAATAAATAAAAATAATAATAAATCATTTATGAAAGTGTTTTGGAAGTGCTGTACTTGGTCTTCCATTGCGTGATTATAACGGAGTGCTGTTCAAGGTCTCCCTATAAAATCGCAACACTTGAATAAACAATAAATAATAATAATAAATTATTTATGAAAGTGTTTTGGAAGTGCTGTACTTGGTCTTCCATAGCGTGATTATAACGGAGTGTTTTCAAGTCTCCCTATTAAGCCGCAACACTTAAGTAAATACAAAATAACAATATAAATTATTCTCTGCATGTGTTTTGTTTTTTTTTGGAAGTGCTGTTACAGGTCTTCCATCGGGTCACGGTAGTGCTGTTCCAGGTCTACCAGTAAGTTATTTTTATATGATTAAACGGTAGTGCTGTTCCAGGTCTACCAGTAAGTTATTTTTATATGATTAAACGGTAGTGCTGTTCCGGGTCTACCAGTAACTTTATTTTTTCTTCACTAGATAACTAAAGGGAGTGCTGTTCCAGGTCTCCCTATTAGACATTGGTTCGGCGTATCACGGTAGTGCTGTTCAAGGTCTACCAGTAAGTTATTTTTTTTTTTATATGATTAAACGGTAGTGCTGTTCCGGGTCTACCACTAACTTTATTTCTTCACTAGATAACTAAAGGGAGTGCTGTTCCAGGTCTCCCTATTAGACATTGGTTCGGAGTATCATGGTAGTGCTGTTCCAGGTCTACCAATAATTGAAGGGAGTGCTGTTCCAGGTCTCCATCGGGTTATGGTAGTGCTGTCCTAGGTCTACCAGCGCGAAGTATAGAGAGTGCTGTCTCAGGGCCCCTCTATGGTTGGAAGTGCTACTCCAGGTCCACCCGTTTCTCCCCCTGTATATTTTTATTACTTTCCCCAAGATATATTTTTTTATATATAATTATACAAACTAGAATTAGCATCCTCTATTTCTTTTCTCTTAAATAAAAATTGTAATATCACCATAAATACATGTGATTTCCTTTGCTCTCTGTCATTGTAAGTATAAATTTCTGTGACGAACCCTACCCCACGAGTTATACCCCAGCAACCAGAGGAAACTCGTCGTTACACGGTCTATGGTCTATGTTCTAGGGCTTCAAGTCTATTACTAAGCTCATTGATGGTATCTTGGAAGTGTTGCCTAGTGCGATTTGTGGCCTGAACAATAGCTGTTTCGAGGAGAGTTTGGACAGTTTCCGAGTTCATATTGGTATTTACGGGTGTGTCGCGAATTGTTAAATTTGAAAGTTTAGATAGAAGCTCTTCTGTCTCTAAGAGGGTCCTGTCTTCTGTCTGCATTTAGTTGTAACTCTACGACTAGTATTTGTTATTCAATTGCCAGAAAAAAAAATGTTAAAAAAAAATTCCACACTTGGTACGATAAAAAAAATATAAAGATTTTGCAATTACAAAAAAAAAATAAAATTTGAGCTTATAATAATGATTGTTTGGTTGAATTTAGTATAGAACAATTTTAGTATAGAACAAATTTAAAAGTATAATAATATTTTTGATAATAATTTTTTGTTCACTATATAGAACTAGATGATTGTTTGGCGCCTAGGCGCCCGTTTATTTTGACTTTAACAAACAATTTTTTTTTCCATTTCAGAATTTTCCTATATTTTATATATGTAGGTAATGTTTAAAAAATTAATTTTAATGTTTTTAAAATTTAATAATTAGTTATTTAAAATTTCTTTAAAAAAAAATCGAAAAACAGTTGTAAAAAATACAAAACCAAAACTCCGATTTTCAAATGAAGTTTTCAAATGGTCTTTTTATGAATATTTTCGCAAAAGTTTGCCAGTAGCCAACCTTTGCTTTATACTTTCTGCTTCTATACATGAGTTTTTAATATTATATGATTTTAAACAAATATTTTATTTTGATAGAAACTCGGTAATTTTAGTCTTATTAAGACAAACTATAAATATGTATCTTTTTAATAATTAAATTTATGTTTTATAACTTTTTAAAATGCATCAAAATAAATAAACTTATTCAACTAAAAAAGTTTTTAAACCTTTCGGGCAAAACAAAAAAAATACTACGGTTATAACGAACTAAGTCTATAACGAACTAATTTGGCCGGTCCCGCCGAGTTCGTTATATTGTATAAAAAATAGAAAAAAAAACGTTTTAGAGCAAGGTTCCTAAAAGTTTCTTGAGGGGTGGTGGGGGGGTAGGGTTTTAAATGTTAAAAAAGTCGTATTTTCATAATTCCTTTTTGAAGATATGAATAATGTTGTTATTTATTTGATATACATACATGTTATAGCTAACATTTTAAGAATCTTTGAAAAAATTTTCAATTCAAAACTTTAATAGAGAAGTCCGTGACAGCGAATCTCCGGAGGCGTTGTTGTTTTGGGGTGAACATCATAACTCGTTACCGGATCATGTGAAATAAAAAAATCGAAATGCGTTTAAAAGGTGACATGTTTCCTAAGGTACTGACCAAGAGTTTTTTCACTCTATTTTTTTTTGGCAGCATTTTGAAGGGAAAAACGATTTTTGCTATACAATTTCGGAAATTTGTCGTTAAAAAAGGGGGAAGAAAATGGAATTAAAAAAAAACCATTGGTGATTACCTGACGATTTATGTGTAGATATAGTGTCTAAAATTTCAAAAAAATCGGTCAAGTAGATTTTGAGTTATGATGTTCACGGACTTTGAACATTTATATGCGAGAAAATCGGTTTAAAGTTTTTTAAAAACTCATTTATATACGATATACCGTATGAGGCCGGTCGCTGGAAACTCTGTATCTTCTTAAGTTTTGCTCTGATTTACTTAAAATTTTGATACAACACTCTCGGCATGTTGTGCATTCAGAAAGTGAAATGCAAAAATAGGTTTTAAAACCTACCACCCCTTAAGGAAGCGCAAACACCAATACTCCTACACAAAAGAGAAAAAAATATTTCATATTTCATCATACATGCAAACTGAAAAAAGAAAAGTACATTTTTTGCAAAGTTATCTATAAATCCAAAAAAAAAAAAAAAAAAAAAAATAAGGGCGTATTAGTTTTACTTCAAAAAAAAAAAAAAAACTTATTATTCCAAATCGCCTTTAACTCTTCAATAAATTATTGAAGTTAAAATCTTAAATATACCTATTTACGTAATTTATGTTTGTCAAAATTTTTTGAAAGCAAATTATGCAAAAATTAATACTATGAGTGAAAAAAAAAAATTATTTTCCCACCTCTCTTCTGAAATTACAATGTAATGTAATTATGCAAAGTTAGAATAATTTAAATTTTAAACCTAATATTGCACTATTTTTTCAAGTGCTTTTCAATACAGAGCTTTGAACGAAATCATACGTTGGACAACAACAAAATCCACATTGAAGATCTCTTTTTTCTCAAATATTTATCAAAAAAAGCATACGCTTTGGTAAGTGCTGGGTATCAGAGTACCTGAGCGAAATACAAAACAATTTTGAGATGAAAAACAAAACAGACAAACGGAAAACTTTAGTTTGATAAAAGAATTATGTATGAATATCGGACGACGTTAAATGAGAAAAATAAAAATGTTTAAAATTTCATTAATTTTTTTTATGCATTTTTTGCGTTCAAATTATTCCATATGTAACACGAAATCTGCATATGTAGTGCTATTGTCGTTAGCAGTGCTGCCAATTTTGACAACTGATTGTAATTTCGACGATTTTTCAATTTGTTATAATGATTAAAAAATATGTATAGATTTAATTCTGGGTCAAGTCGTTTCAAAACGGAAATACCTGGAATAACATCTCCATTTAAGATTTAAGTTTTAATTACGGCGATACTTTAAACCTATATTATACATATGTTTCAGCTATAGATACATATCAATAAAATTATTTAGTTGATTGCTGTGTTCAATTTTTTTCGTTAAAATTTCATCACTAATACATTTTTCTATATAGAAATAGCCAATGATGTAATAATATTCGTAATATGAATGATATAAATAAATTTTATTGTTTCCATTTGTAATATTTTTTCGAGTTTTATAAGCGGTGAAATTTTCTTGACAATTTCTTGTTTTAAAAATGACAATTTTGGCGATTTAGTTTCCAAAATTGTAGATTTTCAGAAGATTTTATTAGCAGCACTGGTCGGTAACAAAGAAGAGAGAAAATTGTGTGTGGGTTTGTATAAAATGAGAAAGATTAAATTTTGTTTGTGTATTTCCCATAGCTTTGTAGGGAGTGCTATGTGTGTGTATTATTTCAGCGTTACAGAATCAGTCAGTCAGTCAGTGAGTCAGGGATCAGCGTAAATATATTTGAGATTTAGTTTTAAGCATAGAATTTAAGTTATTTTTTTAAAAAAAATTTAGCTTACAATGGATTTATTTAATGTAAAATTTATTGATTTTAAGTTTTAATCTAAATTTGGAAAATTTGGTAAAATTGCTTATTTTACTTACAAAAAAATGTTTAACTTCATGTTACTTGTTGATGTTGCTTACTGCGTTTGTATGGAGCGCCAGTAGTTTTGTTGATGCGGAGTTTGATGATTATGGAGTCTTCCTTCTTTTAAGCTGCTTGACTGCACAAAATTTTTCTCGAACAAATGTAGTCGTTGTATTTTTGATGTTTTATCGATAATTAATTTTTTATACGCCGGGTCTTACGATCTTAAGTTGTTAATTCGCGTTTACCAAGATTTGAACTCGTTTTTTTTAAATTATTTTGCTGTTAGGATTTTTCACAGTTAATTCACAAAAATTTCTCCAGGTTTTCTGTTTTTTATCACGGGTTTAGCGTTTTCCAAGAGTTTTTTTAAAATTATTTTGTTGTTGAAATTTTTCACAGTAAATTGGTAAAATGTTCACACAAAATTTCTCCAGGTTTTCTGTTTTTTTATTATTTTTTTATGACGGGTTTAGCCGAGTTGGGCGCCAATTATTTGTTTACTTTAATGAAATTACAGAACATTTTTCTTTTAAATATTATTGATATAATACGAGTTTATGTTTAAAGAAATTTTTACGACAAGGGATTATTATATTTTATATTACAACCTTTATTCATGTAAATTATTTATTATAATATGTTTTAGGTGTTTTAGGATATTTTTTAAAATTAAAGTTTTTTATTTTATTATTAATTTATATTACTTAATTGTAACATTTAATTAAAGTCACAACTTAAGACTTACCAACCACTTCTGACTAACTATATTTTTCTTTTTACTTTTATTTAAATAATAATAAAATTCAATGGTCAGCAACAAGGAAATACAAAAGAATGCCAATAATAAAAATACCCCTAAAAAATGCTGAGACGAACAAACATATGGTTGACATAAATAACAGTCAAGTGCATTGACTTTAGAATTAGTTATGCACCGAAAGCAATACGGAAATATCGTGACACAATTATTAAAAATAGACCATAAAAATGTAAAACATTGCAATATTATATTGCGACATAATCGTGCCCGTTGTGAGTAATTTAATGAGGGCAAAAAACATTTATAAAAACAAGTAAGAAAATTATAGTCGGTCTAGACCGACTATACGATACCCTATACCATGCGTTTAGAAACCCTATCTCTTAGGCCCAACTAACTGGACATAGAAAATAAGCAAAAACCAAATTTGAGTGGGATTTTTATTAATTTTTTTGGCTGCAGATATGAAAAAGTTCATATCGGATGCTATATCTATATGGGGACTAGGTCCAAAAATGGACCAATCCTGATCATGTTTGGTAAAGTCTCTTTTTTTTGCAAAAATATATACAAACAAAATTTGAGAAGAATCAGTGCAATATTTTGGTTTTTAATAGATTTAAGTGAAGATCGGGAAGCAGTCTATGTGGGGCCAAAGGAATCATTTTTGGACTACTCATTAATGGATGTAATGAACGCATACAAACCCAATTTGAGTAAGATCTATATGACAATTTGGATCTTATGGCAATTTATGTCGATTTCATAGGGGTAATTTGTATGGGGGCTAGGTTTGCACATGGACCGATTCTCACCAATTTCAATAGCGTTCATCCCATGGCCGATGAAAGCTTAGATACCAAATTTCATCAAAATATATTGATATTTGCGACCTGCAGTTTGATTACAAGGTTTACATGGACACACAGACGGACGGACGGACGGACATTGTTAAATCAACTCAAAAAGTGATTCTGATTCGATCGGTATAATTAAAGATGGGTCTAGGTCAAATATTTTTGGTTGTTACAAACAGCAGCACAAAGTCATTATACCCAAACCACATAGTGGTATAGGGTATAATAAATGACGAACTAAGGCGTTTGTCAAGTTGGGTGGCGAAATATTTATTTACCAAAAAAACTGTAAATATGAAGATGATTGGTGAACTAATTTGTTCACCATATTGGGCGACATGATTGGCAGACTGATATGTTCGCCATAATGGCGGAATGATCTGATTGGCGGACTGATCGGACACATCTTCTATTGATTCTCGTATTATTTTAATACTATCTACAAAATATTTATTAAATTCACTAGCTATTTGACTATTTTCCTTATATTCTACATTACTAAATATCACAGATTTTATCAAAGATTGATTTCTCTTTATCACCAAGTCTTTGATTTCTCTCCACATTTATCTTTGGTCTTTTGCATTATTTATTCTGTTGTTTATGTATTTGTATTTTTCGTTTTCTCTTTTCACCTTATATATGTTTCTAATTGTTTTATAATTTTTCCATGCTTCATTTGTGTTTTCAAACTTTGCAGTTTGATATTTTATTGTCTTCTCTCTTTTTAATAAACGTAATTCATTATTAAACCAATTATTTACATTATTTAGTTTTTTACCGTGCTCTTTTTAGTAAACTTTTGTATTATTTCCTGTAGTACTTTATCAAAAATTAATACATTTTGACTAACATCGAAATTTTCTTCATATCTAATTATTGCACTTATTTCTCTTGTAAAAAGGTCTTTTTTATACATAAAAGTTTCTGTTTTTTTTTTTGTATTCGTTTTCATTGTAACTTTTTTCATCTTTGATTAATATTTGAATCATTTCATGATCAGATATTTTATTTTTAACACAGTTCTGTGTCGATATTTTGTATCTGTTGTTTGTTATCACATAATCAACTATAGTTCTAGTTGTATTTGTTACCCGTGTATATTCATTTAACGCGCTTTCGATTCTGTTTTTATAGAAATTATTTGTCGACCAATCTATATTGAAGTCACCGGTTATTATTATATTATAAGTTTCCTCAGTTAGTTCTTCTAAACTTTCCTGGAGAATTTCACAGAATTCGGACTCGTAGCCACTTGGTGATCTACATACTGCAACAATTATAATTTGTGTGTTTTCATGTTTGGCTTTACAAGCTATAATCCAGTATTTTGAAAATGCCACCTTTTCAAATATCTGTTACTTTCCATCATTTTCTATAATATATAATAACACCGCCAGATCTTGTGGAATTTGAGAAAGATATTAATTGGCTATAGTCTTGCAAACTAATTTCATCTTCGTTTATATGATCTGTCATATGAGTTTCCGACAATATGAAAAAATCTGGTTTTTCTGTTGCAGCTATTATTCGTCAGCCCTTGAACATTTGTGGATAATATATATATGTTCCTTAATTGTTATAAATATATAAAAGTTTTTATTCAGGAATACTGCATTGTTATATAGTTTATTGTTATGAACAAATAAATAATCTTTTTTCGCAGCAAGTGTATGGATCAAGTTTTAGATCGATCGGATGAGGGGGAAATGGCATTTAGATCACTCCGTGAGTGTACTTGACTATGCGTGACTGTGCGTGACTACCCCAAAATGAACCTGTAGTTACAACAAGACTATATGCCAAGTTTCAGATCAATTGCACAAGGGGAATGGGGTTGCCCCACGACAGACAGACAGACAGAGAGTATGAGTTAAAAGAGTTTAAAAATGAAATGTATTTGAATTCTCTTTACCTAGAGTTGATAACCTTTGTAGCTTTATAATTACAAATTGAGTAACGTAAACGTGGGCTTAATTAAAAAGGTGGTATGCAGCTTGTTGCTTTTGTTTTCCACAATAATGTACATTTAAATTGCAAATATGATCCAGATTAAAAAAATTTCGTTGGCCAGAGGAGACAATTATATATAACTATACCCATAACTTCTGTGCTGATATCTTGAACCTAACACCTTCCACCAAAGAATATATAGTTTTGGTGACATAATACTGCATAATTCAAATAATACTGCAGAAATCGCACTCAACAATCTACAGCAATCAAGCAATTTTTTTATTCACTATCCTAATAGTCCAACCCTATTCCCCCATCAACACAATCGCGAAGCATCCACAGTCGATATTATTTTAAGCAATTCCGTTTTAAATATAAACGTAAAAACAATGGATTACGAAATACCATCAGACCATCGCCCCATTATACGTACACTTAAAAGATCAATGGCCTTGCAGGTTGACCTCAATTATTATGATTATAGTGCAAGCAACTGGAACATTTATATGAATTTTTAGACAATAAAATCACGTTAAATTCGGATGTATACAATACCAAGGTAGTAATTGATCAGGAAATACAAAATTTATAAATGTAGTTTTCGAAGCAAGGGATGTGTCTACACCTAAAATAACTCAACAAAATAATTACACATTACCAGAAAGTACTGTGAAATATATAAAACTAAGAAGAAGCTTTAAAATAAAAAGCCAACGATCTTCAAATATAGCCGAGCAAACTTTTTATAATCAATGTACTAAGTTTCTAAGCAACATGATAGATAAAAGTATTAATTCGGAACGCAATAAGAAATGGTGTCAATTATTATCCAATTTAAAACCAGGTGATAAATCATTTTGGAAAATAAGCAGGAACTTGCGAGGAAAAGGAAAAAATCAAATCTCTCACTTTAAAATTGGAAATACAAAAATAACATCTGATAAGGACAAGGCTGAAGTCCTGGCAAATACATTTGTCCAAGCAAATAACCTCACTTCGAACTACAACCATTCAGCGGATACATTAATAACAGTAAATAATATTAAGAAGGAAAATCCTAGTTCTGAATCAGCTACTTATACATCTCTTGAAGAAGTAATGAATATTGTCTCATCAATAAAACCCCCAAAATCCCTTGGTTTTGACAATGTTCCGAACCTGCTCTTAAAGAAACTACCAGTCAAAGCTCTAAAATTACTGGTTATAATATTTAACAGCTGCATCAAACTCAACTATTTCCCAAACCATTTCAAAAATGCTAAGGTTATAGCTATTAACAAACCTAGCTAGCCTAAAAATAACCCAAACAGCTACAGACCTATCAGTCTATTAAGTAACTTTGGTAAAATATTTGAAAAAATTCTACATTTTCGTCTTACTGAATTTGTAACGACCAATTAATTCTATTGTTGCTAAAGAACAATTTGGATTTAAAAAAGGACATAGCAGTACTCACCAAATAAACAGAAATAAAAATCAAATAATCACCAATAAAAACAATAAACGTTCAACGGGTGTAATATTGTTAGATATTGAAAAAGCGTTTGACACCGTTTGGCATAATTGCCTAGTATTTAAACTTCTTGATGCAAATATACCAAAATATTTATGCAATCTTATTTCAGATTTCATTCACGGCAGAAACTTTAAAGTTGCGATTAATAATGAAACATCATCTCCAAAAACCATTTCCACAGGGTTACCTCAAGGATCAGTCTTGTCGCCATTGCTTTACTCCGATTTCATAGTCCCGAAATATATGAAAGTTGCTTACTACGCAGATGATACTGCGTTAATTTCTTCAAACAAACTTACAAGTGCACTCCTGAAGAAAATGGAAAAGGGACTTGTAAAATGCAGTAAATATTTTCACAAATGGAAAATCAAAATTAATCCAAACAAGACCAAACAAATGTCTTAAAATGATAAATAAAAAGCCCTGGAGGTATCCTACAAATCTTCTTCATGAAGAAACAGGTTATGAAAAAATTATCGATTTCATAACAAGGATTAATAACAATTACTTTGCCAAAATTGAAAATTCCTCTTAACCATTGATAAGAGAATGTAGAGAAGTAACGTAAAATTAAAAAGAAATCACCAAATTGAAAATTATATGCTTATCTAATAAACCTATTCTATTATTTCTAATAAACCTCCTATAAGCATATAAATATTTTCAGATAGTATGTGAATATATTATATCATATAAAGGTTTCTTCCTCCCATTTTCCTTTAAAAAACATTAAAAAATAATATAAAAACTATTTAATATCTTTAGATCTAATATATTATTTGTTGCAATATCTATTTGTAAAGACAAGGTATTATCTAATGATTTTGTCGGGACTTGGTTTAATTGGCTTGATGTTGCTTGGCATATAATGCAGCTAGATGCAGCCTTCGTGTTAGTCAAAGCCTGACCTACATTTCCATCTATCATTGTCAGCACTAATTGGTAACTTACTTCAATTTGCTGTCCATCTAACTGTAATTGTAATGGCTGTAGTGTTGCAATTTGGGCCTTGATATCACTAACTTCTTTGTTAATGGCATCATGAATTCAAATTTGATTGTCCTGCAGTATTTCGTAGAAGATGGTGTCCCATTTTTCCAAATATCCATTGTTTGTGTTGTACTAGTCGAAGGCTCTGAATCTTCCAAAATCTTTAGTGCATTGTTAGGTAAAATAAAAAGGTATAAAAAAGGTATGATAATAAAAAAAAAACCCAGGTTACTAATGAATTAGGTCCTCTATGTATTGACATTCTTACTTACAAATATTTATGGTAATAGAACAAATAATGACTATTATAAGCTATAAAATACCTAAAGCACAAATTTAATACACCATTGTATTCGCAAATTCTAGGAAATTTTATTTTTTCATTAAATAAATACCCTAAAAGTGTGCTAATCAATTATAGCCAATTCACAAATCCACACAAAAAAAACTCATTTTTATTACAAACACAAACAAATTTAATAAACACACACATCCCAGTATGTATTGAAAAATTATTTCTCCAATGTTGGTGAAAAGTTAAGTTCTTAAATTGATATCTAATATAATTCTCAACTTGAGTTGAACAATTTTTCTCATTGTTTGCTTGATATCAAATTGAGACTTAAAATTTTTTCCAATCTTTGAGAAATATTTTAACATCAATTGGATAACCAACACTTTTCTCCACTTGAGACCAAACTTTTTCTCAACTTGAGTACGATTTATGTTGAGTTTGAGATATTATTTACAACTTTTGTATTCTCGTATGGCAGCGCTGTTCATTTCTCACAGTAAATGCCGAGTTAGCCCCACGTAACCGTAACCTAACGTGTCGGCCGTTTTTTTTTTACATGGAAAACAGTTACCGAACTGAACTGTAACGTAACTGGAACGTCCCAACCTGCTGAATTTGATTTTCGCTACTTTTGTACGTGACATTTGTGAACAGCTTACAAAGTTTGGTTAATTTTACGTTCTACAATTGCACTAAATGCCAACGTTACATTTTAGGTACGGTTACATTTTAAAAATGTGTGGCTAACTCGGCCTTAACGTTGCGAATCATATGTTCTAATTTCTAGAAATAATAATAATTGTGAAAGTTTTCAGCTTTGTGATAAATTTTAATTATCTTGATGTAAAAAGGAATTGTTGCAGAAAAGAAAAATTAAATAAATAAAAGGGAGGTGATATACATTATAGAACAAAAAAGTGAAAAGTGTGTTGTCATCTTGCCAAAAGCACCAATTAAGCAGGCCTCTGAATTTAAAGAATTCGAGCGACCTGGTAAGTTTCACAAAAATATGAGCAATATTCAAGGCTAATTACTTAATTTGTTATTAGGTTGCCGAACTAATGGCCATAATTTGTGGCAATTCTACAAAATATCTAAAAATTGCATGGCGGAAATTGGTCATTGATGAAGTAGCCAACAAATACTGCTGGCAAGGAACAAATTCCAAAGAACCTGTACGAGCTCTCAGCGTAACGGCGGCATTAAAACGTGATTATATTTTTATGTTTTTATTCCAATTGATATTAATTAAATCTAATTAATCTTTCCAGAAACCTAAAATCAAAAATTTTCTGCTGCTTCTCGGACAGCGAGTTCGAAAGAACGATAATTTCATTTTTCCAGCATGCCAACAACCGCCTACAAAAAAAGGTGAAATATTTAAATGAAAAGGATGGAAACAAAATTAATTAATACATTTTTAACTATTTCAACTTTTTTTGAATTTTTTAATATTAATTTAATTTAATATTAATTTAAATATTTAACATGCGATTAAGGCCATAAGTTCGGCAACCTAATAACAAGTTGAGTAATTAGCCTTGAATTTTGCTTATATTTTTGTCAAATTTACCTGCTTAAATGGTGCTTTTGCCAATATTGGCTTACGTTTTAAGGTTGCCGTACCTTCCCCAAATTTTACCTCTTCCAATACTCTTTTCCAGCAACTTTCAAAAAAAGTACAAATAATTAATTAATTTATTTTTAATTCCATAGTTAAAAAATTTTTAACATGTTATAATATTTAAAGTGTCATAAATAATAAATTAAATTAAAAATTGCCGAAAAAAGTGGAAATAATTAATTGATATATTTTTAATTATTTCTATATTTTTCCTTTTTCAATTTAAATTCTTATTTATGTTCTATATAATATTAATAGTCAAAAAAAGTACAAATAATTAATTCATTTACTTTTAATTCTATATTTAAACAATTTTTAACATGTTATACTATTTAGTATGTCATAAATAATAAATTACATTAAAAATTGCCGAAAAAAGTACAAATAATTGATATATTTTTAATTCTATTTTTTTGCATTTTTTAATTTAAATTCTTACTTATGTCCTATATAATATTAATATTCAAAAAAAAACAAAAAATTATTTAATTTATTTTTAATTCTAAATTAAAAAAAAAAACATGTCCATGATAATACATATTAAATATGTAATAAAATTAAATTGAAACATTCAGAAAAAAGTACAATATTTCCATTTCTAACATTAATATGATTTTTTTAATATGGCAATTCCGTACCTTCCATTTTATACCAATTGGAGAAATTTCTTTGCTATCAAGTTGAGAATCACAAATTTCTCAATTTGATAACTAAGAAAATCACCATATAAAAAATGTGCCTTTTAAGTTGAGAAGACTATAATCCGACTATTGAGGTGCATTTGAGAATTAACGTTTGAGATTTGAGAAATGTATTTGATCTCAAATGCACCTCAAGTTGATAGCAAACCAAAATGTTTATTTGGATAGCATTGTATAATTTTATGTATGTGTTAGTAGCAACTTTAAATGCAATTCACTCAAAATAAAGGAAAAAATTCAAAAATCTGTAAATCTGCAAAACGGCTAAAAAGAAATACCTTTCAAAAAATATAGGTTTGGCCAAAATCGGGATTCACAAGAAATCGCCTAGCACCAATTAAGCAGGCCTCTGAATTTAAAGAATTCGAGCCCAAAGTACAATCATCGGAAAACAAGTTTAGCGACCTGGTAAGTTTCACAAAAATATGAGCAATATTCAAGGCTAATTACTTATTTTGTTATTAGGTTGCCGAACTTATGGCCATAATTTGTGGCAATTCTACAAAATTTCTAAAAATTGCATGGCGGAAATTGGTCATTGATGAAGTAGCCAACAAATACTGCTGGCAAGGAACAAATTCCAAAGAACCTGTACGAGCTCTCAGCGTAACGGCGGCATTAAAACGTGATTATATTTTTATGATTTGATTCCAATTGATATTAATTAAATCTAATTAATCTTTCCAGAAACCTAAAATCAAAAATTTTCTGCTGCTTCTTCGGACAGCGAGTTCGAAAGAACGATAATTTCATTTTTCCAGCATGCCAACAACCGCCTACAAAAAAAGGTGAAATATTTAAATGAAAAGGATGGAAACAAAATTAATTAATACATTTTTAACTATTTCAACTTTTTTTGAATTTTTTAATATTAATTTAATTTAATATTAATTTAAATATTTAACATGCGATTAAGGCCATAAGTTCGGCAACCTAATAACAAGTTGAGTATTAGCCTTGAATTTTGCTTATATTTTTGTCAAATTTACCTGCTTAAATGGTGCTTTTGCCAATATTGGCTTACGTTTTAAGGTTGCCGTACCTTCCCCAAATTTTACCTCTTCCAATACTCTTTAATTAATTAATTTATTTTTAATTCTATAGTTAAAAAATTTTTAACATGTTATAATATTTAAAGTGTCATAAATAATAAATTAAATTAAAAATTTCCGAAAAAAGTGGAAATAATTAATTGATATATTTTTAATTATTTCTATCTTTTTCCTTTTTCAATTTAAATTCTTATTTATGTTCTATATAATATTAATAGTCAAAAAAAGTACAAATAATTAATTCATTTACTTTTAATTCTATATTTAAACAATTTTTAACATGTTATACTATTTAGTATGTCATAAATAATAAATTACATTAAAAATTGCCGAAAAAAGTACAAATAATTGATATATTTTTAATTCTATTTTTTTGCATTTTTTAATTTAAATTCTTACTTATGTCCTATATAATATTAATATTCAAAAAAGTACAAAAAATTATTTAATTTATTTTTAATTCTAAATTAAAAAAAAAAAACATGTCCATGATAATACATATTAAATATGTAATAAAATTAAATTGAAACATTCAGAAAAAAGTACAATATTTCCATTTCTAACATTAATATGATTTTTTTTAATATGGCAATTCCGTACCTTCCATTTGATACCAATTGGAGAAATTTCTTTGCTATCAAGTTGAGAATCACAAATTTCTCAATTTGATAACTAAGAAAATCACCATATAAAAAATGTGCCTTTTAAGTTGAGAAGACTATAATCCGACTATTGAGGTGCATTTGAGAATTAACGTTTGAGATTTGAGAAATGTATTTGATCTCAAATGCACCTCAAGTTGATAGCAAACCAAAATGTTTATTGGGATAGCATTGTATAATTTTATGTATGTGTTAGTAGCAACTTTAAATGCAATTCACTCAAAATAAAGGAAAAAATTCAAAAATCTGTAAATCTGCAAAACGGCTAAAAAGAAATACCTTTCAAAAAATATAGGTTTGGCCAAAATCGGGATTCACAAGAAATCGCCTAGCACCAATTAAGCAGGCCTCTGAATTTAAAGAATTCGAGTCCAAAGTACAATCATCGGAAAACAAGTTTAGCGACCTGGTAAGTTTCACAAAAATATGAGCAATATTCAAGGCTAATTACTTAATTTGTTATTAGGTTGCCGAACTTATGGCCATAATTTGTGGCAATTCTACAAAATTTCTAAAAATTGCATGGCGGAAATTGGTCATTGATGAAGTAGCCAACAAATACTGCTGGCAAGGAACAAATTCCAAAGAACCTGTACGAGCTCTCAGCGTAACGGCGGCATTAAAACGTGATTATATTTTTATGATTTGATTCCAATTGATATTAATTAAATCTAATTAATCTTTCCAGAAACCTAAAATCAAAAATTTTCTGCTGCTTCTTCGGACAGCGAGTTCGAAAGAACGATAATTTCATTTTTCCAGCATACCAACAACCGCCTACAAAAAAAGGTGAAATATTTAAATGAAAAGGATGGAAACAAAATTAATTGATACATTTTTAACTATTTCTACTTTCTTTGAATTTTTTAATATTAATTTAATTTAATATTAATTTAAATATTTAACATGCGATTAAGGCCATAAGTTCGGCAACCTAATAACAAGATGAGTAATTAGCCTTGAATATTGCTTATATTTTTGTCAAATTTACCTGCTTAAATGGAGCTTTTGCCAATATTGGCTTACGTTTTAAGGTTGCCGTACCTTCCCCAAATTTTACCTCTTCCAATACTCTTTTCCAGCAACTTTCAAAAAAAGTACAAATAATTAATTAATTTATTTTTAATTCTATAGTTAAAAAATTTTTAACATGTTATAATATTTAATGTGTCATAAATAATAAATTAAATTAAAAATTGCCGAAAAAAGTGGAAATAATTAATTGATATATTTTTAATTATTTCTATCTTTTTCCTTTTTCAATTTAAATTCTTATTTATGTTCTATATAATATTAATAGTCAAAAAAAGTACAAATAATTAATTCATTTAATTTTAATTCTATATTTAAACAATTTTTAACATGCTATACTATTTAGTATGTCATAAAAAATAAATTAAATTAAAAATTGCCGAAAAAAGTACAAATAATTGATATATTTTTAATTCTATTTTTTTGCATTTTTTAATTTAAATTCTTACTTATGTCCTATATAATATTAATATTCAAAAAAGTACAAAAAATTATTTAATTTATTTTTAATTCTAAATTAAAAAAAAACATGTACATGATAATACATATTAAATATGTAATAAAATTAAATTAAAACATTCAGAAAAAAGTACAATATTTCCATTTCTAAAATTAATATGATTTTTTTTAATATGGCAATTCCGTACCTTCCATTTGATACCAATTGGAGAAATTTCTTTGCTATCAAGTTGAGAATCACAAATTTCTCAATTTGATAACTAAGAAAATCACCATATAAAAAATGTGCCTTTTAAGGTGAGAAGACTATAATCCGACTATTGAGGTGCATTTGAGAATTAACGTTTGAGATTTGAGAAATGTATTTGATCTTAAATGCACCTCAAGTTGATAGCAAACAAAAATGTTTATTGGGATAGCATTGTATAATTTTATGTATGTGTTAGTAGCAACTTTAAATGCAATTCACTCAAAATAAAGGAAAAAATTAAAAAATCTGTAAATCTGCAAAACGGCTAAAAAGAAATACCTTTCAAATAATATAGGTTTGGCCAAAATCGGGATTCACAAGAAATCGCCTAGCCTATTAATATTATAGATAAGATCTCATATGTATGTAAATATCAAATTTGTTAAAATATGTAAATAAAGGAAGAATATATAATTTTTAAAAAATCTTCTTCATGAAGAAACAGGTTATGAAAAAATTATCGATTTCATAACAAGGATTAATAACAATTACTTTGCCAAAATTGAAAATTCCTCTTACCCACTGATAAGAGAATGTAGAGAAATAACGTAAAATTAAAAAGAAATCACCAAATTGAAAAGTATATTTTTAATAAACCTCCTATAGGCACATAAATATTTTCAGATAGTATTTTAATATATTAAATCATATAAGGGTTTTTTCCTCCCACTTTCTTTTAAAAATCATTAAAAAATAAAATAAAAACTATTTAATATTTTTAGATCCTATATATTATTTGTTGCAATATCTATGTAATATCTATATGTAAATATCAAATTTGTTAAAATATGTAAATAAAGGCAGATGTAATTGAAAATTATATTTAACTAGGACTGAACATGGTCTGATTCTTTCCAATATCATTAGGATTCGTTAATGAGCCGATAAAATCTCACATACGGTGGAAACACGAAGATAGCTAAATCTATTTCACAAGTTTACGAGTCAACCATTAAAATGAAAGTAGGGTATTAGTTACGAAATATTCTGAACCATAGTTATGGATACATATTTAATAACCAAATTTAACTATTAAAATCATTGGCAAAAGTGCACTTTATGGGGCGCACTGCGAAAAAAAAAATGAAAAATTACCCGCTCCTGGAATTAAACCGGAGATTACGAAAATCGATACGAGAGGGGGGGGGGGGGGGAAATGCCCCTGGGCGGCCCCAGGTTGCCTCAAAAAGGGACCCAAAATTGGGGGAAAATCATGTGGGTACTCAAACTTCCGGAAATTTTATGGAGATAAAAAAAAGAAAAAATATTTGGGGAGTGGTCCCAAGTGACCCCCTGGGCCCCCCAGAGGCATTTTTTCCCCTTCTGGTATCGATTTTCTTAATGCTCTCGGATTTCCCTTTCATTTGAATACCCACACTTATAAAATGGATCAGGCCCCAATGTTAGGGGGGGCTGGAAACACTTGGGACCACGCCCCAATTTTTTTCTTTTTTTTTATCTCCATAAAATTTCCGGAAGTTTGAGTACCCACATGATTTTTTCGCAACCTTGGGTCCCTTTTTGGGGCCTCCTGGGCCCGCCCAGGGGCATTTTCTCCCCTTCTGGTATCGATTTTCGTAATCAGCGAGTGATTTTGATTAGGATAGGGTCAAAAACGCACTTTTCGGGGCTGCGCCCCGTAAAGTGCAATTCAGACAAACATTAAAATTGTTTTCTTAAAATATCCGAAAATATGGCATTTCCTGTAAAATTTTTGGAAACATTATTTAATGTTCCTAATCCTCTCAAATTTCTCTTTCATTTGAATACCCACACTTATATAAGGGTCAGGCCCACAATTTTAAGGGGGGCCTGGGGACACCTGGGACCACGGCCAAAAAATTTTTTTTCTTATTTTTGATCCCTATAAAATTCCCGGAAGTTTGAGTACCCATATGATTTTTTCGCAATTTGGGGTCGCTTTTTGCGGGCATTTTCCCCCTCTCTGGTATCGATTTTCGTAATCAGCGAGTGATTTTGATTAGGATAGCGGTGCAATTGCAGCCCCACAAAGTGCATTTCAGCCAAATCATTATTTATGGAGATACATATGTAAAAAAAATTTGAAATTTGTATTGAAATATTGGATGTTGCTTTCGAAGTTTTGTAACAGACAGCTTATATAGTTATATATACTTCAATATTGAAATATTTGTACTTACTATGATATCATTTGAATCATTCGAACTTATATCAGAGGAATAATTGGAATTCTAAAAAATAAATAAAAAATATTTTTTTGCTGAAAGGCTTGAAATTATCTTTTACATTACTTTTTTCGTCATATATGTTTTGTTTTTTGATTTAGTTGGTTTGCAGTTATCCTCATTTGCTTCAAGACAGTATTCGTAGTCCATTTCCTTATTAGTAAAATTATCAAAATCTTTATAGGAATCATTTAAATTGCTATAGTTTTCGACTTTAACTTTAACATCCAGCAAGTCCCCAGTAGTGGATGCTGTGTTTACAAGTTCACAAGTCTCCAAAGGATCTTCATAAACTTCTGAAGATTTTGTGAATTTTAAATTATGCTTTAAATCATTTATTATTTCTGCTTCTATGGGTTCTTCAAGTTTTATTTCCCGCTCAAACATTTCGACTTTCTCCTCAGAATCGTGGGTTAATTGTTGGATATGTTTCTCCTCGAGATGAAGAGAAAATTTTTTCAATTGATCACAACTTGTATTACAAAGCGCACAATTAAATGTGTATATTTTTGTTTTTTTATGTTTTGTTTTTATATTTATTAATATCTCGCCACATTTTTGAACGTTTGATTTTGCATGCGCTCTCATTTACAATAAATATTATTTTTTTTGTTTATGTGCAATATATTTGTTTTAGTTATAAGATACGTGCGTGCCGATAGCCTCGAAAAAATAGCCTCGAGTTTCAAACGAATAGTTGGCAACGCGAAATTTTTAAAATGTGTTCCAACACATATGGGAGTGGATAATTAATTTAAACAGGAATAATACATAAATCAGTTTCAATATGCTATCCATCGAGGAAAGGCTTGCTCGTGGCCTCTATTACTTCGAATAAAAGAAAACGCGTGTCAGTTTTTTGTTTTGTGGTCCTAGCGTTGCTACTCCACGTGCAATTAGGTTAAATGTACTTTTTGCACGTGTTTTTAGGTTAAGTTTAATTTTAAAAGTTTTTATACAACAGCTCACCCTAACCTCCCTTGCGAAGGCAATGGTTGTATAGGGAAGCTACGAGAGTTTAACCCCTGGAGTTTTGGTATAGTACCTTTTCCATTAAAATTTAGAGTACAAAAAAAAAATAATACATAAATAAATATTAGAAAATTTATAGAACCTAAATTCTTGTTTTTTATTGGGATTTATTGGGACCGGGATACTCCAAGGAAGCTTCCAGCACATTGGAGCGTCGTACCATGGAGCACGATATGTCATATTGAAGCTTAGGCAAAGGCGGATATAAAAAGTCTTCCGTGCAATAAATTTGCCAGCACGTTTCTGGACAAACTGGGAATCTTCATTTTTGTGGTCAAACTAAGCTCCGTACCAAGGGGGCACGGCATGACAAATTGAAGCTTAGGCATAGGCGGATATAAAAAGTCTTCCGTGCAATCAATTTGCCTGCACGTTTCTGGAAAAACTGGGAATCTTTATTTTTGGCCAGACCCACTAATTAAGACCCACTTTTTAGACAAACTAAGCTTCGTACCATGGAGCACGGCATGTCAAATTGAAGCTTAGGCATAGGTGGAAACAAAAAGTCTTCCGTGCAATAAATTTGCCAGCACTTTTCTGGACAAACTGGGAATCTTTATTTTTGGCCAGACCCACCTTTTAGACAAACTAAGCTTCATACCATGGAGCATGGCATGTCAAATTGAAGCTTAGGCATAGGCGGATATAAAAAGTCTTCCGTGCAATAAATTTGCCAGCACGTTTCTGGACAAACTGGGAATCTTTATTTTTGTGGCCAAACCCACTATTTGGACAAACTAAGCTTCGTACCATGGAGCACGGCATGTCAAATTGAAGCATAGGCATATGCGGATATAAAAAGTCTTCCGTGCAATAAATTTGCCAGCACGTTTCTGGACAAACTTGGAATCTTTATTTTTGGCCAGACCCACCTTTTAGACAAACTTAGCTTCGTACCATGGAGCACGGCATGTCAAATTGAAGCTTAGGCATAGGCGGATATAAAAAGTCTTCCGCGCAATAAATTTGCCAGCACGTTTCTGGACAAACTGGGAATCTTTATTTTTGGCCAAACCCACTAATAAAGACCCACTTTTAAGACAAACTAAGCTTCGTACCATGGAGCACGGCATGTCAAATTGAAGCTTAGGTATAGGCGGATATAAAAACTCTTCCGTGCAATAAATTTACCTGCACGTTTCTGGAAAAACTGGGAATCTTTATTTGTGGCCCGACCCACTAATTAAGACCCACTTTTTAGACAAACTAAGCTTCGCACCATGGAGCACGGCATGTCAAATTGAAGCCTAGTCATAGGTGGATATAAAAAGTTTTCCGTGCAATAAATTTGCGTGCACGTTTCTGGAAAAATTCGAAATCTTTATTTAATTAAAAAAATTATTATTTTCTTATTATAATACATAAATTAATAGGTAAAATTCGAGATATATTCACTTCTTTGTGTAGCCTATGTAAATGATGGGGTGTATTCAATGAATATTTTTTTATTTTTTTGCGTGTATTTTGTGCAACCCTCCTGTAAATTAAAATGTGGTATGAGGGTATACATTTAATACCACCGTTCAAACGCAATGCACAAATGATTGAAAAATACCAAACTTGAGATTTCGGAAATTGTTCACGTGTACTCTGCGAAAGTCAACGAATGTAGCCATTGGGTTCATATTTATATATATATTTTATTAACTATTTCTAAGGAACAAAAAAAAAATGTCTTAAATTAAATTGTATGTATCTGACAAAGAAAAAAGTAATACCAGCATTTATATATAAAAAATGCAGTTTTCGGTAATACCAAGTTTTGGAAAACAATAGGGTGTAACAATTCTCCCACTCTTAAAAGAAATCTTATGTTGATCGGTGCTAATCCACGACGTAGTCTTCCAAATATCTGGGAGTCCTGCGTTGTCGAGATGGCCCACTATTTGATGGTTGTTTAAGACATGCTGACAGCTCTTGCTCAGGTGGATGTTGATCACTTGTTGATGGTTCTTGAGGTTGACTTATTAGTGGGTCATTGTTATACATTTGCTATTATATTCTCGAATCAAAATTGTAGGTTGTATCATGATGAAATATATGTTGATCCGAGTTTTGTTGCTCATTCTCATTCAAGGACTGACTACGTTGTGGTTGTTCAGCACTTGAGTTTTCCGGGGAAACATTCGTAGCCAGTAACTGGTTGATGTGTCTTTTAAATGTGTATCCCTCATCTAATCGTACCGTGTAATGTAACCGACCCATTTTCTTTACAATAGTGCCAGGTTTCCATAATGTCTTGTTTGGGGTGTAATAGCGCTTAATTGTCTTGATGTAAGGTGTTCAAAATTGTTAGCTTGCTTTTTTGTGGGTCTTAGAGCATCTAAACGACACCGTATCTCTCGTCCTAAATACAGCTCGGACGGAGTTTTCCCATTTTTCAATGGTGTTGTGCGATACTTGAAAATGATTTCTCTTACATTCGACTGCATTGATGTTGATTCATTTGACATAGCTGCTAACTTGTGTTTAAGCGTTTGAATGCTTCTCTCAGCTAATCCATTAGTAGCTGGATGTACAGGAGCAATGAATTTTTGAAATATGCCACAAGTAGTACAAAATGTTGAAAATTCTTCACTTTTAAAAATTGTTGCATTATCCGAGACCATAACATCTGGGTAACCGTTTCTTGCAAAAATATTTAGCAAAATTTCAATCGTTGAATTTGAAGACGGCGCCGCAGTGCAAAGACCAACTTCTATCCATTTTGACTTGGCGTCCACAACAACCAGAAAATAGTGACCCTGGTATGGGCCCGCATAATCAATATGGATACGCTGCCAGTTGTTTTGTGGTTCTTCCCAGGGATGAAGTGAAGCTTTTGCTGGACTACTTTTGATAGATGCGCAAGCTGAACAGGTTCGTACGAATTTTTCAATGTCTATCGATGGCCGTCCAGTAGACGTAACGCCTGGCTAGTTGCTTCATTTTTGTTGTACCTGTATGTGTATGATGAAGTTCATGAAGAACTGCCTCCCGTAGTGAGCTCGGAATAACTACACGTTGCTCTTTGAATAAAACGTTATTATCAATTGTATATTCTGAATCAGCTGAGGTGTTATTTTGTAATTGGAATAAAATCTTTTTGAGTTTCCTGTTGAATTGTTTTAAAATTTAATTTTCTCGAACTAATTTGTTCAATCGATGCACTGCATATCTGGTGGACTTCTTGGTCGATTGAATTTGTTGTATCTCCTTTATGATTTAAAGGTGCTCTTGAAAAACAGTCTGCACTTATATTTCCGAAGATTTTTTGTGTATTATCTCTTAAAATTTGATCGATAATACGGTTAAATTCAGCCGGAGCCGTTTTGATGCCCAATGACAATCTATTCATTTTGTACGTACCTCGATGCGTTGATATGGTTTGAATAAGACTCGATTGTTCATCAACGGGTATATGAAGGTATGTCTTATATAAATCAAGCCGGCAAAAATATTTCGCATTACGAAGGTTGTTGAAAATGTGTCCAATTTTTTTATTGGATAATGGGTTTACTAACCGTTGTTTCACCCCAACTTTGTAGTCCACGCATAAGCGAACTCCCCCATCTGTTTTTGGAATAACTACGAGCGGGGAGCCCCAGTCGCTATTGGAAATTTTCGAAATAATTCCTGCACTTTCGAGATTATTTAATTCCGTTTCAACGCGCTCTGTTAATGCGTATGGAATTTGGCGCTCTTTTGTATATACAGGGGTTGCAGATTCTCGTAATTTTAAGGTGACTGTGTAATTCGGAACACATCCGATTTTTTCTTCAAAAATGTTAGCAAATTCAGTCATAATCTCTTCTATACCATTCTGATTAACAAAAATATATGTCGTGTTACTACCTGTATCTAATTCGTCTAGATCTGTTAGATTGATTTTAAGACGTCGAATCCACGATCGCCCAACTAAAGGTGCACAATTGTCTGGAACAATATATATTTCATCTGTTGATGATATGCCATTAAATTGAATATTCACATGTACTTTTCCATCTGGAACAAATGTGTTCTGGGTGTAGGATCGATATATAACATTTGTCGGATTTAATTTATTTTTCAATTTTAATTCTTGGAACTGTTTTCTTGGAGGGAATGTGAATCCAGAACCGGAATCGACTTCGAACTTTACTGGTGTCCCTTCGATGTTGATGGATGCAAAATATCGTTCAGCATTTGAATTTTGATATACATCGATTATCTTGTAGACGCCGTAGCTTGTTGTTTTGATATTCTGTATTTGATTTGTTGTTGTTCTATTTCCAGGGACTGTTTCTACTAATGTTTTTATACATACTTTGCTTACATGACCCTTCCAATTACAACTGGAACATTTTAATTTTGTTTTGTCAGTACGACATTCCTTAGCATTGTGGTTATTTCTTCCACACCTGATGCACAATCCTGCAATGCCTAATTCCTGGTAATTGACCTTAGAGCGATTAAAGTGTTGCACTGGGCGTTGAGGTCTATGTTGTTTCGACTTCTTGAAAGTAGAAACTTTATTTATATCAGGTGCACTGTTCATATTTGAAGAAGGGCCAGCCTAGTCAGCTAATTCCCTAGCATCAACTCTAGCAGCTTCAAGTGCTAAAGCCTTTGAAACGATCTCGTCAAATTTTGCCGTGCTTGACTGTAGTAGCTGTTCACGGATGTTATTATCACTAACACCCCTAATGAACTGTGCACGTAGAAAGATATCAGCAATAGAAATTTTGCATGGGCAAGGAGCCTTAAAATCACAATCAATAATTTCCGAACGTAGAGTAGCAACAAAATCGGCAATTGACTGCTGTTCATTCTGATATTTTGATAGAAAGCGGTGCTGAGCCACCAACAAATTCCTCTTTGGGGAAAAATGAATTGCGAGAATACGCAGTAATTCTTGGTATTCTATTTTTGATGGTGATCTGGGAGCCGTCAATGATGTAATTATATTGAAGTTTTTAGTACCAATTGAGTTCAGCAAAAGTTTAGCACAGTATTCTTTATTTGAGCTGATGTTTTTCATTTCAATATAATTTTCGAACCGCTGTATATAATTTTTATACGCTTCCTTAGTTGAGTCATATTGATCGAAGTTCGGCACAAGAATCGTGTTTGTAGAGGTACTTTGCACTGGAGGATCATTTGTAGCCTTAAGAATTTCCCCCAACATCTTCTGTTGTAGAGCCATAAATTGCTGAAATTGAATGGCGTCCATTTTATCTTTTTTTTTTTCTTTTGATGGATTTGTTTCCTTGATTTCACTACTCGTCGCCAATAAAGAAAAAAGTAATACCAACATTTATATATAAAAAATGTTGTGTTTTGGAAAACAATAGGGTGTAACACTGATATTCCTGGCGAGGCAATAGTTAAAGTACATTGCCCAAAATGTATTGATGTTTATACACCAAAATCATCACACGGGTGGTGCTTTTTTCGGTACTGGTTTTACACATAAGTGTGTTATATATGGTGCACCATGACACCGTTCTAAAAGGCCTACTAATTAATTTGTTCCAAGACTTTATGGCTTCAAATACAAATATGGCTTATCATATACAGCTGCAGGCAGCACCCAACTTTAAAATGAAAATACGAGTGAAAAATTAATATATAGCGCACAAAAACAACAATTATTGAGAAAGGAAAAGTCGGAGATTTGTTGTAAGGAAAATGTATTTTAGAAAAACTCAAAAAAAGAACTAAGTTATTGCGTTTTACACATCATCTTTTACCAATCCACAGCATTGCTAGTTATGATTATTACGATGAAAAGAAAAGAATTCTTTGTGATAAATTATTTTTATAAGTAAAGCTGCTTTTCTATGTTAAATAAAAGTAAAAATTCCTATTATATATATTTGTTCCTCTTTTTATGTATGCCTTTTTATTTGTTGCTCGTTCCAAATGATTAGTGTTACAAAATATTTCAATTACTAACTGATGTGACAGTTCATTTCGCTTTGTATACACATTTCCAATGAGTCTCTTGACTAGAAATTAATTTGCTAAAAACAATAGAAAAGTTCTGGAATGTTATCGATCAAACTATAAGTGATACAACTATAGATATGGCGCAGATGGAGATTTTTGTATTACAGACAATGTAAATAGTTGTATCATTTTAACTGTTCTTATACATATTGTATGTCTTATTAAAAACTACATCCTTTACAAGATCTATATCTTCATTTCCTTCGGGTTCTTCAACGTGTATATATTCAACACGTTCAACAACTTAAGTCTTCTACCATATCTTATATAACTAAGCAAGATAGAGCAAAAAATGGCTTTAATTTTAAATCATCTATAATTAAAGTTTCATAAAAATGCGTTTTTCTCGAAACAAAAAATCCAATTTTATATGAAAATTTCTTATAATTGCGTTTTTCTCGAAAACTAAGCAGGGTAGAGCAAAATGTGCTTTATTTTGGGATCACCTACATATATTTTTGACCACATATATTTTTTTTATTTACAAAATTCATGCGTTTTCAGGTTTCCAATAATTTTGATAGCGATCGCCCATATGACATATGCGAGCTGTTATCTATATATAGGTTTATATGGACTAGCCAGTGTACATAAATGAAATGTACAGACCAATAAAAATATATAACTCATACAAAATACTTGTCTGTTATTGTTTTTTTTTTTTTTTTTTCATTATTTAGAACATTTTTAACAAATATCACAACCTTGGTGCTTTGGTAAGTAGAATTGTTTTTAATTAAATAAATTTTTACATGCTTGTATTTATTTTATTATGAATACGGCCTTTAAATTTTAATTAATAACTGAAGGGATTTAAGCTTCTTCACGAACGAATTTCGTTAATAAAGTTGCATATCTAGTCCTATATATAATTTCTTTCTTAAAAATCTGTGTTTATTTTCTCTAAGTATATTTGGATTTTGTAATGTAATATTCTTTGCGTGTATTTGGGTATATTCAGTGAATAAAAATATTTAGTTTTTCTGTGCAACTCTGGTAAAAAAAAACGGTTATTTTTTTACTAACTGGAATTAGTTATAAGCCGAAAAAAATAAAGGAAAGGTAAGTGATGTAAAAATTTATTTAATTATATTAACGATTTAATTTATTATTCTCATTCCACAGACATAAAATTCCAAGCAAATTAAGAATGGAGATGTAAGTAATATAAGAATGCATTTATTTTATATATAGTAAGAATTTTTTGTGTTATTTTTTTACAGAAAATATAAAATTGAATCACTTTCTGAGTCGATTAAACCATGTCAGTCCGTCCGTCCGTTTGTCGGTAAATTTTCTCTAAATAAAATTTAAAAAAAAAACTACGTTTTTCTTTAAAAAAAATATTAAAAATGTTTTCCAGTGCAATGTTTTTTTTTTATTTTAAAGGTCATTATCAATACAGAAGGAAGCAATGAAGAAGTTAGTGGGGAGTGTGGTAAGTGTTTAGGTATAGTAATAATATTATGGTTGAAGATAGTGAAAAAAACAAGGATATGGAAGTTAACACATCGCATATTCCCAATACCTTTTTTAAAACAACATTCTGTCGTCGACTCAGCAAATACCACGGACAGCGCGTGTTGCTGTTAACACCCCGCGCACTACCATTCTGTCTACGACATATCACGATGGCACGAGTGTAACATGACGCCTGCATTCTTTTGTATTGGGAAATCATGGGAACAAAACGAAGTTATTCTTCTCATTAATTTAAGCTAGGCTAAGCAAATATTTGCACACGCAAATTATTGGGCAATCACAGTATGTTGTGGTTCCCATTAGATTAAGCTAGGGTAAGCAAAATTGTAACTTTATTTTTAATTATATTAACTTGCAATGGCAGGTTGACAGGCACTTCAATTCTAGACAGCGTACTCAAAAGATAAATAAAATTAATCCATAAAAAACAAAAGTGCGGTGTTTTAATTAAAAAAGTGAGTTGGGCCCCATGGGTGGCCCAACTGAAGTAATTTTTTTTAGGTGCGCGCAAGGATAATTCAGAGAAAATTAAAATAAGCCCGGAAAATTATATAAAATGTGCGGAATATAAAAATACTGTAGAACCTATTGAACGAATATTACAGAATTCTGTTAAAGAAGAAAGTGGTATTTCTATTACAAATTTTTTAAACGAAAGCAGTTTGAATAATACAAATGAAGGATCACCACAACAAAGTTTTAAAGTAACATTTTTGAACCACATCCGCGAAAAATATGTCGCTCCAAAGCACCTCAACAGAAAAGTTAGAATGGTAGAAGCCAAAAGTTCAAAGAAAATGGACAATTTCACTTTGTGCCAAATCAAAGATTCATCCCTGCATATTCCAGAGGTGCAGGATATTAGAGAGGACAAAATAAAGATTAAGGATTACGACCACAAAAAGCTGTTGCAGGATGTTTGTCGGGTTGCTTATAAAACTGTTAATACTGCTTGTACAATCAACTTTAAGGATATGCGAATAAATAAAGCTTCATTAAAAGGGTACGCATATTGTACACATAACAGTTGCAACACATATTTATTTAAGGGCAGCTATAGTGGCAATATTGAAGTGTTTCGTTCAAAGAATGATATAACAAACATGATCGGCAACAAGAGATATCAAAAACGCGGCCTCCAGAAATACCACAAATTCGCACAGATATCTAAGGAAACTGCACTATCGCACCACCAACAGTAAATAAACCAGCAATCAAAAGAGCAGCAACTTGTTGGAAACCTGGAAATAAAAGAACTGGCTAATTTGAGAAAATTGAAAGCCGAAGCTTCTTCAGAATACGACAGGCATTCTGACCCATATATAGATACATATCTAATGTTGACTATAAATTATAAACATTATGTACAAAAACTATCGGCAGGATCAGAAGGATTAGAAATTTTCCTGTGGTCAAAGCAGCAATTGGAAGTCTTACGTAGAAATAGTGACTTCATCTTAAAAAAGACCAACTATACTCTTCACATTGATGCTACTGGTCGGGTGATTAAAGAATTTCCATGGGTAGAAAAGAGAATGTTTTTATATTCATTAGTTGGCCATATCAAGGAAAAAAACATTTATTTTCAGTCGCTGATGCGATACTATCTGCACACTCAATGGATAGTATTGCTAAGTTTCTTATTGCATTTCGTACATTTTGTGCAAGAAATAATATAAGGTGGCCAATATGTAAGCGACTTGTAACAGATGTGAGTTTTGCTATTATTGGAGCAATTCTGAGAGCGTTTAATGACCAAACGCTTTCTGAATATTTAATACATTGTTACACATTTTTAAGTAAAACCGAGAAAAAAAGCTTGCCGTTTGTGTGCATACAATTTTGTGTAAGTCATTACACAAAAATCATGTGTAAAGATATTGACCATACTGTGGGACTAAACAATGTCGCATTAAGGACGTTCTTGCGAGAGACAATGGGTGTTGCTTTCAACTTTTCTACAATATCAGAATGTAAAATTTGGTTCAAAAGCTTATGTGTAATTCTCACCTCTAGGCAATATACAAAAGAACTTGAAATTGCCTTGAAATATTTTACTTCATACAGCAATGGTGATAGCAATGGAATAAATGAAGAAAATTGTGAATTAAATGAAATCAATGAAAACGAATTTAAAGAAATTGAGCAAAATCTTAAAACTATTTCGGAAAGAAGTACATTTCGTCAAGAATTTATGGCTTACATGCCATACATTAATGATGAAAATTTAAATACTATGGCAAATATATATCACTGTCCGAAATGTTGTATTAGATAAATATGTTCCTTTTCTTCCAATGTGGACTAATATAATTGGTTCACATATTAATGTTTTGGATGAAAACATTAGAGTCAGCAATGGGACCATTGAGACGTATTTTAAGGACATAAAGTACAATGAACTGAAAGGAAAAAAAATTCGACTCAGAAGATTTGTGAGAGAAATGGAAAAAGTCACAAAATCTAAAATAAAAAAGGTAAAAAAAATGTACTCCAGTGAATTCAATAAAGAAATTATACCAAACACAATAATAGTACCGACCAAAAAAGCAAGAAAATTACAAAAATTGAGGAGTCGTGGAACAAAAAATCCAAAAGACTGCCACACGGAATGTGCCAAAAAAAACTTTAGTATTGAAATTTTCAGATTCCAACATAAAAAGTAGTACCCCGAAAGATCCAAAAAAGACAGACATGGAAGAAAATCTTTTCGAACACTTCGATGATTTTAATATAGGAATGAATACTCCCTTAAAATTTACAAAAGCCCTAATAACGCATCCGGAAAAAAAGTGGCATTTCAAGATATTGATATTAAGATGGATAATATATCGATTGCTTCGAAAATTGGAATATTGCAAAATAAATCGATTGATTCGGATATTTTATATATTCCTGGTACATCACATGACCATAGTTATACTCGCGATGAAAGTGTGAATAATACTTATCAAAACATAACTTCGGATGTGAGTTTCAGAATGGAAGAAAAAGATTCCCAGTTTGTCTAGAAACGTGCTGGCAAATTTATTGCATGGAAGACTTTTTATATCCGCCTATGCCTAAGCTTCAATTTGACATGCCGTGCTCCATGGTATGAAGCTTAGTTTGTCTAAAAGGTGGGTCTGGCCAAAAATAAAGATTCCCAGTTTGTCCAGAAATGTGCTGGCAAATTTACTGCACGGAAGACTTTTTATATCCGCCTATGCCTAAGCTTCAATTTGACATGCCGTGCTCCATGGTACGACGCTTAGTTTGTCTAAAAAGTGGGTCTTAATTAGTGGGTCTGGCCAAAAATAAACGTGAAGGCAAATTTATTGCACGGAAGACTTTTTATATCCGCCTTTGCCTAAGCTTCAATTTGACATGCCGTGCCCCTTGGTACGGAGTTCCCACTTTGTCGAGAAACGTGCTGGGAAATTTGTTGCAGGAAGACTTTTTATATCCGCCTTTGCCTAAGCTTCAATATGACATATCGTGCTCCATGGGACGACGCTCCATTGTGCTGGAAGCTTCCTTGGAGTATCCCGGCCCCAATAAATCCCAATAAAAAACAAGAATTTAGGTTCTATAAATGTTCTAAACTGAAGAACACATTTTAAAAATTTCGCGTTGCTAACTATTCGTTTGAAAATCGAGGCTATTTTTTCGATGCTATCGGCACGCACGTAATTTAAAAACTTATCTCACATAGATTTCAGGTGTGAGTGAATTTGACGGTTCAACTTCAAATCTTTTCACATGCATACTTTACATAAACACTTTTTTCTAATTTTTCCAATAAATGTGAGAAAAAATGTTACGTTACAGATAGTTCTCACAAAATAAAGTTACAGAACCAGTCGAATGCGAGAAACAATATTTTGAGTCAGTTCGCAACGTTTTTGTTTCATTTTTATACGTTCCATGTGAAAACTTTCCGATGCGAGAGTTACAGAACAAAGCTACTGTTTTTGCTAAAAAGTCGGCATCACTGAACACACATCATCAGAACAATAACGAAAAAAATGGTTGTCTATTCTGTCAGAAGCACGATCACAAAATCCAAAATTGTGAAAAATTTAAAGGTTTAAACCTAGACCGTAAGTGGAATGTAGTTAAAGAAAACAAGTTATGTCGCCAGTGCCTAAATTTCCATCGACGTAAATGTTTCATTAACAAAGAATGCGGGATCAATGGATGCGCAGCTAAACACCACCAGTTGTTACGCAATTTAACAGCGACTGGTGTTGCAGTGTATAGAGGTGAACGTGCCGAAAATGTAAACGCGCATGACGACGACAAGCAAAATAAGCCGTGTTTCAGAATTTTGCCGGTATGTATAAAATTTAAAAACAAGTTATTAAATACTTTCGCTTTTCTTGACGAAGGTTCATCTGTTACCCTCATGGAAAAACATATTTTTGATGAAATGAATCTGGAAGGTAAAAAGGAACCCCTTGAATTGCGATGGACTGGTAATACAACTCGATCGGAAGACGCATCTTTAAAACTAGACCTAGATGTATGTGGTATGCAAAACAGAAGTCATAAACTCTACGACGTACACACCGTACGAATTCTAGGACTTCCCAGTCAATCTTTAAACGTTGAAGAAATAGTTAAACGAAACCCTTAACTAAAAGGATTGCCCTTAACTTCTTACACAAACGTAAGACCAACGATATTAATTGGCTTAAACAATTAGAGAGTAGCCGTGCCCTTAAAAATCCGTGAAGGGCGATGGAATCAACCCATTGCGACGAAAACACGACTTGGGTGGGCCGTACATGGCAATGTTACTGAGTCTAGCCATTCATCTCATCTTAATATCCACAGATGTGAATGTGAACAACTTCATGAAGAAGTAAAACTGTACTTTTCCTTAGAATTACCTTCAGAAAGAATTATTTTGTCAGCCGAAAATGAAAGGGCAATAACAATTCTACAAGAAACGAGTGTGAAAAAAGATGGCCAGTACATCAGCCTTCATTCTGTTGCAGTAAGATAACGGAGCTAGTCGGAGCTAACTTCTTTTTTTCAAAAAAAAAGTGCACATCCTGAATTTTATATAGCCATTTTAATTTGCTCATATCTTAAACTGCTTATGGAATTTGTTTACGTGAGCGTTTGAAAGGCCCCACTATACTGATGTCAGCCTGGAATGGACGTTCACATACAGAGATCACTATGGTTATTTAGGTCTCCTTTTTGTCTGACATTTTCCTGTCATTTTGTTGTAAAATATACTTTTTTAACCGCAATATCGTATTCGTTTTTTTTATCGTTTTCTGACTCTTCAACCTAAATGATCATCGTTTTGGAAAATGAAAATTTTTGTTGTTGTTACATGTGTAATTAATTCTCCACCGTATTAAAAGAAAATAAAGGAAAGTAACATATAATTTACTTGTATAATTTTTTATAAAAACCCTAAATTTTTGTGTGTTTTATTTTTTTTTTTGTAGCCATAGCTTGATTTTTGGTTCCACAATTCTTGGAAAACCAATCCCCATTTCTGCTGGTGAAATGGTTGAACAAAGCTATTGGTAAAAAACATCGTGAAATTTAAGGTAAAGTTCTTTTGAATTTTTTTTCGTATTCAAATAATTTCCCAATAAAATTTTAAAGAAAATACTTTAAAAGTTATTGGTTAACAAGAGACGTGTATCAAAGCAGTACAAGAAGTAGAGAAGAAAAATGAAAGTGCGTGTTTTGTCTCTTTAGACAGCAGTGTTCAAAAATTTAGGTATGTTGCAGTGAATATTTTTTGAACAAATAAAAATTTGTTTTTTTGATTTGAACTATTTTCTCGGTGAGCTCGTGTGACAGGAAATTATTTATAATAATAAAATTTTGCGACCAAAAAGTACAGAGCTGAAAAGGTATAATTTCATTTGAAAATATACCATAGTGAGAAGTAAAAGCTTTCAGTATTGTATTCAAGAGTGATAGGTCTGTGGAATGGGATTAAAGACAAAACTGGTGAATTTTAATCCAGAGCTTTATAAGAATAACTTCTTTTGGAAACTAATGTTGTTTTCTTTTCTGACAAAAAATGTCGCCCTTTTTTGCCCTTCTTTGGAAAAGTGTATTTTTTTATATATTCTGAATTAAGGGCAACCTTATCTTATACATCAATCGAAAGGTCTCAAAGTCTAGCCCTCGTAAATCACAAAAAATTCCAGCCGTTGACTTCTTTCAGGTCATAGTGTGAGAATATTTCCCCATTGTTCCCCTTTTATGAATATTTTTACCCTATGACTTCCAAGAGGATAAAAATCAAAATGTTTTTGCATTTATGAACTCAGCATTTTGAGACCTTTCGATTCAAATATAACATAAGGATGCTCTTAATTCAGAATATATATAAAAAAAAACACTTCCAAAAAAGGGCAAAATAAGGGCGACCTTTTTTTGTCAAAAAAGAAAACGGCATAAGAGATTGTGTAATATTGCATTGAACCTTTACGCTGCTAAAACTGTTGAACGACGAGGATTTCACTGTTTCAACTTAACTTCGTGAGTTTACAGCGCACACATTTTTTAAAGCACTAATATTTTAAGTCATCTTGGATTTTAACTTGGGAAAAACTCAATGACAGAGCTCACAGAGAATTAATTCTTTTCACAAATCTAAGTTGGAATTGATTTTATTCCGGATTGAAGTAAATCAGACCGAAAAGATACATTTTTCTTTCATTTTTTCACTGGCGAACTTGATCATTTGTTGTGTTTAGAGTAAAAGCATTTTTGCATTATTTTTTATTGTACGATTGTCATCATCAACCCACCAATTGGAGTGAGTATAAAATTGTTAATTTTGATGATTACAATTTAGTCCTGATTTTTGGTTAATCAGAGAACTTTTGACAAATTGTGGACAAAGTTGAGAAATTTTTTCAAAAAGATAGTTGCCCTTTAGTCTCTGATGAAGTTCGAAGTGTAGAAATATTAGATTGTTTATTTTCTCTTGATGTTGTTGAGTTGTTGATATTAAATCGTAGTATCATAGTTTGAATGAATTTTTGATTCTCTAAGTAAAAAATTTTCTTATTTTGATAGAATTTTTAATTTTGATATTCATTATTTCATTTGATACAACAACAAATTGTGGAAAATTTATTTTTTTTTTTTTTTTTGCTACTTAATCGGAATATCAAATTTTTATTACTGCTCAGGATGGAATTTTAAGTCTCTTACGTATGTATATTCTTGTTTTGATAGAATATTTTACTGATTTTTAAATCTCGGGAGTATTTATATTCTTGTTTTGATGGAATATTTTACTTTTTTTGAATTTTTTTGTTGATACAAAAAATTATCAAAAACCTCAGTTTTGGTCTCTGGTATTAATTCGTAAAACCTGATTTTGAGTAGTGCGGAGCGCTAATTTGCAAATCTTTCATCGGTAAAATTCTTGTTTCGATAGAATTTTCACTTTATTTTGGATTTCGTTTGACAAGCTAAATTTTTGCCACAGATTCGTTTGGTTTTGTGATACTTAATCGCAACAAAAAGTATTTACTAGTACCACAACCTAATTTTTAAACAAAGTTCTTGATTCGATGGAACTTTCCATTATGTTGTTTGGATTTTGACAGGGCTCCTATCTTAGAAATAACCATACGTGTGTGTCCTGTTACACAGTAGGTCGGCACAATAAACGATATAGAAAATGAAAATAGATATCAGGGACAATCTGCAGCAAATAAATAAGGTCAAATGGTAAACTTGAATTCTGGTAGAGATGGTCACATTAGAGTTGTTAGGTAAAAACAGAGCGTGGCTAAGTTAAAAGACCGGAGAGAAAGCTTGTTCTTCTTTCAGCTTATTAGCGTTGTATTATCTAACAATAATGTGTTTATAGTATCATGATCTCTCGCTAAGAAATATACTGAAGGACGCCGAATTTGGAAGAAAATGATTTGCAGAGTGTGACTTGAAGATCAACCCTTACGTTTTTGAAGGTTGATTACCAAGAACGGCTGTAAGTGGTTTCCGTTTCAAAATATTGCGCGGAATATCCATGACCATACCTGGCGGACTTGTGACAGTATTGGGGAGTGCAAACGCTGCATAGATATGCATCGCACGCTGCTGAACAAACCGGGTTCGAGAACTTGTTAGGCCGCCCAAAAAGAGGACAGCAATTTAAAATGTTTGCAACAGGGACCTAGTTCGTCTACCTGCCCGAAGAGAAGACGACCTCGTTCGTCCCAAATCTCAGCCAGGGGACCTCGTTCGTCCAATGGCCAGGAAAGTGAGGGACCTCGTACGTTCCAAGCTTTTGTTCCAAGTCGTTCTAGGAATAATAAAATTCTCGCGCTACAAATGACTTATCATGAATGGATTTCGGCTTTAAATTTTAACCATGCTACTTAAACTGGTTAATTATTGTTCTCCTATTTTAAGTTTTTTTTTTGTTGGCTTGAATTGTAGATCACCTTTTAGCTAACTTGGTGGTGTTCAAGCTCTACTATTTTAAAATTTTTTGAATCGTTTTTCAAAATAATTGTGTGTTTCAAATTTTTAATTGCAGGGGTATTTCCCTTCCTTTTTGTTTTTTCTTTGACATTTTTCCCTAGATAAAGTGGTATTTAAAATTCTTGTTGCAGTACTGCAAGGCGGCCGGGATGTTTACGTGAGCATTTGAGAGGCCCCACTGTACCTAACGGATGTCAGCCTGGAATGGACGTTATACATATAGAGTGCGCTATAGTTATTTAAGTCTCATTTTTGTCTCACATTTTGTAAAATATCCTTTTTTAACCGCAATATTGTATTCGTTTTTTTTATCGTTTTCTGACTCTTCAACCCGAAAGATCAACGTTTTGGAAATTGAAAATTTTTGTTGTTGTTACCCACCGTATTAAAAGAATATTAAGAAAAGTAACATATAATTTACTTGTATAATATTTTATAAAAACCCTAAATTTTTGTGTGGTTTATTTTTTTTTTTTTTTTTTGGTAGCCATAGCTTGATTTTTGGTTCCACAATTCTTGGAAAACCAACCCTCATTGCTGCTTGTGAAATATTTAGAATTAATATTACTTTTTTTTAAACAAAAATAAGATGCTGTACTTCAATAAAAACGACATTAAAATTTTGGCAGGTAAAATATCTCAGATGCAAAAGTTTCTAAGTTGCATGAAAATTTTCATCAGTTTTCGTTTTACAATATTTAAGTGATTTCATTAGATTTTTCCTAAGACAAGATATTAGTTTTTACCAAAAAAGTTATTGATTTTTCTTAATGGAACACTTGTCTATAAAACTGCGTCATTGGATTTTGAAAAGTAATTGTCGAAAAATTCATTTTTTGCCACAAAATACCACTGTGCGGCGTTGTGAAGCGGTACTGAATAATAACCGATACCCAACAAAATACCGAAACCAAATATATATTAAAGATTTCTAAAGTTTTCTAAAATCCATAAAAAATTTTATTTTTAACTTCTTTTAATTTTACTCTGAATTTAAGCTATTTTACGTTAAAATGTTTTCTTTTTCTTAAATAAAAAAACACAAAATTTTAAATTAATAAACGAGTTTCTAATTGTATGATACAATTTTTTGGAATTGTTGTCAAAAATATATTTTGTTAAGAGTTTCCCTTTTACTGTCCCCACTGTATGTATATATATTTTTTATATAAAATTTAAAATATGGAAAATAAATGATGTAATTTTTTTAATCGCAGTCTTTTAAAAATATTGTACAAAAGTGAACGATGAAATCTTGTACTTTAATTATAAGACTTGTCTTGTTGTACAGGAAATTAATAAAGAAGTACATAAATAAATAAAGTGAAAAGGGATCGTTTGCAAAAAAGTTAGAAAAATTTTTATAAAAACATAAAAAATAAGTCATATGTTGAATCGCGATAATTGGAATATTGAAAAATGATCTCAAGCACATTTACATATTTGTGTGTGAATTCTCAATAAAATCCCAAAACGACTAAAATCGTGGCAAATTGTATTGCAATTGCCCTGTTACGTTTTCAAATTATATAGTTCAATATTTTCTTTAATTAAGCAGTAGGTTTCCAATTTTAAATTATGTACAAGTTCCTGGCGAAGCAATTAAAATTTTCTTTAAAAAATATAAGGATTAGAGACAATTAATTTTTTAATAACAAAAAAAGCATAGACAAATTTTGAACCATGTCCGTTACGCAAAATCTCCAAAAATTATTTTAATTTTAGATTTCCATAAAAACTCTTATACTCACAGAACAGCTCTTCTACGATTACTGTATAATCTGAATATTAAGCCAAACTTTTCTCGATAAATTTTGTTCATTTACTCCAGCAACCACTACAACCTTAACTCAACTCATGTCGCTACAACTTGTTGTATGCAACTTATAGTTTAAATCACACAATTTCCTCGACCTACACCACTAAATACAAAAAAAAAAGTGGAAAAAATTAAGGATGAAATTTTTAACTAAACAAAAAACGCAATTAAAGAGCACAACGGCAAACACACAATGTTGTGGTGTTTGTCAAATACCATGCATCATTGCTTGTGCGGCACGTGACTTTGACGTACTGAAAGGCTAACAAATATATGTTAGGCGTTATATTACTCTAACAACAAAAGGTTCGTGCAGAACATAAATAAATATTAAGGTATTTAAGTATTAAAGTAACAATTTTTCAAAATATTGCTATAAATTTTTTTACCAAAAGTAAATAAAGATTTTTTTTAAATAAATCCGGGTTTTTTTTGCATTCTACTGGTATTTTACTTTTAATTTTTATATTTCTAAAACAAGGAGCAAGATAATATAACTAATAAATAGTATATCTAACCAAACATAAATCTCAAGCAAAATCTTCATCCCTTCATGTATTTTAACCTTTTTGTAATCAATTGTTCAATATTATTTGATGTGTCTTTAACAGGCGCAATATTATAGTTCAAATATGTACCTAATCGCCCAAACGATTTCTCAATCATATTTTATTTTTTGTAAATAAAGTGCAAATTACTTTTTAAGTACGAATATTTATTTGTTGGGCCTTTTGTAAGTATAAATATTATTAACTTTTAAAGTTGCCTCAAGATGTGTTAGGGAAAAGCTAAAAACTATTAAAAGATATTTCTTATGAATTTTTGGAATTATTTTGAAAAACTCTTATTACAACATTTGCAGTCCGTACGAACCTTTTGTTGTTAGAGTAGTATGGAAATGAAAAAAAAAAAAATATGAAAACCGTTTTAGATTTGCACATGTTTAATGTTTAAAAAAACAGATTTATTTTAATGTTGTTTGAAGTAAAACACAGTGCTACCTCAGCTACCTCTACCATCGACTCGAAAGTTGCATATTTAACTTTATGATTAGTTAAGTAGTGAAAAATATCGCACTTTAACAAACATGTTGTGCCACTTGCTTTAATGAAAAAAATGTATTTAAAATGCTTAAATTTTCCAATCTGAAGGCTACAACAGATATCTTGAATTTATCAAAACATGATAAATTGAATACAAAAACAAGTAAGAGTGTTAAATTCGGCTGTGCCGAATCTTTGATACCCTCCACCTCGGTTTGAGTCTTGATAATAAATGTAAATGAAAAAGTAAACAATTTGTTAAACTTAATACCAAATTATTTCAGCAAATTCTTTGGGTTGGTTTTCTTCTTTTCTATTATTTCGGATATATTTCGGTGTTTGCTTTTTGGTCATCGTGGTTGCTGATCGGCATGCATTTTGGTTATATACCTATATGCATGCGTTTCCGGTTATATGACATAACTTCTCGTTTAATTTAGTTTTTGCTAATTAAATAGCTCGCCCTAACCTCCATTGCAAAGGTAATGGTTGTGTAGAGTGGCTATATGCATTAAATCGTGCTAATTGGAGATGGCTGTATAGTTTCTTTTAACTGGCCAAATATTTCTTCATTGTGGCCATATAGGTCGGATGGAGTAACAAAATAATAACCAAAAAAAAAGCTCTCTCAACTTTTTTTTTAAAATATTGCCATATTTTGAAAACATAGAGAATAAATTTATAATAATAAATAATCAAATTAGGGATGAAAAACGCAAAAAACGAAAAGTCCCAAACATTTTAAATAAAATAATTTAATGTTATCTTTATTTTCTGAAAAACTTCAAATTTTCATCCAAAAAAAATTGTGAAAATTTATATATAAAAAATAACATTCTCATAAAATTACGTTTACTTATATAACAATTTTTATGTTAGCAATTCTTAAATATCATTTGAGGTTTTCTTAAATTCATTGAATTTAAATTAATATCGACAAATCTGTTTTTCTATTTATTTAAATTGTAAAGAAGTGGCATCTCTGTCAAAATAAGCGAAAAACACAAAGAATAGAAAAAAACAAATTACTTCGTGTTTGACAGGATGATTTTATGTTTATGTTTAATATCTTTATTTTTTTTACTAATATTTCTGTTTATTTATTTGAAAATGAAATAATGAATTAAATATGCTATTTAATTTCTTTATTTATATAAAAAAGTTTTTTAATTAAAGCAAAATATTTTCACTATTTCATGATTTTTATTTATGTATGACGACATTTCAACCTAAAAATTTAAGTTTTTATCGATTGGATAAAACACACAAAAATGGTTGTCGTTTAGATAACAACAACAGCTGACTTTAACAATAGCGAATATCGTTTCAAAATTTTACTGATAATTTTGCAATTTTCTTTTTTTTTACAATTCGACTATCGTTAAAAGAAGTTACTGAATCGCGGTACTGAAAAGTTATTAATATCTCCTGAATGGCAATATTTTTTTTAAATGTAAACATTTTTAAATGTAAAGATATTTCTAAATTTAAAATTATTATTTCCGACGTTTTGATATGATTTTCTGAAACTCAATTAATATTTTCTAATTTATAATTGGAAATTTTATTTTCAGTTTTTATTATAATTGATATTTTCTTAAATTTGAATGGAAAATTTAAAAAGTGAAATTTTGTATTTATGTGAATAATAATGCTTTATTAATTATAAACAATTTTTAAAAATTAGATGTAATCGCAATCAGATATTTTATAGGTAAAGCAGAATAATAATTCTATATAACTATGTAGAACTGTTTTGTAAGCAAAAAACTCATTGACGAACTCGGTAACTCTATTTTGTAAAGACAACAAAAAGTTAACCCCCCAATCTCACATCACACTGAAATTCTAAAATCGTTGTGTACGTATTATCAACGAAAAATTGTTCGTAGTAGTCGAATCCATCGCCATTAAATTTTATGCTCAAACATCTGACTGCAATCTCATTTTTAAAATGTTGTCGAAGCGTAAACTTGAAAAAATTTGTATACTTCTCTCTCTTATTTTATTTTAAGTAGAGTTACTAAGTTTATTATACAGGCACATGTTTGAGGGAAAATGTTTACATTTATTATTATTAGTATTATTTTAATAATAGTTAATAATATTTATGCTCTATAATTAACAAACGTTTTTGTATGCGCATTTCAAAAAATAAATCATTATAATAGATTTAACAAGTTAAAACTTTAATTACAATTTTACAGGATCCAGTAAATTTGCATTAAATTTATAACAGGGTAACATTAATCATCGTTAGTGTCTGCCACTATTCGCACGAAAAATTTGGTACCATTAGTGTGACCACTGCGGAAAATGTGTGTATATTAGTAAAAAAAAATGTGAGTGTATTGAGTTTTTCGAACTTGCAGTGTGATGTGAGATTGGTGGGTAATATGCCAAACTTATGTTCATATTTGTAAAAGAATAATGAAAAAACGTATGAAATAAAAGACCAACCCGTGTATACTCTTAACATTGTTCTGTATGATATCTAGTTGAAAATATTAACATTCATGTTAAAATAGAAATAACTATTGCAAAGCTAATTAGAACAAACAAAAATTATGGCGGCATCTACTGTGGCATAGTCACGCTGAGCAAAATGAAGTGACACTCTGTTAATACAAAAGAAATGTATTTTCCCCACAACAAAATACTGCAGAATTTTATGTAAATAAAATAACCGATTTATTTCTAACATGCAGTTACTATCAATATACATACATACATATATATAATATATGTACATTATTTGTATTATTTAATATGTGTATGTATGTATATTTAAATATTACACACAAAAAATACAACATCAAACGTTATTTTTGTGTTTTTCTCTTTAAATAAATTAATACATAAATTTTTTTGCTAAATTTACATTTGGGCAATTCACAACAGGTGTTGTATATTGTATGTTGTATTGAAATACACAATACAATCATTTGTTGTGAACACTCAGTTGTATTTTCATATTGTAAACCGCTTTCTTTAGTAATTTTCGATCCAACGAGGAAAGATCGCTTCGTCGCTTCTGCTATTTTGTATAAGAGAAAACACTTGTCAGTGTTTGCTTCTTGGTCGTGAGATATACCCTGGAGTTTTAGTTACGTACCTCTTGCATTTTAATTTATAATGAAAAAAAAAATGTTAAATGTTTTGGTTGGTACTGAAAGAGAAAATACATACTAAAAATATAAACATTAATTTTTATATAAATAAACTTATCGATGTATTTGCGTTATTTGCATTATTTGCCATATTTTATTTTATAATTATTTATGCTGATAATATTCTATGTATTTGTTTTTTCTTTTTCATAAAAACTGGCATTCACTTGGAACTGATATGTTATGATACAATATACAACATTTACAAAACATAGCAAATGAAGTTGGATCGTGTATCAGATTTTTCAGTGAAAATTACCAACAACAATTTTACACTATTGTAAAGTGATACACGATACAAGAGATACAACGATACATTACCCATTGTGAATTGCCCAATTGTTTTTTTTATTAACAACTAGGTATTTTAGCATTATTTGCTTTAGATGTTGGTGAATTTTTACTCCCTTTGTATTAACTCGTAGTGTCTGCTTGTCGAAAAAATTTTGGATCGATTTTAATCACTTTCCCGTGACCCAATCGATCTGAAATTTTGCAGACAGGCTTGTGGCAATGACAGAAATGATCTAACATATTTTTTTAGTGATGCCAAAACAATGGAAACTTTTAAATTTTTCTACCAGAGTTGATAAAAAAATGTACAAAGGGTTTGTTTTTGTTATATTATTACCATAACGACCACAAAAACAACAAGTCCAGCTATGAAAACAATGCAACATTTAGAATAACAACAAGAAAAATATAGAAATATCATGTTTTTCATTTTTTTTTTTACTTTTTCAGAGATTTCCCTGGACCTGTTCCACCGATTTTAATGATTTTTGAAGTAGAAATCTTTCCATGAATTTGGTGAATCATTCTCACTAAAAATGATCACTGTAGCTGCACTATTGAGGGCGTGATCGTGACAAGAACAACATAGAAAATTATTTTTTTTTTCAAGACTTTTTTAGTTCTTCATTCAAATCTCGGGCCCTAATCGACCGATTTGGACGATTTTAAATAGCAAACTTCTCAGGATGTTAGTGAATCATTTTTATTTCAACGAGTACCCTAGCTGCCGGATTGATGCCGTCATCGTGATTTCCACAGGCGGACAGACGGACATCGCTATATCAACTCCGGTTGTTATAAGGATCACAAATATATAAATTTTATGGGGTCCAACATTTTTTTTCTAATTATTACAAACGGAATGACAAACTTATATATACCCTCTGCACACTGGAGTGGAGGGTATAACAACTCTACAACAGCAACAATGACAGTCATATGTTTTTCAAATAGGAAAAAACTGTTTATGTGTTAGTTTCGGTCATTCCCCAGTATGCATTGAAATATTATTTCTCCAATGTTGGAGAAAAGTTAAGTTCTTAAATTGATGTCAAATGTAATTCTCAACTTGGGTTGAACAATTTTTCTCCTTGTTTGCTTTCAACTTGACATCAAGTTGAGACTTAACATTTTTTCCAATCTTTGAGAAACATTTTTACTCTCAATTGGATATCCAACACTTTTCTCTACTTGAGACCAAACATTTTTTCAACTTGAATACGATTTGTGTTAAGTCTGAGATATTATTTAAATATGTCATAAATAATAAATTAAATTAAAAAATGCCAAAAAAGTACAAATAAATCATTGATATATTTTTAATTATTTCTGCTTTTTGTCGAATTTTTCAAAAAATGTACAACTAATTAATTCATTTATTTTTAATTCTAGATTTCAAAAAATGTACATAATATGTACATTTAATGTTAAATATGTACATAGTAATGTTAAATATATAATGAAATTAAATTGAAACATTAAAAAAAGTACATTGTTTTCTTTTATAAAATTAGTATAATATTTTTTAATATGGCAATTCCGTACCTTCCATTTGATACCGATTGGAAATATTTCTTTGCTATCAAGTTGAGAATCACAAATTTCTCAATTTGATAACTATGAAAATCGCCATATAAAAATGTGCCTTTTAAGTTGAGAAGACTATATTCGAACTATTGAGGGCATTTGAAAATTAACGCTGGAGATTTGAGAAATGTATTTGATCTCAAATGCACCTCAAGTTGATAGCAAACAAAAATGTTTATTGGGACATTTATTGTAGGGTCGTTTGCACACACACAAAAAATAGAAAATAAATTGTCAATAAGCAAAGCAAGTGGCTTCGAAATTCGATGATGCCAGTTAATCATTTTTTGTTCACGCGGAATTTATAATTGGAGGAATTTTTTTCTCGAGAAATGTATTTTCCGTGAGAAAGAAATTCCTTGAGAATATTCATAATTGGGATGAATAACTTTTAATTGGAACTTTTTAGTCAGAATAAATCATAATTCTAGTTAGATATTGGTTAATATTTAATTAGAAAAAATATTGTGGTGGCATCTACGCAATTATTGAGGCAGTCACGGAAAAATTAAATGCAAGTCTGTTTTTTTTAATATAACAAAAATGGATTTTCCCTTTAACAAAATATGGCAGAATTCTTTATAAATGAAATGCAAAATGGAAAATCAATTTTGTGCTAATTCTTAACAAAATTAATAATATATATATATGTATTATTATATTTATTAATATTTGTAATTTTATTTGACACAATTTCACACACAGTTTTACAGATCAACTGTTTTCAACTGATTTAGAAGTTTTCTGTTTTTGAAACAGTAGTGCCAATTTGTAACATTTTGTGATGTAATGAAAATCGCAGAATAATAAGTTAATACACAATAAAAAATATTAAATTTTTAAGTTTTATATACATATTGCAATAAAAAAAACTTTGGTAAATTTACATTGAAGATGGTCAGAAATGAATGAGAAAAATATATAGACATTTTAGAAAAGCACATTTAATGTTAAACTTTATGCACAAAATATATGGGTTTTTGTTGTTTCGAATTTAACTGTGGCTCTAAGTGAAAAGTTTTAGACCGATCGTATATTACATCTTGAGGATCCTCACCTAATATTTTCAAATATTTTAAATTCTTTTTAACTCATTTAACCTCATTACGAAAATAGTAAAACAGTAAATATGGAAAATCCACGCACCTCAAAAAATTGTTTTCTATGAAATAAATTAAAGACATTTCATATTATACAATTTTCTTTCAAAAATGTATCAATTATTGCAAATTTGAAATTTGACATATAGTATTTGTACATATATTTGTATAGATTTCGCAGTATGAAAAGAACTATTATTTCTTTATTTAGAATATATGTAAGTATTGTTCGCAAAAAAATGCAACATCATGAATGAAACACATAGACGACTGCTGGCAGCAGCATTTGTAGTCGTATAGTCAGCTACTTGATTTTTCTGAATACGACAGCAACATATAATACAAATGCATTTTTATTTAAATATACAATTACTTTTACTTATTTAAAATGCATTAGTACAACGTAAAAATAAATAAATTAGTTTAACGCCTTTTGATTATTAATGGAATTATAGCCTTTCATTTTGCGATTTTTTTTTTAAACAAAATAAAATATTTCATAGCACTAACTTCTTTTACATATTTTGTTATATTGTCAACACTATTTTTGTTTTGTAGCCAACAAAACACACTTGCAGTTTTTTTTTTATTTGAAGAACATATGACTGCCATTGTTGATGTTGTAGAGTTGTTTTTTTTTTTGATTTTGTTTCGTTAACTCTTTTGTATTAAAGCACCTCCAATATATGTATCCATTTTAGTTTGCAAATTCAGTATATTTATAATTTATTACTTACAGCAAAAAATAATAGAAACAATTTTATCAGTTATGCTTACGAAACTATATAAATAGACTTGAAGTTGGCTGCAAAAGCAGTAGCCTGTGTAAAGAACAAGTTAGCGACATGTAACTGTTACGTAACGTGTCAGCCTTTTTTTTCACATGAAAAGTATTGGGACGTTCCGGTTACGTTCGGTAACTGTTTTAAATGATTTTCATGTAAAAAAAAACAACTGACTCGTTACGGTTACGGTTAGAAAACATTGACCTTTTATATGTATTATAATGCTATGAATGCATTTATTTTTATTTTATTTTATTTATATATTCTTTTTTTTTTGTATTGTATATTATTTTTTTTTTATTATTATTACTATTTCATTTAATTATTTTTTTCTTTAAATAAATTAATACATAAAAATTTGTTTTTTAAATTATTGGTGAACTTTTACTCCCTTTATTTACTGCCTTTATATTAACTGGTAGTGTCTGCTTGTCGACAAAATTTTGGATCGATTTTTAGCCCCTTTCCCGTGAGCCAATCGATCTGAAATTTTGCATGCAGGCTCGTGGCAATGACAGAAATGATCTAACAAATTTTTTTAGTGATGCCAAAACAATGGAAACTTTTAAAATTTTCTACCAGAGTTCACAAAAAAATGTACAAAGGGTTTGTTTTTATTATATTATTACCACAACGACCACAAAAACAACAAGTCCAGCTATGACAACAATGCAACATTTAGAATAACAACAGGAACAATATGGAAACATCATGTTTTTCATTTTTTTTTTAATTTTTCATAGATTTACCTGGACCTGTTCCACCGATTTTAATGATTTTTGAAGTAGAAATCTTCCCATGAATTTGGTGAATCATTCTCACTAAAAATTATCACCCTAGCTATCCTATTGAGGGCGTGATCGTGACAAGAACAACATAGAAAATTATATTTTTTCAAGACTTTTTTTAGTTCTTCATTCAAATCTCGGGCCCTAACCGACCGATTTGGACGATTTTAAATAGCAAACTTTTCAGGATGTTAATGAATCATTTTTTATGCCAACGAGCATCCTAGCTGCCCGATTGGTGCCGTCATCGTGATTTCCACAGACGGACAGACGGACAGACGGACAGACGGACATCGCTATATCAACTCCGGTTGTTATAACGATCACAAATATATATATTTTATGGGGTCCAAATTTTTTTTCTAATTATTACAAACGGAATGACAAACTTATATATACCCTCTGCACACTGGAGTGGAGGGTATAATAATTTAAATTAAGAAAACTGGAAAACTTTTCAAATTAAAAGTCTTGCAATATGGACATTTTTCTATCAGTTGAAATTTAGAGTTCTGAAAAGAAAAACTGTTTAGATCTTAGGTAAAAATGTTATGAAAATGTATCTGTATGTGTATTTTGTAATTACTTATTTATTTTTTCGTTTAAACAACAAGATTAAAAATCTTATAATTATAGTAAAGGGTTTGTACATTGTTGATTATTTAATAGCGTTAATTTAATAAACATATCATTAAGTTAAAAATAAACAAGTAAGAAAATTATAGTCGGTCTCGACTGACTTTGCCTTTTGTTAGCTTTGGGTCATTTGCGGGTCTTCTCATTTTATTTAGAAAAATATTGATAGTTTTTATACATAAAATAATTTTATAACAAAATTGGTTAAAAGTTGTTTTAATTTATATTCGCGAGCAATAAGCAGATAATTGCACCAAAGATATATCAAAATGGATTATTTTGATGCCAGAAGCGCTGAAGGGTTAAATAAATAAAAATTAAGCGAATTATTTTTCTTAAATTCTAAATAGTGGTTTCATCGAGTTTAATAGAAAAACTCGTTTTCGGTAATTTTTATTTAAAAATATCTTAAAATCCAATGCTGGCCTTGGCAAATAATGGATTAACGTTCTCGGATTTATCTCAAGTTTTAGGAAGGGAAGTTCTACACAATTAGTTATTACATTTTAGGCGTCGCATCTAAAAATTCAATAGCACTTACAAAATATTTGAGTTTTTTGAATAAATTGTTTTTTATTTGCTTGGGGTCATATGTGACCCCAATTCCAAAAGGTTAATGGGGTCATAATAATTTTTTCTGAAACTTTAGGCTATTAAGATCAAATCTAACATTTCAAAGTTGAAAAGTGATGAATTTTTGATACCAAGTATTTATAAAGAGTACATTTACAGAAAATTTTACAAAAATCCCATTTTTCTCGAAATTCGCAAAAATAAAATCCTTGTCAAAAAAAATTCTCGCGTAGGGATTTAGAAGTTTGGAAAAATGGTTTGGAAAAATGAAAAACAGCAACTACCGGAAAGTTACCGGACTCAGAAGCCTTGGAACTGGCAATTCAGGTAAAAAAAAAATACATTCCGCAGCAGGGTTTCATATGCGAAATTGGCATCCAACTCAAAATACGTTAGAGAACAGCTATGTGAAAATGGTCTAGCCGTTCAAAACCCTTTCGGATCCATAGAGAAAATCCTTGGTATGTATTGGGTATCCCATAATGACGTTTTCCAGTACAATTTCAGATTCGCTAGACTACGAAGGGATGTTTTTCATAACAACGTGGTGCCAACCAAAAGAGAGATCCTTCAGGTCCTTATGGCAATTTTTGATCCTCTTGGATTCCCCTCTTCTTACACCATCGGTCTAAAAATTCTGTTACAAGACGTCTGGCGTTCTGGTATAAAATGGGACAATGAATTAACAGACGATCTTTTTAAAAAATGGCGCTCATGGCTGACAAAAATTATGAGAATATCATCGATCGCCATTCCACGCTGTTATTCAACTCTATTAAAGTCATCAACAAATATCGAGTTACATACATTTGTCGACGCTGGAGAGAACGCATACTCTGCCGTATGCTACTTTAGAATACAACGATTTGAAGAAGTAGACATCAGTATTGTCGCCGCGAAATCAAAGGTAGCATCCTTGAAACCAGTGTCGATACCAAGGCTTGAGCTTCAAGCGGGACTGATTGGCGTGCGCCTTGCATCCAAAATTATAAAAGCCACCCGCATATCCTGTAATTCTTGCTTTTGGTGGACAGACTCCAAAACTGTCTTGAAATGGCTTTCGATGGACCCTCCTATTCTAAAACCGTTCGTTATGCATCGTGTCGGGGAGATATTGGAGTCAACAAACATCACGCAATGGAAGTGGGTCCCGTCAAAATCAAATCCAGCCGATTTGGCAACAAAAATCACAACAACCGATGAAAGTATATGGTTTAATGGTCCCACATTTCTTAGGAGTGACAAATGCAATTGGCCTGAATGTTTAGAATGTGATGTTTTTGATAATAGTGAGGTTCGTAACCACGTTTTACACATTGAAATAACACCTAAAAATCTAAATATTAATTTAAGAGATTTTTCTTGCTGGAGGACTCTATATAGAGTGACGTCTCAATTTATATTGTACGTGAAAATTCTGGAAGCCATTATTCGTAAACAACAACGACCGAGCCTAAGTTTTGAAATGGTACAAATGGCAAAAATTATGCAAATTAAACATGCTCAATACTGCGATTTCCCTGATGAGATATGGAATCTGAAAAATAAAAAACCAATCGACAATCATAGCAAACTTAAATGTTTAAATGTTTATTTGGACGACTCTGGCGTATTACGTGCATGTGGTAGAGTCGAAATGTTAAATTGTAACAATCCAGTAATATTATCGAACAGTAACTTTATTTCGTTTTTGATCGTACGATACCATCATGAAAATTTTCATCACTGCTTACATGAAGCTGTAATCAACCGTATAAAGTCTATGTATTACATTCCTAAATTAAGAGTTCTTTACAGGCGAGTAAGAAGCGAATGCCAAAGATGCAAAAACAATTCTGCAAAGCCACAGATACCCCAGATGGCAGCGTTGCCAACAGCTAGGCTCGCAAGTTTCCAACGTACATTTACTTACGTGGGAATCGATTTTTTTGGACCCTTGCACGTAAATGTAGGCCGGCGCAAAGAAAAAAGATGGGGCGTTTTGTTCACGTGTATGACAGTTCGTGCGATCCATATTGAAGTGGCCCATAGTCTGGACACAAGCTCGTGCATAATGTGTATTCAGAACTTTATCAGTCGTCGAGGAGCTCCACGAGAGATTTACACAGACAATGGAACCAACTTTAGATCGACTGCGAAAATATTTCAAGAACAAAAATCTATGAATTTAACTCAAATTTCCAAAAAATATGATGAAATTAAATGGCTATTCAACCCTCCAGCTGCGCCGCACATGGGCGGCGCATGGGAAAGACTTATCCGCTCAGTAAAAAGCATTCTTGGAGCCATGTGTCCAGGTTTCAACTTTAACGATGAGTCATTTAGATGTGCTCTTTGGGAGGTAGAATATATAATTAACTCTCGTCCATTGACATTTGTGGCCCTCGATACACTCGAAGATGATGCGTTAACACCAAACCATCTCTTACTTGGTTCCCCTACCGGATACAAACCATTAACCGATCAAGACTTCGCCTTGCGTCATCGTTGACACCAAACTCAAAAATTTGCCAATCAATTTTGGAGAAGATGGGTGCGTGAGTACGGCCCAACTTTAGTACGAAGAAGCAAGTGGTTTACCAAATGCCCTCCTGTATCAATTGGAAATATTGTCGTTATAGTAGATGATAATCTGCCGAGAAATTGCTGGCCAAAAGGAATTATAGTCGACACGGTCCTAGCTAAAGACGGGCAAGCACGTAGAGCAAAAGTCAAAACAGCCAGTACAATTTTAGAAAGGCCCATATCAAAGATTGCAGGGACGGGAACGTTACCGCCACGACTGTAAAATTTGACATTTCTTTACCCATTCATTTATCCCTACATCTTTGTGTTTCATTTTATAAATTCCAATAACTCTCTCATTTAAAAACAGTTATAATAATGGCATTTTTTTTTTTGAAGGTCAAAACCGTAATAAAAGCGTAGAAAAAATGTAAAACCAAGTTAGTCTGAGTTTGTTCGAACACGCGGAAAATTACAAATTGTTTTAAAGTTTTTTCAATTTACTTAAATAAATTGTACTAAATAATCAATACAAATTACTCTTAAAAATTGTGTTTTTCTTAATTTCATTTAACTCAGCCCATTCTGTTGCTTTGCCTATCGGCCGCAACATATATTGTGTTTTATTTCTATATCTTTTTTGGTACATACGCAAACACACACCTCTAAAGTTGTAATTGAATGGCTACAATCTAATGCAGTTAGATAAATAAATAAATAAAATATTATTTAGTAAAAAAACTCAATCATAAAAATAATGTTTTACAAACTTCTTTATAATTTTACCAGACTTTATTCTTTTTTTTTTTTTTGTAGTAAGTAGTATTTTATTAATACTTTTGAAAATTACATATCATTTAATAACTTTACAGAAATTTAGCTCTGCGATATATTAAAATTTTTAATAAAAGATGATAATTTTTTTCTAAATATATTGTTATTTGTTTCGTTTTTCACATCAATTGGCATCTTGTTGTAAATGCTTAGTCCTTTATAAAATAGCGATCTTTGCATCGCGCTGGTGTCTGCTCGTTGTATCCTGAAATCTAAAGCATTCCTCAGGTTATATGGTTGAACCTCCCCAACATATCTTATTTGCTCGATCAAATATTCAGGAGCATCTCCAATTTTTATTTTTTGAATAAAGTTTATTGTATTTAGTGCTAGTCTTTTGTGTATTTTAAGCCATTTTAAATCACTCAGCATAAATGTTACTGAAGCAAATCTGTTTAGTTTTAATATTGCACGCATTGCCTTATTTTGTAAATTCTGTAGTCTGGTTATTTGTGTATCTGTACAGCATGTGTATAAAACTGTTGATCCATACTCGAAATGTGGTTTAATAATTGTATTATATATGTTTATTGCCGTGATTTTAGATAAGCTGTTTCTTATCCGTTTAAAAAATCCGATTTTTTTACATATGTATTCAATGTGTTCTTTAAATTTTAAGTCATTGTCAATAATAAACCCCAGATATTTAATAGTGTTAACTTTTTCTATTGTTATATTATTTATTTTTAATGTTATATTTGAATTCATATTTATCTCCATTAATTCGGTTTTACTTTCGTTTAATTTTAACTTGTTCATTTTTAGCCATTTATTAATATTGTTCATATCACTTGAGAGATTTTCGCAGCATATATTTTCTGTTTCTCCTTCCGTAAAAATTTATGTATCATCTGCATACAAAATAATTTCACACTTCTCCAATACTTTTTTCATATCATTTATGTATATAATAAATAAGAGTGCTCCTAATATTGAGCCTTGTGGTACTCCATAGTCATTTTCTATTGCACTTGATTCCACGTTATTAAGGTGGCCAATATGTAAGCGACTTGTAACAGATGTGAGTTTTGCTATTATTGGAGCAATTCTGAGAGCGTTTAATGACCAAACGCTTTCTGAATATTTAATACATTGTTACACATTTTTAAGTAAAACCGAGAAAAAAAAGCTTGCCGTTTGTGTGCATACAATTTTGTGTAAGTCATTACACAAAAATCATGTGTAAAGATATTGACCATACTGTGGGACTAAACAATGTCGCATTAAGGACGTTCTTGCGAGAGACAATGGGTGTTGCTTTCAACTTTTCTACAATATCAGAATGTAAAATTTGGTTCAAAAGCTTATGTGTAATTCTCACCTCTAGGCAATATACAAAAGAACTTGAAATTGCCTTGAAATATTTTACTTCATACAGCAATGGTGATAGCAATGGAATAAATGAAGAAAATTGTGAATTAAATGAAATCAATGAAAACGAATTTAAAGAAATTGAGCAAAATCTTAAAACTATTTCGGAAAGAAGTACATTTCGTCAAGAATTTATGGCTTACATGCCATACATTAATGATGAAAATTTAAATACTATGGCAAATATATATCACTGTCCGAAATGTTGTATTAGATAAATATGTTCCTTTTCTTCCAATGTGGACTAATATAATTGGTTCACATATTAATGTTTTGGATGAAAACATTAGAGTCAGCAATGGGACCATTGAGACGTATTTTAAGGACATAAAGTACAATGAACTGAAAGGAAAAAAAATTCGACTCAGAAGATTTGTGAGACAAATGGAAAAAGTCACAAAATCTAAAATAAAAAAGGTAAAAAAAATGTACTCCAGTGAATTCAATAAAGAAATTATACCAAACACAATAATAGTACCGACCAAAAAAGCAAGAAAATTACAAAAATTGAGGAGTCGTGGAACAAAAAATCCAAAAGACTGCCACACGGAATGTGCCAAAAAAAACTTTAGTATTGAAATTTTCAGATTCCAACATAAAAAGTAGTACCCCGAAAGATCCAAAAAAGACAGACATGGAAGAAAATCTTTTCGAACACTTCGATGATTTTAATATAGGAATGAATACTCCCTTAAAATTTACAAAAGCCCTAATAACGCATCCGGAAAAAAAGTGGCATTTCAAGATATTGATATTAAGATGGATAATATATCGATTGCTTCCAAAATTGGAATATTGCAAATTAAATCGATTGATTCGGATATTTTATATATTCCTGGTACATCACATGACCATAGTTATACTCGCGATGAAAGTGTGAATAATACTTATCAAAACATAACTTCGGATGTGAGTTTCAGAATGGAAGAAAAAGATTCCCAGCTTGTCTAGAAACGTGCTGGCAAATTTATTGCATGGAAGACTTTTTATATCCGCCTATGCCTAAGCTTCAATTTGACATGCCGTGCTCCATGGTATGAAGCTTAGTTTGTCTAAAAGGTGGGTCTGGCCAAAAATAAAGATTCCCAGTTTGTCCAGAAATGTGCTGGCAAATTTACTGCACGGAAGACTTTTTATATCCGCCTATGCCTAAGCTTCAATTTGACATGCCGTGCTCCATGGTACGAAGCTTAGTTTGTCTAAAAAGTGGGTCTTAATTAGTGGGTCTGGCCAAAAATAAACGTGAAGGCAAATTTATTGCACGGAAGACTTTTTATATCCGCCTTTGCCTAAGCTTCAATTTGACATGCCGTGCCCCTTGGTACGGAGTTCCCACTTTGTCGAGAAACGTGCTGGGAAATTTGTTGCAGGAAGACTTTTTATATCCGCCTTTGCCTAAGCTTCAATATGACATATCGTGCTCCATGGGACGACGCTCCATTGTGCTGGAAGCTTCCTTGGAGTATCCCGGCCCCAATAAATCCCAATAAAAAACAAGAATTTAGGTTCTATAAATGTTCTAAACTGAAGAACACATTTTAAAAATTTCGCGTTGCTAACTATTCGTTTGAAAATCGAGGCTATTTTTTCGATGCTATCGGCACGCACGTAATTTAAAAACTTATCTCGCATAGATTTCAGTTGTGAGTGAATTTGACGGTTCAACTTCAAATCTTTTCACATGCATACTTTACATAAACACTTTTTTCTCATTTTTCCAATAAATGTGAGAAAAAATGTTCAGTTCGAATCTAATTCTCTTTACGAACGGTCGTGTAAATAATTAAAGCGCTTAGAGTACAACTATTTAAAATTAACAACAAGTGTAAATTTTTGTTTTTGCAATTGCCTATTCTTGATCTCATTTGAACTCACGTGGTAGACAATCCAGCTTATAACAGGAATAAAAATTTAGCGATGGCCCGAGGGGCCAAATCTTCATCAAAAAGAAAGCTTGTGAACAAGAAGATGACAAAACTTCCTCCGGGTTTTGTTAACCCGAACATCGCGTCAACTTCCAGCAACAGATTTAGCCTGCTTGCTGGCCTCAATGATATGGACGTAACTCCTGCATCAAATATTAGTGATATTAAACAACGCAAACCTGCACCTATAGTTGTAGAAGCCAACGCCTCATTTGCAGAAATACGAAAACTACTAGGTAAAGATTGTATTTTCAAACGTACTTCAATTGGTACCAAAATTTTTGCTCCAACTAAAGAATTGTACGAATGCTATAAGCAAATTCTTAAAGAGAGTAAAATGGAGTTTCATTCATATGGCTCCAAAGATAATAGGTTATACACAACCTTTCTACACGGTTTACCCCGCATAAACTCTGAGGACATCACCGAAGAGTTAAAAAACTACAACCTATCGCCTTCTTCGGTGGCTGAAATAGTCACCAAATTCAGTTCGAACAACAATGCTGTTTACAAAGTTCAATTTGTTCGTAAAAATTTTAACCCTACTGCCTTAAAAAATGTAAGGACAATTTCAAATATCATAATTTCTTGGAAAAAATACAAATCTAGATCCAGAAATAAACCAACTCAATGCTGGAACTGCTCAATGTATGGCCATGGCGGAGAACATTGTCATCGTAGTGCTGCGTGTATGATATGTGCAGAACAACATCATACAAGTGTGTGTCCGTTTAACAGAAATGAAAAAAGACCAGCTGTTTTTACATGCTTTAATTGCAAACAACAAGGAAAAGAGAGAACTGATCACTCTGCAAACGATATCAACTGTCCGTTACGTTCTCTCTATTTGGAAACTAGAACAAGAGTTACTTCTAAAAGTCCGAATAAAAGCAGACAACAACAAAATAACTCATTTCAATTTAATGTGGGAGATTTCCCTAATTTAAGAAACAACAACACAAATTGTAACAATAACATCAATAATAACAGCAAAGCTACATATGCTAACCAGCTGAAAACAAACAACGATTTATTTAGCATTGATGAGGTGCACTTCAAAAGTACAACAAATCAAAGTTGTAATGTCAATGGTAAAATACGCCCATGGATTATATTAATAATTTAAACGAATTCAAAATGCTTCACTTGAATGCTAATGGCATTTCAAACTTTTCTAAATTAAAACAATTTGAGATACTAATTGAACGAGAAAATATTAAAATAGCGTCTTTGAATGAAACATTTTTTAAATTATTAAAAATTATTATTTATATAGAAGTGACAGAACAGAAGCAAGAGGAGGAGGAGTAGCTCTGTTAATTCACAAATCTGTCGCTCATAAAAACCTCTTTATAACAAACACTTCATCAATCGAAAACATCTCAATTGAAGTTATTATAAATAATAGACCTATTGTTGTATCTTCGTTATATTCACCAAGATATACCCATAACTTCTGTGCTGATATCTTGAACCTAACACCTTCCACCAAAGAATATATAGTTTTTGGTGACCTAAATGCCAAACATTGTTCTTGGAATTGCCGTTCAAATAATACAGCAGGAATCGCACTCAACAATCTACAGCAATCAAACAATTTTTTCATACACTATCCTAATAGTCCAACCCTATTCCCCCATCAACACAATAGCGAAGTATCCACAGTCGATATTATTTTAAGCAATACCGCTTTGAATATAGACGTAAAAACAATGGATTACGAAATACCATCAGACCATCGCCCCATTATATGTACACTTAAAAGGTCAATGGCCTTGCAGGTTGACCTCAATTATTATGATTATAGTGCAACCAACTGGAACATTTATATGAATTTTTTAGACAATAAAATCACGTTATATTCCGATATATACAATACCAAGGCAGTTATTGACCAGGAAATCCAAAAATTTATAAATGTGGTTTTCGAAGCAAGGGATGTGTCTACACCTAAAATAACTCAACAAAATAATTACACATTACCAGAAAGTACTGTGAAATATATAAAACTAAGAAGAAGCTTTAAAAGAAAAAGCCAACGATCTTCAAATATAGCCGAGCAAACTTTTTATAATCAATGTACTAAGTTTCTAAGTAACATGATTGATAAAAGTATTAATTCGGAGCGCAATAAGAAATGGTCTCAATTATTATCCAATTTAAAACCAGGTGATAAATCATTTTGGAAAATAAGCAGGAACTTGCGAGGAAAAGGAAAAAATCAAATCGCTCAATTCAAAGTTGGAAATACAAAAATAACATCTGATAGGGACAAAGCTGAAGTCCTGACAAATACATTTGTCCAAGCAAATAACCTCACTTCGAACTATAACCACTCGGCAGATACACTAATAAATACAACAGTAAATAATTTTAAGAAGGAAAATCCCAGTTCTGAATCTGCAATTTATACATCTCTTGAAGAAGTAATGAATATTGTCTCATCAATAAAACCCTCAAAATCCCCTGGTTTTGACAATGTTCCCAACCTGCTTTTAAAGAAACTACCAATTAAAGCTTTAAAATTACTGGTTATAATATTTAACAGCTGCATCAAACTCAACTATTTCAAACCATTTCAAAAATGCTAAGGTTATAGCTATTAACAAACCTAGCAAGCCAAAAACTAACCCAAACAGCTACAGACCTATCAGTCTATTAAGTAACTTTGGTAAAATATTTGAAAAAATTCTACATTCTCGTCTTAGTGAATTTGTAACGACCAATTCTATTGTTGCTAAAGAACAATTTGGATTTAAAAAAGGACATAGCACTACTCACCAAATAAACAGAATTAAAAATCAAATAATCACCAATAAAAACAATAAACGTTCAACGGGTGTAATATTGTTAGATATTGAAAAAGCGTTTGACACCGTTTGGCATAATGGCCTCTTATTTAAACTTCTTGATGCAAATATACCAAAATATCTATGTAAACTTATTTCAGATTTCATTCACGGCAGAAGCTTTAAAGTTGCAAATAATAATGAAACATCAACTCCAAAAACCATTACCTCAGGGTTACCTCAAGGATCAGTCTTGTCGCCATTGCTTTACTCGATATATACATCCGATTTTAAAGTCCCAAAATATATGAAAATTGCCTATTACGCAGATGACACTGCGTTAATTTCTTCAAACAAACTTACAAGTGCACTCCTGAAGAAAATGGAAAAAGGACTTGTAAATTGCAGTAAATATTTCCACAAATGGAAAATCAAAATTAATCCAAACAAGACCCAAGCAATAATTTTTCCATTCAACAAATCTCCCAAAAGACTGCCAAGACGTCACCTTCTTATTGGAAATAATACCATAAATGTACTTAACGATGTCAAATATCTCGGAGTTGTCTTGGACAAAAAGCTTACATTTAAACAACATATTATGGCTACGTGCCAAAAAGCTATAAAATCATTTAAAGCATTATGGCCACTACTAAATAGAAGGTCATTTCTAAACCACCAAAACAAAAATCTACTCTTCAAAAGTGTTATAAGGCCGATATTAACATATTGGAGTGACGCTGCCAACTGCCACCTAAAACGCTTACCAATTATACAAAACAAATGTCTTAAAATGATAAATAAAAAGCCCTGGGGTATCCAACAAATCTTCTTCATGAAGAAACAGGTTATGAAAAAATTATCGATTTCATAACAAGGATTAACAACAATTATTTTGCCAAAATTGAAAATTCATCTTACCCACTGATAAGAGAATGTAGAGAAGTAACGTAAAATTAAAAAGAAATCACCAAATTGAAAATTATATGCTTATAGAGGTCTATTATTTCTAATAAACCTTCTATAAGCATATAAATATTTTCAGATAGTATTTGAATTTATTAAATCATATAAAGGTTTTTTCCCTCCAATTTTCCTTTAAAAATCATTAAAAAATAAAACAAAAACTATTTAATGTCTTTAGATCCTATATATTATTTGTTGAAAGATCTATGTAAAGATAAGATCTCATATGTAAATATCAAATTTGTTAAAATAGTAAATAAAGGAAGAATATATAATTGAAAAATTGAGAAAAAATGTTACGTTACAGATAGTTCTCACAAAATAAAGTTACAGAACCAGTCGAATGCGAGAAACAATATTTTGAGTCAGTTCGCAACGTTTTTGTTTCATTTTTATACGTTCCATGTGAAAACTTTCCGATGCGAGAGTTACAGAACAAAGCTACTGTTTTTGCTAAAAAGTCGGCATCACTGAACACACATCATCAGAACCAAGGCGAATCTAATCTATTAGATTCGCCTTGATCAGAACAATAACGAAAAAAATGGTTGTCTATTCTGTCAGAAGCACGATCACAAAATCCAAAATTGTGAAAAATTTAAAGGTTTAAACCTAGACCGTAAGTGGAATGTAGTTAAAGAAAACAAGTTATGTCGCCAGTGCCTAAATTTCCATCGACGTAAATGTTTCATTAACAAAGAATGCGGGATCAATGGATGCGCAGCTAAACACCACCAGTTGTTACGCAATTTAACAGCGACTGGTGTTGCAGTGTATAGAGGTGAACGTGCCGAAAATGTAAACGCGCATGACGACGACAAGCAAAATAAGCCGTGTTTCAGAATTTTGCCGGTATGTTATTAATGTTATTAAGTTATTAAATACTTTCGCTTTTCTTGACGAAGGTTCATCTGTTACCCTCATGGAAAAACATATTTTTGATGAAATGAATCTGGAAGGTAAAAAGGAACCCCTTGAATTGCGATGGACTGGTAATACAACTCGATCGGAAGACGCATCTTTAAAACTAGACCTAGATGTATGTGGTATGCAAAACAGAAGTCATAAACTCTACGACGTACACACCGTACGAATTCTAGGACTTCCCAGTCAATCTTTAAACGTTGAAGAAATAGTTAAACGAAACCCTTAACTAAAAGGATTGCCCTTAACTTCTTACACAAACGTAAGACCAACGATATTAATTGGCTTAAACAATTGGAGAGTAGCCGTGCCCTTAAAAATCCGTGAAGGGCGATGGAATCAACCCATTGCGACGAAAACACGACTTGGGTGGGCCGTACATGGCAATGTTACTGAGTCTAGCCATTCATCTCATCTTAATATCCACAGATGTGAATGTGAACAACTTCATGAAGAAGTAAAACTGTACTTTTCCTTAGAATTACCTTCAGAAAGAATTATTTTGTCAGCCGAAAATGAAAGGGCAATAACAATTCTACAAGAAACGAGTGTGAAAAAAGATGGCCAGTACGAAGTTTGGAAAAATGGTTTGGAAAAATGAAAAACAGCAACTACCGGAAAGTTACCGGACTCAGAAGCCTTGGAACTGGCAATTCAGGTAAAAAAAAAATACATTCCGCAGCAGGGTTTCATATGCGAAATTGGCATCCAACTCAAAATACGTTAGAGAACAGCTATGTGAAAATGGTCTAGCCGTTCAAAACCCTTTCGGATCCATAGAGAAAATCCTTGGTATGTATTGGGTATCCCATAATGACGTTTTCCAGTACAATTTCAGATTCGCTAGACTACGAAGGGATGTTTTTCATAACAACGTGGTGCCAACCAAAAGAGAGATCCTTCAGGTCCTTATGGCAATTTTTGATCCTCTTGGATTCCCCTCTTCTTACACCATCGGTCTAAAAATTCTGTTACAAGACGTCTGGCGTTCTGGTATAAAATGGGACAATGAATTAACAGACGATCTTTTTAAAAAATGGCGCTCATGGCTGACAAAAATTATGAGAATATCATCGATCGCCATTCCACGCTGTTATTCAACAAACATCACGCAATGGAAGTGGGTCCCGTCAAAATCAAATCCAGCCGATTTGGCAACAAAAATCACAACAACCGATGAAAGTATATGGTTTAATGGTCCCACATTTCTTAGGAGTGACAAATGCAATTGGCCTGAATGTTTAGAATGTGATGTTTTTGATAATAGTGAGGTTCGTAACCACGTTTTACACATTGAAATAACACCTAAAAATCTAAATATTAATTTAAGAGATTTTTCTTGCTGGAGGACTCTATATAGAGTGACGTCTCAATTTATATTGTACGTGAAAATTCTGGAAGCCATTATTCGTAAACAACAACGACCGAGCCTAAGTTTTGAAATGGTACAAATGGCAAAAATTATGCTCATTAAACATGCTCAATACTGCGATTTCCCTGATGAGATATGGAATCTGAAAAATAAAAAACCAATCGACAATCATAGCAAACTTAAATGTTTAAATGTTTATTTGGACGACTCTGGCGTATTACGTGCATGTGGTAGAGTCGAAATGTTAAATTGTAACAATCCAGTAATATTATCGAACAGTAACTTTATTTCGTTTTTGATCGTACGATACCATCATGAAAATTTTCATCACTGCTTACATGACGCTGTAATCAACCATATAAAGTCTATGTATTACATCCCTAAATTAAGAGTTCTTTACAGGCGAGTAAGAAGCGAATGCCAAAGATGCAAAAACAATTCTGCAAAGCCACAGATACCCCAGATGGCAGCGTTGCCAACAGCTCGGCTCGCAAGTTTCCAACGTACATTTACTTACGTGGGAATCGATTTTTTTGGACCCTTGCACGTAAATGTAGGCCGGCGCAAAAAAAAAAGATGGGGCGTTTTGTTCACGTGTATGACAGTTCGTGCGATCCATATTGAAGTGGCCCATAGTCTGGACACAAGCTCGTGCATAATGTGTATTCAGAACTTTATCAGTCGTCGAGGAGCTCCACGAGAGATTTACACAGACAATGGAACCAACTTTAGATCGACTGCGAAAATATTTCAAGAACAAAAATCTATGAATTTAACTCAAATTTCCAAAAAATATGATGAAATTAAATGGCTATTCAACCCTCCAGCTGCGCCGCACATGGGCGGCGCATGGGAAAGACTTATCCGCTCAGTAAAAAGCGTTCTTGGAGCCATGTGTCCAGGTTTCAACTTTAACGATGAGTCATTTAGATGTGCTCTTTGGGAGGTAGAATATATAATTAACTCTCGTCCATTGACATTTGTGGCCCTCGATACACTCGAAGATGATGCGTTAACACCAAACCATCTCTTACTTGGTTCCCCTACCGGATACAAACCATTAACCGATCAAGACTTCGACTTGCGTCATCGTTGACACCAAACTCAAAAATTTGCCAATCAATTTTGGAGAAGATGGGTGCGTGAGTACGGCCCAACTTTAGTACGAAGAAGCAAGTGGTTTACCAAATGCCCTCCTGTATCAATTGGAAATATTGTCGTTATAGTAGATGATAATCTGCCGAGAAATTGCTGGCCAAAAGGAATTATAGTCGACACGATCCTAGCTAAAGACGGGCAAGCACGTAGAGCAAAAGTCAAAACAGCCAGTACAATTTTAGAAAGGCCCATATCAAAGATTGCAGTGTTAGACGTCGGTAATGGCACAGGAGACAAGCTCATCAACCATTAATTCGCTTGCAGGGACGGGAACGTTACCGCCACGACTGTAAAATTTGACATTTCTTTACCCATTCATTTATCCCTACATCTTTGTGTTTCATTTTATAAATTCCAATAACTCTCTCATTTAAAAACAGTTATAATAATGGCATTTTTTTTTTTGAAGGTCAAAACCGTAATAAAAGCGTAGAAAAAATGTAAAACCAAGTTAGTCTGAGTTTGTTCGAACACGCGGAAAATTACAAATTGTTTTAAAGTTTTTTCAATTTACTTAAATCAATACAAATTACTCTTAAAAATTGTGTTTTTCTTAATTTCATTTAACTCAGCCCATTCTGTTGCTTTGCCTATCGGCCGCAACATATATTGTGTTTTATTTCTATATCTTTTTTGGTACATACGCAAACACACACCTCTAAAGTTGTAACTGAATGGCTACAATCTAATGCAGTTAGATAAATAAATAAATAAAATATTATTTAGTAAAAAAACTCAATCATAAAAATAATGTTTTACAAACTTCTTTATAATTTTACCAGACTTTATTCTTTTTTTTTTTTTTGTAGTAAGTAGTATTTTATTAATACTTTTGAAAATTACATATCATTTAATAACTTTACAGAAATTTAGCTCTGCGATATATTAAAATTTTTAATAAAAGATGATAATTTTTTTCTAAATATATTGTTATTTGTTTCGTTTTTCACATCAATTGGCATCTTGTAAATGCTTAGTCCTTTATAAAATAGCGATCTTTGCATCGCGCTGCTCGTTGTATCCTGAAATCTAAAGCATTCCTCAGGTTATATGGTTGAACCTCCCCAACATATCTTATTTGCTCGATCAAATATTCAGGAGCATCTCCAATTTTTATTTTTTGAATAAAGTTTATTGTATTTAGTGCTAGTCTTTTGTGTATTTTAAGCCATTTTAAATCACTCAGCATAAATGTTACTGAAGCAAATCTGTTTAGTTTTAATATTGCACGCATTGCCTTATTTTGTAAATTCTGTAGTCTGGTTATTTGTGTATCTGTACAGCATGTGTATAAAACTGTTGATCCATACTCGAAATGTGGTTTAATAATTGTATTATATATGTTTATTGCCGTGACTTTAGATAAGCTGTGTCTTATCCGTTTAAAAAATCCGATTTTTTTACATATGTATTCAATGTGTTCTTTAAATTTTAAGTCATTGTCAATAATAAACCCCAGATATTTAATAGTGTTAACTTTTTCTATTGTTATATTATTTATTAATATTTATTAATATTGTTCATATCACTTGAGAGATTTTCGCAGCATATATTTTCTGTTTCTCCTTCCGTAAAAATTAATGTATCATCTGCATACAAAATAATTTCACACTTCTCCAATACTTTTTTCATATCATTTATGTATATAATAAATAAGAGTGCTCCTAATATTGAGCCTTGTGGTACTCCATAGTCATTTTCTATTGCACTTGATTCCACGTTATTAACTCTAGTAATTTGCATTCTATTGGTTAAATATGACTGAAACCATTTCAATTCTATGTCCTTAATTCCATACCTGTATAATTTTTTTATTAAAATGTCTCTATTGTTTCGAAAGCCCTTTTGAAATCAAGAAAAATCGCCAGTATTTTATTTTCCTCTTTATATATTTTCACCTGTTTATTGCGTAGTTCAATGCTGTTTCACATGAATAATTTTTTCTGAAACCAGATTGGTATTTCGATAAAAGTTTATTCTGTTCTAGATAGTTTTCAAGTTGATTTTTTACTACTTTTTCCATAACTTTTTCAAATGTTTTTAGAATGTTTATTGGGCGATATTCTTCGCAAATATTAGTATTCTTTACTTTTTCAATTGGAGTAATTAAAGATTCCTTCCAATTTTCTGGGAAAAATCCTGTTTCTAGGGATTTATTTATAATGTTGAGTAAAATATTGCCAGTTATGTCCCAGTTATCTAATACTATATTGCTTGATATTTTCTATAGTCAGGTTTTTTCTTAATATTTTTACATATAATTTCTAATTCCAATAAGGATATTGCACGAAATTCAAATTTAACATTTATCACAGGTATTTTATTTTCATATTGCACGTTTTTAATGGAGTTTCTTATATCAGCAATGCTATTTACGAAATAATTATTAAAATTATTGGCTATATCTAAGTTGTCCTTATATTCTATATGGTTAAATATCACAGTTTTTATCACATTTCTGGGTTTCTTTATCACTAATTCTTTTATTTGATTCCACATTTCTTTTTGATTGCTTGTGTTATTTATTTTATTATTTATGTATTTATGTTTTTCATTTTCAATTTTAACTTTGTAAGTGTTTCTTATTGATTTATAATTATTCCATGCTGCATTAGTGTTTTCTATGGTAGCTTTTTGGTACTTGTTTATTTTTTCTTGTTTGAGAAGCCTGAGTTCGTTATTGAACCATTTATTGTTAATTTTCTCATTTATTGTCTTTTTTATTGAAAATTTTTGTATAGTATTTTCAAAACATCTATCAATATCATGGACATATTCATTAAGATTATTAATCTCATTACATTGTAATATTGAATTTATTTCATTTTTAAAACTATTTTTATTGTATTTAAAAATTTCTATTTCTTTATTTTGTTTTTCAGGATAACTTCTTTCATAATCAATAAAAATGTGCATTCATGGTCTGCTATTTTATTGTTTATATTATTTTTTGCCGAGATTATTTCATTGTTCGTTATTATGTAGTCTATTAATGTTTTCGAGGTTTGCGTTATTCTGGTTGATTCACTTATAATTTGTTTCAGCCCATTGTCATTTAAAACACTTTCAAATTTATCTTTATAAAAATCTTTATACCAGTCTATATTGAAATCTCCTGCTATTAAAAATATCACAGCTTTTTTCACAAATTTCATCTAGGAACTCTTGAAATGTATCACAAAATTCGGATTTAGAACAGCTTGGTGATCTATAAACAATTACTATAATAAATGAGATATGTTCTCGTTTAGCCATATAGGCACTAATCCAATGCTTTGAGTCTACTATATGTTCCTTTATTTTATTTATGTACCATTGCTTTTTAATATATAATATTACACCTCCAGTCTTCGAAGAATTCGAAATTGTTGGATAGTTATCATATTCTTTTATTTTATATTCTTTTTCATCAATGTTATTTGTGATATGAGTTTCAGAGAGCAATATAAACTCTGGTTTAACGGTTTCGACTATAATTTTCAACTGGGCGAAGTTATTTAAAAGTCCTTGAATATTTGTGTATATTCCATATATTTTCTGTGGTTGTTAAACTGTCAAACCTATTCTTTTCATTTTCAATGTTAGTTTATTTTGATAAACTGGGCATTCCCTGTTGTTTGTACAATGATTTTCATCAAGTCCTAAGTTCAGCCTTTTATTTTCTTTTATGCAATTTACACATTTGTTTACCGTTTCATTTTTGCAATCTTTGCTTTTGTGGTTACCGTGACATTTGTAGCATATTTCCTCATTTCTGCACTCTGATGATTTGTGGTTGTATCCTTGGCATTTAAAACATTGTGTTACACTTGTACCGTCAAAAACTCTGCATCTATCCCATCCTACATTAAGCTTTTGGCCTGATAATATTTTCGGATACGAATCGTTATCGATTTTTATTTTTGCATTAAATACTGCTTTATTATACCTTTTTGTTTCAAAAATTTTTATTATTTCAATTTCGCTATTTTTTAGTATTTCATTTTGTTTTCTTAATTTTTCTAACAAATCATTTTCTTTCAATTTAAAATTCATGTCCGTTATTAACAATTGCATTTCGGTTTGTTTTGGCACTTTGACTTCATAATTTTCATTTATTTCCTTTTGTATAGCTTCTTTTATTTTCTCTCTTTCTTCATTATCTATGCTTTGAATAACAATAGTACCATTTCTTCTGTTTTCAACATTAGTTATTTTAAAGTTTATTGGGTCCACTTTTTCGTTTAAATCAGATTTCGTTTTTTCTATACTCTGCTTTTCCTTAGGTTTATTATTAAGGGGACATTTTTCCTAAATCTGGCATCACCAATTTATTTGCCACTGTTTGTGCATATGTCATTTTTGGTTTGACATTCGTTTCTTTTACAATTTTCTTTATTTCATTACACATATTTATATTATTTTTTTCAATTGTGCTAAACATATCTTTATTTTTGTTTTCTATTTCATTTACATTTCCATAAATTTTATTTACTTCTTGAACGTTTTTTTCACATAGTTTTTGAATATTATCAATTTTTTTAAATCTCTCATCGTATCTCTTTTCTATAGCTTCAAGTAATTCTTTAATTTCTATTTCATTTTGTTTCAGTGAGCTTTCAAATTCATGTTTATATTCTTTTAATGTTACTTTGTTTTTGTCAACACCATCTTGTATTTCTTTTAAGACAAGATCAACATTATGGATATATTGCAAACAATCGTCGCATATAAAACGGAATTGATCAATACCGGCACATTTTTTCGTAAAATGATAAACTTTGTCACACACGCCATTGCAAGGAATACCACTTTCACCTCGTAGTGCTGATCTGCATTTACTGCATTCAGCCATATTTATGTTTTTTAATTAATTCTTTAATATTTTTCTTTTTTCAGTTGGTATATATTGTTTTATGTTTTATAATAGTCACTATCTATTTTTAAAACACTTTATTATTTTTTTTATAATTTTTTAAGAGCTTTGATAATTTGCTTGTTTTCTCTAATAGAGTTGCCATTTACTTCACTACCGGAGGAGGGGTGGGGCAAAACCCCCCAAAAACAGCTAATTTTTAAACTTTTTTTAAAAATCGCGCCATTTTCGATATTATAATAATAATAATATCCTAATAACGATAATATCCTAGTTCGGGACCTGCCTGACGTGATTACCAACAAAATTCCGCCCGCCCAATTTCGATACGAAATCTGGTTCTCAACAAAAACGACACGCCGTTTGCCTTCTCATTTTTACGTACCCATTTTCATCGCTCTGGGAGGAGGGGGTAGAAAACATTGAAATATAAACAAATAAGGAAAAAGCTAGAAGATAACTTCTACTTTCACGTAAAAAAATACCCAAAGTTGATAAATTGAAAAACTACTGAGCTACAGTACTTTTAAAAAACGTTGTTTTTGTGAGCTTGAACCACAGGATTATACCTTTAAATTATATCAAACATGAGCAAAATCCAAAATTATTTAGATTCAATGAGTGCAATATCATCAATATTGCTTTGTTTTGGGGCGGTATTATTTCTATGCATATTGAATTTTAGAAAAGATTTTAATACAGAAAACTTAATTCATAAGCCAAAACTTCCTAATTCATCGTTTTCAGTTAGCTTATTAAAAATTTACAACATAGAGATTGACGACATGGACACTAACATAGACATGGCAAAATTCTCTCAGAAAGTGTTTCCGAACCGATTTTTATACTAAAAGCTGGTCATTTTAAATTAATAGATATTTACAATATATTTATATCTTATATTTATTTTGTTCTTTTTTTATGCTACTTATACCAATTGGTGTTCCATGATATTTTTTATGTGCTCTAAGACCGGCATCTTGAGCAAAACATTTCCCACAAATATTGCAACTATAGTTTTTTCCTTCGTGTATTCGTTTATGATGGTTTAAATACTTGCGACTAGTGAAGCCCTTGCCACATACTGTGCATATAATATCGCGAACATTTAGATGGGCCTTGACATGATCATTAAGTCGTGTCATATGGTTAAAGCCCTTCTTGCAAATATGACAAAAATATTTAAATCTTTCCTCGTGCCTACGTATATGATTGTCATAGCTGATGGCAGTACGAAAACCTTCACCGCAGACCGAACACAAATATGGCTGGGCACCTGTATGCGAACGCATATGTAGATCAAGTTCAGCATTGAAGGGATAACCTTTACCGCATATTTCACAATGAAATTTGAAAACATGTAAATGTCGCTTAGCATGTATGGTATAGTTGGTGATCTTTTTAAAACCCATACCACATTCTTGACATTTGAATGGTATCGAACCATCATGCTGAGATTTATGTAATTGAAAATCATTGTACGTTTCTATTAATTCGCGACAACTTGGACATCTAAAGGGGCCTTGATGTAACTCCAAAAAACTACATTTATCGTAATAGGAACAGGATGGCTGAAAGTCTAGTTGTTTATTTTCGCATTCCAACTTCAGCTGTTTATCCTTCGAAAATGATTTATGAATATGGTTTAAATGTTTTTCCAATTTGTAAATATCCAAATTGAGATTCAATTTATTTTCAATTTCATCTAACATGGACTGTAAACTTTCCTGACGTTTATCTTTAACAGTAAAGGCCAGATGATTGACATCCCATAGACTATTGTAGTTTTTATAAATACCAATAAGGTCATATACAATGTCGTCAGTTAAGGGTTTCTAAAAAAATTAGCAAATATGTTAAAAAAAACGTTTTATATGCATTTTATGTATAGCCAAATGAACTTACCACTTTATGATTTGGTTTTTTCTGTAAAAAATAAGATACTATATTATAAAGCTTGAATAACTTAATCTTACTTACTATATTTTTTTTTCAAATTTTTTTTTTTCAACAAATTAATAATTCTATACTGTAATAACAGACATTAGTCTTGTTTATAGAATTCCAAATTAATAAATAAATAAATAAAACTCACCTTTTTATTTTTTAATTTATATTCCACTGCCGATTTAAGAAAATTCATATTTTCAAAATACCACAATTCGGAGCCTGTGTTTTCTCTTTCATTCATCTGCTGTTCAACGTCTTTTTCGTGCTGTTTACAGATGAAATTTAATTTTTTCTTCACCATACATAATTTTAATTTTAAATTTAATTTAGTATTTAAATCGTCGGTAATAGTTTGAAAGAGATTTTCTTTTTGCTTTAGACTACATTTTTCAGATTGTGTTGTGTTCCAAAGTTGTGGTCTACTTTGATAAGCCTCAATTAGGGCTAAAATTAACGATTTTTCCTGCTCCTTAGATTTTTGTTTATTGCGTTTAGTTGTTTTTTCGTCAAAACTTTCGTCAGTTTTGTAGTCACTATATGACTCATCTCCACTTAATTTTGATAGGTCATTAAGCTAAAAAAGTAACTAGATTTTATTTACCATTAAGTTTTATTTGACATTAAATTTACATTATCATCATCTTCATCATCATCATATGAAAATCTTTTCATATCCTCATCACCTGGTTGAGGATAATTTTCTATATCATTTTCTTTTATATCTAAAAATGCATCTTGCACGTTATCATCTGAATTAGGCAACGTAAAATCCTCTACAAAGTTTTCTGTTGGTTCTAAGGGATCTTGAAACATTGGCAAGCATTCTTTCTAAAAATATTCGAACGATAATTTAATATAAAAATTTAAACGTAAGATCTGTTAATCGATTACTAAGCATTAATTTTTTATAACTAAATTCTGAATTAATTTTAAGGAATACATTTTAGAAATCTCTTTTTGTTAGTCTTTCATAAAATTCATAAACATTTAAACGAATAATATTAAGATAAACCTAACTACAGAATTTTCTTAAGTTACAATATACAGAGTACAAGCAATAATGTTAATGTTATATATGTATGTTAGGATTTAGAAATATAATTGAAATGCCTACGTTCATAATGTTCCTTGTCACAACATGATTTTCATGTTTATGTTCCAATTTGATATCTTCCGCTAAACAATCTTCTACTTTTATTTCTGGCATATATAAACTACCCAAATTTTTTTGAGTTTTAATTTCCGCCTTATCATCCGACTCTGCTGGTGACTGCTCCAACTGAGCAACATGTTCCTGTTCGAGATGTAGACTGAATTTTTTCATTTGCACACAATTGGTGTTACAAAACCAACAATTGAATGAATAAACATTTTTAGCATTCTTTTTCATTGTTATTATAATTTCACCACATTTTTTATTTACTGTATAACTGTCTTGACCACAGGCGAATGACATTTTTAAGAAATTTATAAATTAAAAATTTTAATTCAGCAGTAAACAATTCTGGAATAAATGTTTACATTTGTGTATTTTGTACGTTCAGTGAAGATCAAAACGTAAAGGGTGTGTTCAATTACAATCTTCATAAAGGTGCTATTACACGATGTGATTTTTACATATGTACTGTCACTTTTTTTATCCATATGAAATTCCTCATGTCTGTCAGAATTGTCTTTTACATACGATTCATAATTTTTGCTATCACACGTGCTTATGTATTTCCGTATGACATAACCCCTAAATGTAAACAACAGCAGATTTAATTTGTGAATTTACAAAAATTGATTGTTAAAAAAAAGTTATATATTTTTTAATTGTTAATTAATATTAAACAATTTATTTTTCTTTCAATATTAATCTTTATAATTTACTCTGTTTTTCTTTCGCCACAAGCAGTGTTGTATTTTCATATATTTGTCATGCAAAAATAGAACCTGTTCTAATTGAAAAATGTACATGTGACTTTCCTCATGAATTGTACATAAACAATGTTTCATATGTATCACACGATGTGTACAACTTTTGTTGTGGGAAAATTTGACAGTACATATGTAAAAAACACATCATGTAATAGCACCTTAATTAAAATCTACGTTTCAGTAGTAATTTACGATTCATCGAATAAAGGTCGTTTTCGTCGCGTTAAAAAGTTTATTTTACACCAATTTTAGTTTCGAAACTCTTTAGTTTGTTGGCATGTTACGTGACGGTAACAACGTTAGAGCGTCAACAAGCACCGGCTAGCACTGAAACGGACGAACACAAAACACTCTCAGCGTTGGTTTATCCTGCCGAACATCTAACCTGACCGCACGAACAATTAAAATACACATTACTACCCTACCTATGGTCGTCCGTCTGTCCATTATGATTAACACGACCCCACAAAAGCCATGATACTTACACAATACCTCAAAACACACTAAATCACACTTTACTCTCAATCATAAAACAATATTTTATTATAATATTAAATTAACTTCGATAATAAACTGCAATACTTAAAAATACAACGCAATTAATTTAATAACCACCTCAATAAAGAAAATATTAAACATTCTCCCGCTTAGGTATTATTTAAAATTATTGTGGAATTTACAAACCAGACAACAAAAACATGTTAAAAAAACATTAAATTATAATATAAAGGCAACATAATAAAATTAAAAGTGAATAGATATCTATAATATTTATAGTGTTGTGGCTATATTCCAGCAGCTTGATCACCGTGGCTATAACCCCAAAACACTACGATATATAAGACTATAACCTATATGACATTAGCCTTTAGTCTCTAAGTCTTAAGACCGAATACCAAGGACTAACCTCACATAAATTTATTAACACAACAAATCCCTATCAGGCCCTATGGTTGCCTATTGTGTTTTAGTGCTGGCAGGCGCTGTCAATCAACGCCCAAACGGCGTTAATGTTGCTGTAAAAGGAAAGAAAAAAGGATAGGCAAAGACAAGTAGGCTCTCTCACGGTTAAAGTCAGATCAGCGCACTTGTCTACATCTGCCACTGTTCTGACTTTTCCCCCCTTTATTTATATTAAATCTTAAAACTAATTAAAAATAACTATAACAACAATGAAAAAATAAAAATTGCATTGATAATGTAAAATTAATAATAAACAAGTGAGAGTGTTAAATTCGGCTATGCCGAATCTTTGATACCCTCCACCTGGGTTTTACGTTTACATTAATATCTGGAATTGCACTATTTGTAACAAATGTATATAAAATATTTGAATATGTAAACACTTTGATAAACCTATTACTGAATTATTACAACAAATGCTCTGAATTTTCAGCATTTTATAGAGGTGTCTACATATTTTAGGTCATAAATTTGCACAATGACTCCCGATTTATCCCATTTTAAATACTAACCTGATCCAGATAATTACAAACAATATTAAGTTTAACCAGGTAAATGGTTTATTTTGTAATTTTCTTTTTAATTTAAATTTTTTAATATAAAAGTGCATTTTATTTTTTACAATCCTTTTCAATTTTCCAGACCTCTTAGTATAGGGCACATTTGTGAGTCCGCATAGATCAACTTTCAACTCTTACTTCTTTTTATTGTATTAAATCTATCTTTGTGTCTTTAAATTAATTAAGATGAAAATATTTAACAAACTGTTTTTGTTAGTTAATATCTGAACATTTTACTGATACAAGCAAAACTAAAACTGCCAAAAATTTCAGTCAAAACTATTTTGAACGTATTTGATAAATATCGCATAATTTTTACGTGCGTGCCGATAGCCTCGAAAAAATAGCCTCGAATTTCAAATGAATAGTTGGCAACGCGAAATTTTTAAAATGTATTCCAATGCTTATGGGAGTGGATTCTCCAGTTTGGGATGACTAATTTAAGCAGGAATAATACATAAATAAATATTAGAACATTTATAGAACCTAAATTCTTGTTTTTTATTGGGATTTATTGTGGCCGGGATACTCCAAGGAAGCTTCCACCACAATGGAGCGTCGTACCATTGAGCACGATATGTCATATTGAAGCTTGGGCAAAGGCGGATATAAAAAGTCTTCCGTGCAATAAATTTGCCAGCCGTTTCTGGACAAACTGGGAATCTTCATTTTTGTGGTCAAACCCACTTTTTGGACAAACTAAGCTCCGTACCAAGGGGCACGACATGTCAAATTGAAGCTTAGGCATAGGCGGATATAAAAAGTCTTCCGCGCAATAAATTTGCCAGCACGTTTCTGGACAAACTGGGAATCTTTATTTTTGGCCAGACCCACCTTATATACAAACTAAGCTTCGTACCATGGAGCACGGCATGTCAAATTGAAGCTTAGGCATAGGCGGATATAAAAAGTCTTCCGTGCAATAAATTTGCCAGCACGTTTCTGGACAAACTGGGAATCTTTATTTTTGGCCAGACCCATTTTTTGGACAAACTAAGCTTCGTACCATGGAGCACGGCGTGTCAAATTGAAGCTTAGGCAAGGGCGGATATAAAAGTCTTCCGTGCAATAAATTTGCCAGCACGTTTCTGGACAAACTGGGAATCTTTATTTTTGGCCAGACCCACCTTTTAGACAAACTAAGCTTCGTACCATGGAGCACGGCAAGTCAAATTGAAGCTTAGGCATAGGCGGATATAAAAAGTCTTCAGTGCAATAAATTTGCCACCACGTTTCTGGAAAAACTGGGAATCTTTATTTTTGGCCAGACCCACTAATTAAGACCCACCTTTTAGACAAACTAAGCTTCGTACCATGGAGCACGGCATGTCAAATTGAAGCTTAGGCATAGGCGGATATAAAAAGTCTTCCGTGCAATAAATTTGCCAGCACGTTTCTGGAAAAACTGGGAATCTTTATTTTTGGCCAGACCCACCTTATAGACAAACTAAGCTTCGTACCATGGAGCACGGCATGTCAAATTGAAGCTTAGGTATAGGCGGATATAAAAAGTCTTCCGTGCAATAAATTTGCCAGCACGTTTCTGGACAAACTGGGAATCTTTATTTTTGGCCAGACCCACCTTATAGACAAACTAAGCTTCGTACCATGGAGCACGGCATGTCAAATTGAAGCTTAGGCATAGGCGGATATAAAAAGTCTTCCGTGCAATAAATTTGCCAGCACGTTTCTGGACAAACTGGGAATCTTTTGTGTGGTCAAACCCACTTTTTGGACAAACTAAGCTCCGTACCAAGGGGCATGGCATGTCAAATTGAAGCTTAGGCGTAGGCGGATATAAAAAGTCCTCCGTGCAATAAATTTGCCAGCACGTTTCTGGACAAACTGGGAATCTTCATTTGTGTGGTCAAACCCACTTTTTGACAAACAAGGGGCACGGCATGTCAAATTGAAGCTTAGGCGTAGGCGGATATAAAAAGTTTTCCGTGCAATAAATTTGCGTGCACGTTTGTGGGAAAATTCAAAATCTTTATTTAATTAATAAAATTATTTTCTTATAATACATAAATTAATAGGTAAAATTCGAGATATATTCACTTTTTTGTGTAGCCTAAATGATGGGGTGTGTTCAATGACTATTGTTTTATTTTTTGGCGTGTATTTTGTGTAACGCTGCTGTAAATTAAAATGTGGTATGAGGTATACATTTTATACTACCGTTCAAACGCATTGCACAAATTATTGAAAAATATCAAACTGGAGATTTCGGACATTGTTCACGTGTATACTGCGAAAGTCAAACAATGTAGCCATTGGATTCATCTGATATTCCTGGCGAGGCAATAGTTAAAGTACATTGCCCAAAATGTGTTGATGTTTATACACCAAAATCATCATGTCACCATCACACGGATGATACCTTTTTCGGTAGTACACATGTGTGTTATTTATGGTGCTCCATGACAGGCCTACTAATCAATTTGTTGGCTATGGCTTCAAATACAAATATGGCTTATCAAATACAGCTGCAGACAGCACCCAAATTTAAAATGCCACTACGAGTGAAAAATTAATATAAAGCACACAAAAACAACAATTATAGAGAAAAAGATTTAATTTTAATAAAAACTACTGAAATATTTATATAAGCAACGAATTTTCATTTGTACCAGTTAATCAGAAAAATTAATGTAAAATATAAATCTATATCCATAAAATTCTATATTAAAGTGTTTATTACATATGGACTCTAAAATGGCTGGACCGACCTTGGGTTCTAATTGAATAAAATTTGGCATGACTGTTCATTCTACCTTACTAGCTTTTAGGCAATATCTAGTGGCCTAGTAGAACAATGACATGTTCATAAATTTTTTGCAAGATATAAAAGCTGTGCTGTTATTGGTTCCTGAGAAATAGAGTAAAATCAGATGGATTTTTTTTCTTAAATTTGATTTTATATTTCTGTATTTGGCTAACCATTTCATTTTGCAACTTAAGTAGATTCAACAACTATTTTTTATAAATGAATAAAAAAAATAAAACTAAGAATAATATGATTATGACATTTGTCAAAAAGAAAAAATCTCTGTCATATTGAAGGCGATTTTAATACCTTCGAAACGGCACTTTTTAAGATTGTCCTTAGCATGATGATCAACCTTTCTGATAATAGTATTACATTTAGTTGCAAATAGGAGATTTAGTAATGAACTTTAGATAAAGTTGGATATACATTATATTGCAAAATTTTAATATTTATTAAGATACCTTTTTAAAACAAGTGCTTTCTTAAAAAGTAAATCTATATAAAAAGGTGTTTTATAAACAAACAAATGTAGAAAATAATTAAAAATTTCAAAATATAAACATTAGGGGGCTTTCACTATTCCTCACCATTTAGCTTGCTATTTTAGACGTGAAGAAATTTTGTTATCGTGAGGCATTCTATTCAAAATACGATTCAAAGTTCAATCCACCGAATGGAGTTATTTATTTTTTTTTTATTTTCATTATCATTGCCATTTTGAAACCGTTTTGTGCATTTAGTCAAGAGATCCTTTTGGCTGTATAAAGAAAGAAAAAAGGCACTGACTGTGTCATTAACGAACACTTTAAATCATTCAAATTCATTCTTTATATATATTTATGTATACCTTAAAAAAAACTGAATATAAAGCTTGAATATTCTCATCACTTTTTGAGAACCATCAGTTCCAACAGTTGGCTCTTCATCATCATTTTCAAAATCATTTTAATTACTGGGTATTTCTAAATCTGCATCAGGTTTATGGCATTTTTCTTCATCGTCGTCTTCATCCTCACCGTCTTCCATGTCCTCGCCATCTTCATCATCAGAACCTTAATTATAATTTAAACTAATGATTTTTTGTATGTAGATTTCCACACCATGCATGTCACAGAGACAAATTCAGTCTATATAATTCATTTATTCATTAACTACTATACTATTCATAACACTATACCTTTTGTTACTACGTCTGTGACTGCTTACACTAATAGCATTCAAAGCATTTTTATATACATTTCTTTTTATACATTAATTATTCACATATTTACACTAGATGATAATAATAAGTTTTATTACTGCACCTGATATTACTTTTACCAATTATACTATTTTATAGCATTTTTATATAAATTTTTTTATATTAACTTTTTTTATATATTAAATACTTATATTATTAAGAAAATAATAATGTGAAAAAATTGGATATAAAAAATTCACAAAAAAAAATTAAATTTTATTTAATTCATTAAAAATATATTTTTACCGCAAGGGTTGTTAAACTTAATATATAGAAATTTAGAAAAATAACTGTTTGACGATTCGCGCTTTTTATAACGTTTTTAATTTTCAGAGATATTAAATAAGTAATTATATTGGTTTTGAAGATAGTGAAAACTTGGAAAAGCTTGAATAAAACGTTCCAATTTTTTTGCATTTTTGAAAAAAAATTTTATTTTATTTCTATATATTTTTTGTTTCTATTTATACAACTCTACTTTTTACTAATATAATTTTATCACTTAGGACAGTATTTGCATGAGAATGTTTCAAAAGAACTTTTCAATTTTTGAATACTTTCTTTGTGAAAGTTATAATGCTTAATGCAATACTCACATATATATCTTTCACAGGAGTCACATTGCAGATTTTCTTTGACTCTGAGTAACTTTTTCCCACAATGTAAGCAAACTCGTGCAATCGAATCTGCATATTTGAGCAGCATCGTTTTTACTTCTTCTCGATAATTGTCTGGATCAACAACATTTGTAAAAGGTTGCGAATTTATAAACCTTCCCGCAAATTGTATAACAAATATTCCACAGTTATACGAATCTCTTTGTATATCATGATCTACCTTTTTAACTGTCCATTTTGTATCTGGAATATTTGTTGCTAAAATATTTTAGTAATATAATGCCAACTTTTTACCATTTGCTGTATCTCCATACGGATCTATACATATAACTGATTTTTCAATAAAATCGAGAAGAACTATTGAAAAGTGATTTTTAATACACTGCGGAACTATTACGTAGTTTGGTTTTTTAGGAATGTATTCAACTATGAGTCGTTCATTTTTGAAACAATTCTCGCCACCTTGTAAGAAATTATATACAGGACTAGATATGCAACTTTATTAACGAAATTCGTTCGTGAAGAAGTTTAAATCCCTTCAGTTATTAATTAAAATTTAAAGGCCGTATTCATAATAAAATAAATACAAGCATGTAAAAATTTATTTAACTAAAAACAATTCTGCTTACCAAACCACGAGGGTTTGATATTTGTTAAAAATGTTCTAAATAATGAAAAAAAAAAAAAACAGTAACAGACAAGAATTTTGTATGAGTTACATATTTTTATTGGTCTGCACATTTCATTTATGTACACTGGCTAGTCCATATAAACCTATATATAGACTACAGCTCGCATATGTCATATGGGTGAAATATGGGCGATCGCTATCAAAATTATTGGAAACCTGAAAACGCATGATTTTTTTAAATAAAAAAAATATATGTTGTCAAAAATATATGTAGGTGATCCCAAAATAAAGCACATTTTGCTCTACCCTAGTTGGTTTTCGAGAAAAACGCAATTATAAGAAATTTTCATATAAAATTGGATTTTTTTTTTCGAGAAAAACGCATTTTTATGAAACTTTAGTTATAGATGATTTAAAATTAAAGCCATTTTTTGCTCTATCTTGTTTAGTTATATAAGATATGGTAGAAGACTTAAGTTGTTGAACCTGTTGAATATATACACGTTGAAGAACCCGAAGGAAATGAAGATATAGATCTTGTAAAGGATGTAGTCTTTAATAAGACATACAATATGTATAAGAACAGTTAAAATGATACAACTATTTACATTGTCTGTAATACAAAAATCTCCATCTGCGCCATATCTTTAGTTGTATCACTTATAGTTTGATCGATAACATTCCAGAACTTTTCTATTGTTTTTAGCAAATTAATTTCTAGCCAAGAGACTCATTGGAAATGTGTATAAAAACCGAAATGAACTGTCACATCAGTTAATAATTGAAATATTCTGTAACACTAATCATTTGGAACGAGCAACAAATAAAAAGGCATACATAAAAAGAGGAACAAATATATATAATAGGAATTTTTACTTTTATTTAACATAGAAAAGCAGCTTTACTTATAAAATAATTTATCACAAAGAATTCTTTTCTTTTCATCGTAATAATCGTAACTAGCAATGCTGTGGATTGGTAAAAGATGATTTGTAAAACGCAATAACTTAGTTCTTTTTTGAGTTTTTCTAAAATACGTTTTCCTTACAACAAATCTCCGACTTTTCCTTTCTCAATAATTGTTGTTTTTGTGTGCTATATATTAATTTTTCACTCGTATTGGCATTTAAAGTTGGGTGCTGCCTGCAGCTGTATTTGATAAGCCATATTTGTATTTGAAGCCATAAAGTCTTGGAACAAATTAATTAGTAGGCCTTTTAGAACGATGTCATGGTGCACCATAAATAACACACTTATGTGTAAAACCAGTATCGAAAAAAGCACCGCCCGTGTGATGATTTTGGTGTATAAACATCAACACATTTTGGGCAATGTACTTTAACTATTGCCTCGCCAGGAATATCAGATAAACCCAATGGCTACATTGGTTGACTTTCGCAGTATACACGTGAACAATGTCCGAAATCTCCAGTTTGATATTTTTCAATAATTTGTGCAATGCGTTTGAACGGTAGTATAAAATGTATACCTCATACCACATTTTAATTTACAGCAGCGTTACACAAAATACACGCCAAAAAATAAAACAATAGTCATTGAACACACCCCATCATTTAGGCTACACAAAAAAGTGAATATATCTCGAATTTTACCTATTAATTTATGCATTATAAGAAAATAATTTTATTAATTAAATAAAGATTTTGAATTTTTCCACAAACGTGCACGCAAATTTATTGCACGGAAAACTTTTTATATCCGCCTACGCCTAAGCTTCAATTTGACATGCCGTGCCCCTTGTTTGTCCAAAAAGTGGGTTTGACCACACAAATGAAGATTCCCAGTTTGTCCAGAAACGTGATGGCAAATTTATTGCACGGAAGACTTTTTATATCCGCCTATGCCTAAGCTTCAATTTGACATGCCGTGCTCCATGGTACGAAGCTTAGTTTGTCTAAAAGGTGGGTCTGGCCAAAAATAAAGATTCCCAGTTTGTCCACAAACGTGCACGCAAATTTATTGCACGGAAAACTTTTTATATCCGCCTACGCCTAAGCTTCAATTTGACATGCCGTGACCCTTGTTTGTCCAAAAAGTGGGTTTGACCACACAAATGAAGATTCCCAGTTTGTCCAGAAGCGTGCTGGCAAATTTATTGCACGGAAGACTTTTTATATCCGCCTACGCCTAAGCTTCAATTTGACATGCCGTGCTCCATGGTACGAAGCTTAGTTTGTCCAAAAAGTGGGTCTGGCCAAAAATAAAGATTCCCAGTTTGTCCAGAAACGTGCTGGCAAATTTATTGCACGGAAGACTTTTTATATCCGCCTATGCCTAAGCTTCAATTTGGCATGCCGTGATCCATGGTACAAAGCTTAGTTTGTCCAAAAAGTTGGTCTGGCCAAAAATAAAGATTCCCAGTTTGTCCAGAAACGTGCTGGCAAATTTATTCCACGGAAGACTTTTTATATCCGCCTATGCCTAAGCTTCAATTTGACATTCCGTGCTCCACGGTACGAAGCTTAGTTTGTCTAAAAGGTGGGTCTGGCCAAAAATAAAGATTCCCCGTTTGTCCAGAAACGTGCTGGCAAATTTATTGCACGGAAGACTTTTTATATCCGCCTATGCCTAAGCTTCAATTTGACATGCCGCGCTCCATGGTACGAAGCTTAGTTTGTCTAAAAAGTGGGTCTTAATTAGTGGGTCTGGCCAAAAATAAAGATTCCCAGTTTTTCCAGAAACGTGCTGGCAAATTTATTGCACGGAAGACTTTTTATATCCGCCTATGCCTAAGCTTCAATTTGACATGCCGTGCTCTATGGTACGAAGCTTAGTTTGTCCAAAAAGTGGGTCTGACCAAAAATAAAGATTCCCAGTTTGTCCAGAAACGTGCTGGCAAATTTATTGCACGGAAGACTTTTTTTATCCGCCTATGCCTAAGCTTCAATTTGACATGCCGTGCTCCATGGTACGGAGCTTAGTTTGTGTATAAGGTGGGTCTGGCCAAAAATAAAGATTCCCAGTTTGTCCAGAAACGTGCTGGCAAATTTATTGCACGGAAGACTTTTTATATCCGCCTTTGCCTAAGCTTCAATTTGACATGCCGTGCTCTATGGTACGAAGCTTAGTTTGTCTAAAAAGTGGGTCTTAATTAGTGGGTCTGGCCAAAAATAAATATTCCCAGTTTTTCCAGAAACGTGCAGGCAAATTTATTGCATGGAAGACTTTTTATATCCGCCTATGCCTAAGCTTCAATTTGACATGCCGTGCCCCTTGGTAAGGAGCTTAGTTTGTCCAAAAAGTGGGTTTGACCACAAAAATGAAGATTCCCAGTTTGTCCAGAAACGTGCAGGCAAATTTATTGCACGGAAGACTTTTTATATCCGCCTTTGCCTAAGCTTCAATATGACATATCGTGCCCCATGGTACGACGCTCCATTGTGCTGGAAGCTTCCTTGGAGTATCCCGGCCACAATAAATCCCAATAAAAAACAAGAATTTAGGTTCTATAAATGTTCTAATATTTATTTATGTATTATTCCTGTTTAAATTAGTTACCCTAAACTGGAGAATCCACTCCCATAAGCATTGGAATACATTTTAAAAATTTCGCGTTGCCAACTATTCATTTGAAATTCGAGGCTATTTTTTCGAGGCTATCGGCACGCACGTATCGGCACGCACGTCTATCGGCATGCACACAGCGTATAAGCTGTGGGCATGCACGTGATGACTTTTAGATGATAAGTGACTTTTAGATGATAAGTGACTTTTAGATGATAAGTGAGTTTTTATTAATCTTCATTTTTCAAGATGGTTGCCGTTCAGCAACGTATTTACAATTCAACAAGTAATGGTGCTTCATATTAATACATTTAATTCAATGATTAATCATATTGTGCCGAGATACAGAATCATGTATTGAAAACATTTCTAACAGTAAAATTCGTTCATACTGAACGAATGGTTATCGATCTAACGAATCGAAACGACCAAATTGAAACGGCACATTGTGAACATAATCGAGCATATAGGTCAGCTAATGAAATTTTTAAACAAATATTAGAAGACTATTTTTTCCCAGATATGAAAAAATTACTTAACACTATAAACAAAAATTGCAAATTTTTTTGGAAACAAGTACAACAGAAAACCAGCAAACATTATAATTGGGTATACCCCTATTCCCGAATACATAGGGCACATACAACTACATATCGATATTTTTTCGACAAATCGCCTACATTTTTATACCCTATACCACTATATGGTTTGGGTATAATGACTTTGTGCTGCTGTTTGTAACAACCAAAAATATTTGACCTAGACCCATCTTTAATTATACCGATCGAATCAGAATCACTTTCTGAGTTGATTTAACAATGTCCGTCCGTCCGTCCGTCCGTCTGTGTGTCCATGTAAAGCTTGTAATCAAACTGCAGGTCGCAAATATGAATATATTTTGATGAAATTTGGTATATAAGCTTTTATCGGCCATGGGATGAACGCTATTGAAATTGGTGAGAATCGGTCCATGTTCAGACCTAGCCCCCATACAAATTACCCATATGAAATCAACATAAATTGCCATAAGATCCAAATTGTCATATAGATCTTACTCAAATTGGGTTTGTATGCGTTCATTACATCCACTAATGAGTAGTCCAAAAATGATCCCTTTGACCCCATATAGAGTTGCTTCCCGATCTTCACTTAAATCTATTAAAAAACAAAAATATTGCACTGATTCTTCTCAAATTTTGTTTGTACATATTTTTGCAAAATACAAGAGACTTTACCAAACATGATCAGGATCGGTCCATTTTTGGACCTAGTCCCTTTATAGATATAGCATCCGATATGAACTTTTTCATATCTGCAGCCAAAAAAATTAATAAAAATCCCACTCAAATTTGGTTTTTGCTTATTTTCAATGTCCAGTTAGTTGGGCCTAAGAGATAGGGTTTCTAAATGCATGGTATAGGGTATCGTATAGTCGGTCTAGACCGACTTTAATTTTCTTACTTGTTTAACCTGAATTGATGAATTTTCAAAATTTGCAAGCGTAATTCCAATCGCATCGAAGAATCTAATCGACGTTGAAAATGCCCTCTTCCAAATTTTGAACAGATTCAGGGGAACTAAATTGGTCGTGTCGGATAATGAGAAGGCATTTCAAGCAAATTCTTTAAAAAATTAGCTTAGAAATCATTACAATGCCGGACAGTTCTTATACCACCTCTTCATATACCTCTTCATAGCAAGAGCAATGAAATATTTCACTCGACCTTAACGGAAATAGCACGTTGGTCAAAGCTCAACAGGAAATAAGCGACACAATCGATCTTGTTCTTATCTCAACCCTTAAGTATAATCAAACCATTCATTCGGTTGTAGGTGCAAAACCTATTGATATTATGAATGACTTTTCCAAGGACAAATTGGATAGCATTAGGGTAAAGCTTCAAGAAGCTCAGGACAAATTGACACAGCGTCAGACTGGGAATATCACAAAATTAAAGGAAGGATCCAGTTCGAATCTAATTCTCTTTACGAACGGTCGTGTAAATAATTAAAGCGCTTAGAGTACAACTATTTAAAATTAATAACAAGTGTATATTTTTGTTTTTGCAATTGCATATTCTTGATCTCATTTGAACTCACGTGGTAGTCAATTCAGCTTAAAACAGGAATAAAAAATCTAGCGATGGCCCGAGGGGCCAAATCTTCATCAAAAAGAAAGCTCCTTGCCAACAAGAAGATGACAAAACTTCCTCCGGGTTTTAACCCGAACATCGCGTCAATTTCAGCAACAGATTTAGCCTGCTTGCTGGCCTTAATGATATGGACGTAACTCCTGTATCAAATATTAACGAGGTTAAACAACACAAACCTCCACCTATCGTTGTTGAAGCTAACGCCTCATTTACAGAAATACAAAAACTACTTGGTAAAGATTGTATTTTCAAACGGTTCAATTGGTACTAAAATTTTTGCTCCAAGTAAAGAAATGTTCGAATGCTACAAGCAAATTCTTAAAGAGAGTAAGTTGGAGTTTCACTCTTATGGCTCCAAAGATAATAGGTTATACACCACTTTTTTACACGGTTTACCCCGAATAAAAACTGAGGACATCACCGCAGAGCTAAAAAACTACAACCTGCCCCATTCTTCTGTAGCTGAAATAGTCACCAAATTCAGTTCGAACAACAATGCAGTTTACAAAGTTCAATTTGTACGTAAAAATTTTAACCCAACTGCCTTAAGAAACGTAAGAACAATTTCAAATATAATAATTTCCTGGAAAAAATACAAATCTAGATCCAGAAATAAACCAACTCAATGCTGGAACTGCTTAATGTATGGCCATGGCGGTGAACATTGTCATCGTAGTGCTGCCTGTATGATATGTGCAGAACAACATCATACAAGTGTGTCCGTTTAACACAAATGAAAAAAGACCAGCTGTTTTTACATGCTTTAATTGCAAAAAACAAGGAAAAGAGAGAACTGATCACTCTGCAAACGATATCAACTGTCCGTTACGTTCTCTCTATTTGGAAACTAGAACAAGAGTTACTTCTAAAAGTCCGAATAAAAGCAGACAACAACAAAATAACTCATTTCAATTTAATGTGGGAGATTTCCCTAATTTAAGAAACAACAACACAAATTGTAACAATAACATCAATAATAACAGCAAAGCTACATATGCTAACCAGCTGAAAACAAACAACGATTTATTTGGCATTGATGAGCTTTTTGATATTTTCACTACAGCTGTGGATGATTTGCATAGGTGCACTTCAAAAGTACAACGTTGTAATGTCAATGGTAAAATACGGCCATGGATTATACTAAATTTATTATATGTTGTCAAAAATATATGTAGGTGATCCCAAAATAAAGCACATTTTGCTCTACCCTAGTTAGTTTTCGAGAAAAACGCAATTATAAGAAATTTTCATATAAAATTGGATTTTTTTTTTCGAGAAAAACGCATTTTTATGAAACTTTAGTTATATATGATTTAAAATTAAAGCCATTTTTTGCTCTATCTTGTTTAGTTATATAAGATATGGTAGAAGACTTAAGTTGTTGAACCTGTTGAATATATACACGTTGAAGAACCCGAAGGAAATGAAGATATAGATCTTGTAAAGGATGTAGTCTTTAATAAGACATACAATATGTATAAGAACAGTTAAAATGATACAACTATTTACATTGTCTGTAATACAAAAATCTCCATCTGCGCCATATCTTTAGTTGTATCACTTATAGTTTGATCGATAACATTCCAGAACTTTTCTATTGTTTTTAGCAAATTAATTTCTAGCCAAGAGACTCATTGGAAATGTGTATAAAAACCGAAATGAACTGTCACATCAGTTAATAATTGAAATATTCTGTAACACTAATCATAAAAAGGCATACATAAAAAGAGGAACAAATATATATAATAGGAATTTTTACTTTTATTTAACATAGAAAAGCAGCTTTACTTATAAAATAATTTATCACAAAGAATTCTTTTCTTTTCATCGTAATAATCGTAACTAGCAATGCTGTGGATTGGTAAAAGATGATTTGTAAAACGCAATAACTTAGTTCTTTTTTGAGTTTTTCTAAAATACGTTTTCCTTACAACAAATCTCCGACTTTTCCTTTCTCAATAATTGTTGTTTTTGTGTGCTATATATTAATTTTTCACTCGTATTGGCATTTAAAGTTGGGTGCTGCCTGCAGCTGTATTTGATAAGCCATATTTGTATTTGAAGCCATAAAGTCTTGGAACAAATTAATTAGTAGGCCTTTTAGAACGATGTCATGGTGCACCATAAATAACACACTTATGTGTAAAACCAGTATCGAAAAAAGCACCGCCCGTGTGATGATTTTGGTGTATAAACATCAACACATTTTGGGCAATGTACTTTAACTATTGCCTCGCCAGGAATATCAGATAAACCCAATGGCTACATTGGTTGACTTTCGCAGTATACACGTGAACAATGTCCGAAATCTCCAGTTTGATATTTTTCAATAATTTGTGCAATGCGTTTGAACGGTAGTATAAAATGTATACCTCATACCACATTTTAATTTACAGCAGCGTTACACAAAATACACGCCAAAAAATAAAACAATAGTCATTGAACACACCCCATCATTTAGGCTACACAAAAAAGTGAATATATCTCGAATTTTACCTATTAATTTATGCATTATAAGAAAATAATTTTATTAATTAAATAAAGATTTTGAATTTTTCCACAAACGTGCACGCAAATTTATTGCACGGAAAACTTTTTATATCCGCCTACGCCTAAGCTTCAATTTGACATGCCGTGCCCCTTGTTTGTCCAAAAAGTGGGTTTGACCACACAAATGAAGATTCCCAGTTTGTCCAGAAACGTGATGGCAAATTTATTGCACGGAAGACTTTTTATATCCGCCTATGCCTAAGCTTCAATTTGACATGCCGTGCTCCATGGTACGAAGCTTAGTTTGTCTAAAAGGTGGGTCTGGCCAAAAATAAAGATTCCCAGTTTGTCCACAAACGTGCACGCAAATTTATTGCACGGAAAACTTTTTATATCCGCCTACGCCTAAGCTTCAATTTGACATGCCGTGACCCTTGTTTGTCCAAAAAGTGGGTTTGACCACACAAATGAAGATTCCCAGTTTGTCCAGAAGCGTGCTGGCAAATTTATTGCACGGAAGACTTTTTATATCCGCCTACGCCTAAGCTTCAATTTGACATGCCGTGCTCCATGGTACGAAGCTTAGTTTGTCCAAAAAGTGGGTCTGGCCAAAAATAAAGATTCCCAGTTTGTCCAGAAACGTGCTGGCAAATTTATTGCACGGAAGACTTTTTATATCCGCCTATGCCTAAGCTTCAATTTGGCATGCCGTGATCCATGGTACAAAGCTTAGTTTGTCCAAAAAGTTGGTCTGGCCAAAAATAAAGATTCCCAGTTTGTCCAGAAACGTGCTGGCAAATTTATTCCACGGAAGACTTTTTATATCCGCCTATGCCTAAGCTTCAATTTGACATTCCGTGCTCCACGGTACGAAGCTTAGTTTGTCTAAAAGGTGGGTCTGGCCAAAAATAAAGATTCCCCGTTTGTCCAGAAACGTGCTGGCAAATTTATTGCACGGAAGACTTTTTATATCCGCCTATGCCTAAGCTTCAATTTGACATGCCGCGCTCCATGGTACGAAGCTTAGTTTGTCTAAAAAGTGGGTCTTAATTAGTGGGTCTGGCCAAAAATAAAGATTCCCAGTTTTTCCAGAAACGTGCTGGCAAATTTATTGCACGGAAGACTTTTTATATCCGCCTATGCCTAAGCTTCAATTTGACATGCCGTGCTCTATGGTACGAAGCTTAGTTTGTCCAAAAAGTGGGTCTGACCAAAAATAAAGATTCCCAGTTTGTCCAGAAACGTGCTGGCAAATTTATTGCACGGAAGACTTTTTTTATCCGCCTATGCCTAAGCTTCAATTTGACATGCCGTGCTCCATGGTACGGAGCTTAGTTTGTCTATAAGGTGGGTCTGGCCAAAAATAAAGATTCCCAGTTTGTCCAGAAACGTGCTGGCAAATTTATTGCACGGAAGACTTTTTATATCCGCCTTTGCCTAAGCTTCAATTTGACATGCCGTGCTCTATGGTACGAAGCTTAGTTTGTCTAAAAAGTGGGTCTTAATTAGTGGGTCTGGCCAAAAATAAATATTCCCAGTTTTTCCAGAAACGTGCAGGCAAATTTATTGCATGGAAGACTTTTTATATCCGCCTATGCCTAAGCTTCAATTTGACATGCCGTGCCCCTTGGTAAGGAGCTTAGTTTGTCCAAAAAGTGGGTTTGACCACAAAAATGAAGATTCCCAGTTTGTCCAGAAACGTGCAGGCAAATTTATTGCACGGAAGACTTTTTATATCCGCCTTTGCCTAAGCTTCAATATGACATATCGTGCCCCATGGTACGACGCTCCATTGTGCTGGAAGCTTCCTTGGAGTATCCCGGCCACAATAAATCCCAATAAAAAACAAGAATTTAGGTTCTATAAATGTTCTAATATTTATTTATGTATTATTCCTGTTTAAATTAGTTACCCTAAACTGGAGAATCCACTCCCATAAGCATTGGAATACATTTTAAAAATTTCGCGTTGCCAACTATTCATTTGAAATTCGAGGCTATTTTTTCGAGGCTATCGGCACGCACGTATCGGCACGCACGTCTATCGGCATGCACACAGCGTATAAGCTGTGGGCATGCACGTGATGACTTTTAGATGATAAGTGACTTTTAGATGATAAGTGACTTTTAGATGATAAGTGAGTTTTTATTAATCTTCATTTTTCAAGATGGTTGCCGTTCAGCAACGTATTTACAATTCAACAAGTAATGGTGCTTCATATTAATACATTTAATTCAATGATTAATCATATTGTGCCGAGATACAGAATCATGTATTGAAAACATTTCTAACAGTAAAATTCGTTCATACTGAACGAATGGTTATCGATCTAACGAATCGAAACGACCAAATTGAAACGGCACATTGTGAACATAATCGAGCATATAGGTCAGCTAATGAAATTTTTAAACAAATATTAGAAGACTATTTTTTCCCAGATATGAAAAAATTACTTAACACTATAAACAAAAATTGCAAATTTTTTTGGAAACAAGTACAACAGAAAACCAGCAAACATTATAATTGGGTATACCCCTATTCCCGAATACATAGGGCACATACAACTACATATCGATATTTTTTCGACAAATCGCCTACATTTTTATACCCTATACCACTATATGGTTTGGGTATAATGACTTTGTGCTGCTGTTTGTAACAACCAAAAATATTTGACCTAGACCCATCTTTAATTATACCGATCGAATCAGAATCACTTTCTGAGTTGATTTAACAATGTCCGTCCGTCCGTCCGTCCGTCTGTGTGTCCATGTAAAGCTTGTAATCAAACTGCAGGTCGCAAATATGAATATATTTTGATGAAATTTGGTATATAAGCTTTTATCGGCCATGGGATGAACGCTATTGAAATTGGTGAGAATCGGTCCATGTTCAGACCTAGCCCCCATACAAATTACCCATATGAAATCAACATAAATTGCCATAAGATCCAAATTGTCATATAGATCTTACTCAAATTGGGTTTGTATGCGTTCATTACATCCACTAATGAGTAGTCCAAAAATGATCCCTTTGACCCCATATAGAGTTGCTTCCCGATCTTCACTTAAATCTATTAAAAAACAAAAATATTGCACTGATTCTTCTCAAATTTTGTTTGTACATATTTTTGCAAAATACAAGAGACTTTACCAAACATGATCAGGATCGGTCCATTTTTGGACCTAGTCCCTTTATAGATATAGCATCCGATATGAACTTTTTCATATCTGCAGCCAAAAAAATTAATAAAAATCCCACTCAAATTTGGTTTTTGCTTATTTTCAATGTCCAGTTAGTTGGGCCTAAGAGATAGGGTTTCTAAATGCATGGTATAGGGTATCGTATAGTCGGTCTAGACCGACTTTAATTTTCTTACTTGTTTAACCTGAATTGATGAATTTTCAAAATTTGCAAGCGTAATTCCAATCGCATCGAAGAATCTAATCGACGTTGAAAATGCCCTCTTCCAAATTTTGAACAGATTCAGGGGAACTAAATTGGTCGTGTCGGATAATGAGAAGGCATTTCAAGCAAATTCTTTAAAAAATTAGCTTAGAAATCATTACAATGCCGGACAGTTCTTATACCACCTCTTCATATACCTCTTCATAGCAAGAGCAATGAAATATTTCACTCGACCTTAACGGAAATAGCACGTTGGTCAAAGCTCAACAGGAAATAAGCGACACAATCGATCTTGTTCTTATCTCAACCCTTAAGTATAATCAAACCATTCATTCGGTTGTAGGTGCAAAACCTATTGATATTATGAATGACTTTTCCAAGGACAAATTGGATAGCATTAGGGTAAAGCTTCAAGAAGCTCAGGACAAATTGACACAGCGTCAGACTGGGAATATCACAAAATTAAAGGAAGGATCCAGTTCGAATCTAATTCTCTTTACGAACGGTCGTGTAAATAATTAAAGCGCTTAGAGTACAACTATTTAAAATTAATAACAAGTGTATATTTTTGTTTTTGCAATTGCATATTCTTGATCTCATTTGAACTCACGTGGTAGTCAATTCAGCTTAAAACAGGAATAAAAAATCTAGCGATGGCCCGAGGGGCCAAATCTTCATCAAAAAGAAAGCTCCTTGCCAACAAGAAGATGACAAAACTTCCTCCGGGTTTTAACCCGAACATCGCGTCAATTTCAGCAACAGATTTAGCCTGCTTGCTGGCCTTAATGATATGGACGTAACTCCTGTATCAAATATTAACGAGGTTAAACAACACAAACCTCCACCTATCGTTGTTGAAGCTAACGCCTCATTTACAGAAATACAAAAACTACTTGGTAAAGATTGTATTTTCAAACGGTTCAATTGGTACTAAAATTTTTGCTCCAAGTAAAGAAATGTTCGAATGCTACAAGCAAATTCTTAAAGAGAGTAAGTTGGAGTTTCACTCTTATGGCTCCAAAGATAATAGGTTATACACCACTTTTTTACACGGTTTACCCCGAATAAAAACTGAGGACATCACCGCAGAGCTAAAAAACTACAACCTGCCCCATTCTTCTGTAGCTGAAATAGTCACCAAATTCAGTTCGAACAACAATGCAGTTTACAAAGTTCAATTTGTACGTAAAAATTTTAACCCAACTGCCTTAAGAAACGTAAGAACAATTTCAAATATAATAATTTCCTGGAAAAAATACAAATCTAGATCCAGAAATAAACCAACTCAATGCTGGAACTGCTTAATGTATGGCCATGGCGGTGAACATTGTCATCGTAGTGCTGCCTGTATGATATGTGCAGAACAACATCATACAAGTGTGTCCGTTTAACACAAATGAAAAAAGACCAGCTGTTTTTACATGCTTTAATTGCAAAAAACAAGGAAAAGAGAGAACTGATCACTCTGCAAACGATATCAACTGTCCGTTACGTTCTCTCTATTTGGAAACTAGAACAAGAGTTACTTCTAAAAGTCCGAATAAAAGCAGACAACAACAAAATAACTCATTTCAATTTAATGTGGGAGATTTCCCTAATTTAAGAAACAACAACACAAATTGTAACAATAACATCAATAATAACAGCAAAGCTACATATGCTAACCAGCTGAAAACAAACAACGATTTATTTGGCATTGATGAGCTTTTTGATATTTTCACTACAGCTGTGGATGATTTGCATAGGTGCACTTCAAAAGTACAACGTTGTAATGTCAATGGTAAAATACGGCCATGGATTATACAAAATTTATTATATGTTGTCAAAAATATATGTAGGTGATCCCAAAATAAAGCACATTTTGCTCTACCCTAGTTAGTTTTCGAGAAAAACGCAATTATAAGAAATTTTCATATAAAATTGGATTTTTTTTTTCGAGAAAAACGCATTTTTATGAAACTTTAGTTATATATGATTTAAAATTAAAGCCATTTTTTGCTCTATCTTGTTTAGTTATATAAGATATGGTAGAAGACTTAAGTTGTTGAACCTGTTGAATATATACACGTTGAAGAACCCGAAGGAAATGAAGATATAGATCTTGTAAAGGATGTAGTCTTTAATAAGACATACAATATGTATAAGAACAGTTAAAATGATACAACTATTTACATTGTCTGTAATACAAAAATCTCCATCTGCGCCATATCTTTAGTTGTATCACTTATAGTTTGATCGATAACATTCCAGAACTTTTCTATTGTTTTTAGCAAATTAATTTCTAGCCAAGAGACTCATTGGAAATGTGTATAAAAACCGAAATGAACTGTCACATCAGTTAATAATTGAAATATTCTGTAACACTAATCATAAAAAGGCATACATAAAAAGAGGAACAAATATATATAATAGGAATTTTTACTTTTATTTAACATAGAAAAGCAGCTTTACTTATAAAATAATTTATCACAAAGAATTCTTTTCTTTTCATCGTAATAATCGTAACTAGCAATGCTGTGGATTGGTAAAAGATGATTTGTAAAACGCAATAACTTAGTTCTTTTTTGAGTTTTTCTAAAATACGTTTTCCTTACAACAAATCTCCGACTTTTCCTTTCTCAATAATTGTTGTTTTTGTGTGCTATATATTAATTTTTCACTCGTATTGGCATTTAAAGTTGGGTGCTGCCTGCAGCTGTATTTGATAAGCCATATTTGTATTTGAAGCCATAAAGTCTTGGAACAAATTAATTAGTAGGCCTTTTAGAACGATGTCATGGTGCACCATAAATAACACACTTATGTGTAAAACCAGTATCGAAAAAAGCACCGCCCGTGTGATGATTTTGGTGTATAAACATCAACACATTTTGGGCAATGTACTTTAACTATTGCCTCGCCAGGAATATCAGATAAACCCAATGGCTACATTGGTTGACTTTCGCAGTATACACGTGAACAATGTCCGAAATCTCCAGTTTGATATTTTTCAATAATTTGTGCAATGCGTTTGAACGGTAGTATAAAATGTATACCTCATACCACATTTTAATTTACAGCAGCGTTACACAAAATACACGCCAAAAAATAAAACAATAGTCATTGAACACACCCCATCATTTAGGCTACACAAAAAAGTGAATATATCTCGAATTTTACCTATTAATTTATGCATTATAAGAAAATAATTTTATTAATTAAATAAAGATTTTGAATTTTTCCACAAACGTGCACGCAAATTTATTGCACGGAAAACTTTTTATATCCGCCTACGCCTAAGCTTCAATTTGACATGCCGTGCCCCTTGTTTGTCCAAAAAGTGGGTTTGACCACACAAATGAAGATTCCCAGTTTGTCCAGAAACGTGATGGCAAATTTATTGCACGGAAGACTTTTTATATCCGCCTATGCCTAAGCTTCAATTTGACATGCCGTGCTCCATGGTACGAAGCTTAGTTTGTCTAAAAGGTGGGTCTGGCCAAAAATAAAGATTCCCAGTTTGTCCACAAACGTGCACGCAAATTTATTGCACGGAAAACTTTTTATATCCGCCTACGCCTAAGCTTCAATTTGACATGCCGTGCCCCTTGTTTGTCCAAAAAGTGGGTTTGACCACACAAATGAAGATTCCCAGTTTGTCCAGAAGCGTGCTGGCAAATTTATTGCACGGAAGACTTTTTATATCCGCCTACGCCTAAGCTTCAATTTGACATGCCGTGCTCCATGGTACGAAGCTTAGTTTGTCCAAAAAGTGGGTCTGGCCAAAAATAAAGATTCCCAGTTTGTCCAGAAACGTGCTGGCAAATTTATTGCACGGAAGACTTTTTATATCCGCCTATGCCTAAGCTTCAATTTGGCATGCCGTGATCCATGGTACAAAGCTTAGTTTGTCCAAAAAGTTGGTCTGGCCAAAAATAAAGATTCCCAGTTTGTCCAGAAACGTGCTGGCAAATTTATTCCACGGAAGACTTTTTATATCCGCCTCTGCCTAAGCTTCAATTTGACATTCCGTGCTCCACGGTACGAAGCTTAGTTTGTCTAAAAGGTGGGTCTGGCCAAAAATAAAGATTCCCCGTTTGTCCAGAAACGTGCTGGCAAATTTATTGCACGGAAGACTTTTTATATCCGCCTATGCCTAAGCTTCAATTTGACATGCCGCGCTCCATGGTACGAAGCTTAGTTTGTCTAAAAAGTGGGTCTTAATTAGTGGGTCTGGCCAAAAATAAAGATTCCCAGTTTTTCCAGAAACGTGCTGGCAAATTTATTGCACGGAAGACTTTTTATATCCGCCTATGCCTAAGCTTCAATTTGACATGCCGTGCTCTATGGTACGAAGCTTAGTTTGTCCAAAAAGTGGGTCTGACCAAAAATAAAGATTCCCAGTTTGTCCAGAAACGTGCTGGCAAATTTATTGCACGGAAGACTTTTTATATCCGCCTATGCCTAAGCTTCAATTTGACATGCCGTGCTCCATGGTACGAAGCTTAGTTTGTCTAAAAGGTGGGTCTGGCCAAAAATAAAGATTCCCAGTTTGTCCACAAACGTGCACGCAAATTTATTGCACGGAAAACTTTTTATATCCGCCTACGCCTAAGCTTCAATTTGACATGCCGTGCCCCTTGTTTGTCCAAAAAGTGGGTTTGACCACACAAATGAAGATTCCCAGTTTGTCCAGAAGCGTGCTGGCAAATTTATTGCACGGAAGACTTTTTATATCCGCCTACGCCTAAGCTTCAATTTGACATGCCGTGCTCCATGGTACGAAGCTTAGTTTGTCCAAAAAGTGGGTCTGGCCAAAAATAAAGATTCCCAGTTTGTCCAGAAACGTGCTGGCAAATTTATTGCACGGAAGACTTTTTATATCCGCCTATGCCTAAGCTTCAATTTGGCATGCCGTGATCCATGGTACAAAGCTTAGTTTGTCCAAAAAGTTGGTCTGGCCAAAAATAAAGATTCCCAGTTTGTCCAGAAACGTGCTGGCAAATTTATTCCACGGAAGACTTTTTATATCCGCCTATGCCTAAGCTTCAATTTGACATTCCGTGCTCCACGGTACGAAGCTTAGTTTGTCTAAAAGGTGGGTCTGGCCAAAAATAAAGATTCCCCGTTTGTCCAGAAACGTGCTGGCAAATTTATTGCACGGAAGACTTTTTATATCCGCCTATGCCTAAGCTTCAATTTGACATGCCGCGCTCCATGGTACGAAGCTTAGTTTGTCTAAAAAGTGGGTCTTAATTAGTGGGTCTGGCCAAAAATAAAGATTCCCAGTTTTTCCAGAAACGTGCTGGCAAATTTATTGCGCGGAAGACTTTTTATATCCGCCTATGCCTAAGCTTCAATTTGACATGCCGTGCTCTATGGTACGAAGCTTAGTTTGTCCAAAAAGTGGGTCTGACCAAAAATAAAGATTCCCAGTTTGTCCAGAAACGTGCTGGCAAATTTATTGCACGGAAGACTTTTTTTATCCGCCTATGCCTAAGCTTCAATTTGACATGCCGTGCTCCATGGTACGGAGCTTAGTTTGTCTATAAGGTGGGTCTGGCCAAAAATAAAGATTCCCAGTTTGTCCAGAAACGTGCTGGCAAATTTATTGCACGGAAGACTTTTTATATCCGCCTTTGCCTAAGCTTCAATTTGACATGCCGTGCTCTATGGTACGAAGCTTAGTTTGTCTAAAAAGTGGGTCTTAATTAGTGGGTCTGGCCAAAAATAAATATTCCCAGTTTTTCCAGAAACGTGCAGGCAAATTTATTGCATGGAAGACTTTTTATATCCGCCTATGCCTAAGCTTCAATTTGACATGCCGTGCCCCTTGGTAAGGAGCTTAGTTTGTCCAAAAAGTGGGTTTGACCACAAAAATGAAGATTCCCAGTTTGTCCAGAAACGTGCAGGCAAATTTATTGCACGGAAGACTTTTTATATCCGCCTTTGCCTAAGCTTCAATATGACATATCGTGCCCCATGGTACGACGCTCCATTGTGCTGGAAGCTTCCTTGGAGTATCCCGGCCACAATAAATCCCAATAAAAAACAAGAATTTAGGTTCTATAAATGTTCTAATATTTATTTATGTATTATTCCTGTTTAAATTAGTTACCCTAAACTGGAGAATCCACTCCCATAAGCATTGGAATACATTTTAAAAATTTCGCGTTGCCAACTATTCATTTGAAATTCGAGGCTATTTTTTCGAGGCTATCGGCACGCACGTATCGGCACGCACGTCTATCGGCATGCACACAGCGTATAAGCTGTGGGCATGCACGTGATGACTTTTAGATGATAAGTGACTTTTAGATGATAAGTGAGTTTTTATTAATCTTCATTTTTCAAGATGGTTGCCATTCAGCAACGTATTTACAATTCAACAAGTAATGGTGCTTCATATTAATACATTTAATTCAATGATTAATCATATTGTGCCGAGATACAGAATCATGTATTGAAAACATTTCTAACAGTAAAATTCGTTCATACTGAACGAATGGTTATCGATCTAACGAATCGAAACGACCAAATTGAAACGGCACATTGTGAACATAATCGAGCATATAGGTCAGCTAATGAAATTTTTAAACAAATATTAGAAGACTATTTTTTCCCAGATATGAAAAAATTACTTAACACTATAAACAAAAATTGCAAATTTTTTTGGAAACAAGTACAACAGAAAACCAGCAAACATTATAATTGGGTATACCCCTATTCCCGAATACATAGGGCACATACAACTACATATCGATATTTTTTCGACAAATCGCCTACATTTTTATACCCTATACCACTATATGGTTTGGGTATAATGACTTTGTGCTGCTGTTTGTAACAACCAAAAATATTTGACCTAGACCCATCTTTAATTATACCGATCGAATCAGAATCACTTTCTGAGTTGATTTAACAATGTCCGTCCGTCCGTCTGTGTGTCCATGTAAAGCTTGTAATCAAACTGCAGGTCGCAAATATGAATATATTTTGATGAAATTTGGTATATAAGCTTTTATCGGCCATGGGATGAACGCTATTGAAATTGGTGAGAATCGGTCCATGTTCAGACCTAGCCCCCATACAAATTACCCATATGAAATCAACATAAATTGCCATAAGATCCAAATTGTCATATAGATCTTACTCAAATTGGGTTTGTATGCGTTCATTACATCCACTAATGAGTAGTCCAAAAATGATCCCTTTGACCCCATATAGAGTTGCTTCCCGATCTTCACTTAAATCTATTAAAAAACAAAAATATTGCACTGATTCTTCTCAAATTTTGTTTGTACATATTTTTGCAAAATACAAGAGACTTTACCAAACATGATCAGGATCGGTCCATTTTTGGACCTAGTCCCTTTATAGATATAGCATCCGATATGAACTTTTTCATATCTGCAGCCAAAAAAATTAATAAAAATCCCACTCAAATTTGGTTTTTGCTTATTTTCAATGTCCAGTTAGTTGGGCCTAAGAGATAGGGTTTCTAAATGCATGGTATAGGGTATCGTATAGTCGGTCTAGACCGACTTTAATTTTCTTACTTGTTTAACCTGAATTGATGAATTTTCAAAATTTGCAAGCGTAATTCCAATCGCATCGAAGAATCTAATCGACGTTAAAAATGCCCTCTTCCAAATTTTGAACAGATTCAGGGGAACTAAATTGGTCGTGTCGGATAATGAGAAGGCATTTCAAGCAAATTCTTTAAAAAATTAGCTTAGAAATCATTACAATGCCGGACAGTTCTTATACCACCTCTTCATATACCTCTTCATAGCAAGAGCAATGAAATATTTCACTCGACCTTAACGGAAATAGCACGTTGGTCAAAGCTCAACAGGAAATAAGCGACACAATCGATCTTGTTCTTATCTCAACCCTTAAGTATAATCAAACCATTCATTCGGTTGTAGGTGCAAAACCTATTGATATTATGAATGACTTTTCCAAGGACAAATTGGATAGCATTAGGGTAAAGCTTCAAGAAGCTCAGGACAAATTGACACAGCGTCAGACTGGGAATATCACAAAATTAAAGGAAGGATCCAGTTCGAATCTAATTCTCTTTACGAACGGTCGTGTAAATAATTAAAGCGCTTAGAGTACAACTATTTAAAATTAATAACAAGTGTATATTTTTGTTTTTGCAATTGCATATTCTTGATCTCATTTGAACTCACGTGGTAGTCAATTCAGCTTAAAACAGGAATAAAAAATCTAGCGATGGCCCGAGGGGCCAAATCTTCATCAAAAAGAAAGCTCCTTGCCAACAAGAAGATGACAAAACTTCCTCCGGGTTTTAACCCGAACATCGCGTCAATTTCAGCAACAGATTTAGCCTGCTTGCTGGCCTTAATGATATGGACGTAACTCCTGTATCAAATATTAACGAGGTTAAACAACACAAACCTCCACCTATCGTTGTTGAAACTAACGCCTCATTTACAGAAATACAAAAACTACTTGGTAAAGATTGTATTTTCAAACGTACTTCAATTGGTACTAAAATTTTTGCTCCAAGTAAAGAAATGTTCGAATGCTACAAGCAAATTCTTAAAGAGAGTAAGTTGGAGTTTCACTCTTATGGCTCCAAAGATAATAGGTTATACACCACTTTTTTACACGGTTTACCCCGAATAAAAACTGAGGACATCACCGCAGAGCTAAAAAACTACAACCTGCCCCATTCTTCTGTAGCTGAAATAGTCACCAAATTCAGTTCGAACAACAATGCAGTTTACAAAGTTCAATTTGTACGTAAAAATTTTAACCCAACTGCCTTAAGAAACGTAAGAACAATTTCAAATATAATAATTTCCTGGAAAAAATACAAATCTAGATCCAGAAATAAACCAACTCAATGCTGGAACTGCTTAATGTATGGCCATGGCGGTGAACATTGTCATTTATTATATGTTGTCAAAAATATATGTAGGTGATCCCAAAATAAAGCACATTTTGCTCTACCCTAGTTAGTTTTCGAGAAAAACGCAATTATAAGAAATTTTCATATAAAATTGGATTTTTTTTTTCGAGAAAAACGCATTTTTATGAAACTTTAGTTATATATGATTTAAAATTAAAGCCATTTTTTGCTCTATCTTGTTTAGTTATATAAGATATGGTAGAAGACTTAAGTTGTTGAACCTGTTGAATATATACACGTTGAAGAACCCGAAGGAAATGAAGATATAGATCTTGTAAAGGATGTAGTCTTTAATAAGACATACAATATGTATAAGAACAGTTAAAATGATACAACTATTTACATTGTCTGTAATACAAAAATCTCCATCTGCGCCATATCTTTAGTTGTATCACTTATAGTTTGATCGATAACATTCCAGAACTTTTCTATTGTTTTTAGCAAATTAATTTCTAGCCAAGAGACTCATTGGAAATGTGTATAAAAACCGAAATGAACTGTCACATCAGTTAATAATTGAAATATTCTGTAACACTAATCATAAAAAGGCATACATAAAAAGAGGAACAAATATATATAATAGGAATTTTTACTTTTATTTAACATAGAAAAGCAGCTTTACTTATAAAATAATTTATCACAAAGAATTCTTTTCTTTTCATCGTAATAATCGTAACTAGCAATGCTGTGGATTGGTAAAAGATGATTTGTAAAACGCAATAACTTAGTTCTTTTTTGAGTTTTTCTAAAATACGTTTTCCTTACAACAAATCTCCGACTTTTCCTTTCTCAATAATTGTTGTTTTTGTGTGCTATATATTAATTTTTCACTCGTATTGGCATTTAAAGTTGGGTGCTGCCTGCAGCTGTATTTGATAAGCCATATTTGTATTTGAAGCCATAAAGTCTTGGAACAAATTAATTAGTAGGCCTTTTAGAACGATGTCATGGTGCACCATAAATAACACACTTATGTGTAAAACCAGTATCGAAAAAAGCACCGCCCGTGTGATGATTTTGGTGTATAAACATCAACACATTTTGGGCAATGTACTTTAACTATTGCCTCGCCAGGAATATCAGATAAACCCAATGGCTACATTGGTTGACTTTCGCAGTATACACGTGAACAATGTCCGAAATCTCCAGTTTGATATTTTTCAATAATTTGTGCAATGCGTTTGAACGGTAGTATAAAATGTATACCTCATACCACATTTTAATTTACAGCAGCGTTACACAAAATACACGCCAAAAAATAAAACAATAGTCATTGAACACACCCCATCATTTAGGCTACACAAAAAAGTGAATATATCTCGAATTTTACCTATTAATTTATGCATTATAAGAAAATAATTTTATTAATTAAATAAAGATTTTGAATTTTTCCACAAACGTGCACGCAAATTTATTGCACGGAAAACTTTTTATATCCGCCTACGCCTAAGCTTCAATTTGACATGCCGTGCCCCTTGTTTGTCCAAAAAGTGGGTTTGACCACACAAATGAAGATTCCCAGTTTGTCCAGAAACGTGATGGCAAATTTATTGCACGGAAGACTTTTTATATCCGCCTATGCCTAAGCTTCAATTTGACATGCCGTGCTCCATGGTACGAAGCTTAGTTTGTCTAAAAGGTGGGTCTGGCCAAAAATAAAGATTCCCAGTTTGTCCACAAACGTGCACGCAAATTTATTGCACGGAAAACTTTTTATATCCGCCTACGCCTAAGCTTCAATTTGACATGCCGTGCCCCTTGTTTGTCCAAAAAGTGGGTTTGACCACACAAATGAAGATTCCCAGTTTGTCCAGAAGCGTGCTGGCAAATTTATTGCACGGAAGACTTTTTATATCCGCCTACGCCTAAGCTTCAATTTGACATGCCGTGCTCCATGGTACGAAGCTTAGTTTGTCCAAAAAGTGGGTCTGGCCAAAAATAAAGATTCCCAGTTTGTCCAGAAACGTGCTGGCAAATTTATTGCACGGAAGACTTTTTATATCCGCCTATGCCTAAGCTTCAATTTGGCATGCCGTGATCCATGGTACAAAGCTTAGTTTGTCCAAAAAGTTGGTCTGGCCAAAAATAAAGATTCCCAGTTTGTCCAGAAACGTGCTGGCAAATTTATTCCACGGAAGACTTTTTATATCCGCCTCTGCCTAAGCTTCAATTTGACATTCCGTGCTCCACGGTACGAAGCTTAGTTTGTCTAAAAGGTGGGTCTGGCCAAAAATAAAGATTCCCCGTTTGTCCAGAAACGTGCTGGCAAATTTATTGCACGGAAGACTTTTTATATCCGCCTATGCCTAAGCTTCAATTTGACATGCCGCGCTCCATGGTACGAAGCTTAGTTTGTCTAAAAAGTGGGTCTTAATTAGTGGGTCTGGCCAAAAATAAAGATTCCCAGTTTTTCCAGAAACGTGCTGGCAAATTTATTGCACGGAAGACTTTTTATATCCGCCTATGCCTAAGCTTCAATTTGACATGCCGTGCTCTATGGTACGAAGCTTAGTTTGTCCAAAAAGTGGGTCTGACCAAAAATAAAGATTCCCAGTTTGTCCAGAAACGTGCTGGCAAATTTATTGCACGGAAGACTTTTTATATCCGCCTATGCCTAAGCTTCAATTTGACATGCCGTGCTCCATGGTACGAAGCTTAGTTTGTCTAAAAGGTGGGTCTGGCCAAAAATAAAGATTCCCAGTTTGTCCACAAACGTGCACGCAAATTTATTGCACGGAAAACTTTTTATATCCGCCTACGCCTAAGCTTCAATTTGACATGCCGTGCCCCTTGTTTGTCCAAAAAGTGGGTTTGACCACACAAATGAAGATTCCCAGTTTGTCCAGAAGCGTGCTGGCAAATTTATTGCACGGAAGACTTTTTATATCCGCCTACGCCTAAGCTTCAATTTGACATGCCGTGCTCCATGGTACGAAGCTTAGTTTGTCCAAAAAGTGGGTCTGGCCAAAAATAAAGATTCCCAGTTTGTCCAGAAACGTGCTGGCAAATTTATTGCACGGAAGACTTTTTATATCCGCCTATGCCTAAGCTTCAATTTGGCATGCCGTGATCCATGGTACAAAGCTTAGTTTGTCCAAAAAGTTGGTCTGGCCAAAAATAAAGATTCCCAGTTTGTCCAGAAACGTGCTGGCAAATTTATTCCACGGAAGACTTTTTATATCCGCCTATGCCTAAGCTTCAATTTGACATTCCGTGCTCCACGGTACGAAGCTTAGTTTGTCTAAAAGGTGGGTCTGGCCAAAAATAAAGATTCCCCGTTTGTCCAGAAACGTGCTGGCAAATTTATTGCACGGAAGACTTTTTATATCCGCCTATGCCTAAGCTTCAATTTGACATGCCGCGCTCCATGGTACGAAGCTTAGTTTGTCTAAAAAGTGGGTCTTAATTAGTGGGTCTGGCCAAAAATAAAGATTCCCAGTTTTTCCAGAAACGTGCTGGCAAATTTATTGCGCGGAAGACTTTTTATATCCGCCTATGCCTAAGCTTCAATTTGACATGCCGTGCTCTATGGTACGAAGCTTAGTTTGTCCAAAAAGTGGGTCTGACCAAAAATAAAGATTCCCAGTTTGTCCAGAAACGTGCTGGCAAATTTATTGCACGGAAGACTTTTTTTATCCGCCTATGCCTAAGCTTCAATTTGACATGCCGTGCTCCATGGTACGGAGCTTAGTTTGTCTATAAGGTGGGTCTGGCCAAAAATAAAGATTCCCAGTTTGTCCAGAAACGTGCTGGCAAATTTATTGCACGGAAGACTTTTTATATCCGCCTTTGCCTAAGCTTCAATTTGACATGCCGTGCTCTATGGTACGAAGCTTAGTTTGTCTAAAAAGTGGGTCTTAATTAGTGGGTCTGGCCAAAAATAAATATTCCCAGTTTTTCCAGAAACGTGCAGGCAAATTTATTGCATGGAAGACTTTTTATATCCGCCTATGCCTAAGCTTCAATTTGACATGCCGTGCCCCTTGGTAAGGAGCTTAGTTTGTCCAAAAAGTGGGTTTGACCACAAAAATGAAGATTCCCAGTTTGTCCAGAAACGTGCAGGCAAATTTATTGCACGGAAGACTTTTTATATCCGCCTTTGCCTAAGCTTCAATATGACATATCGTGCCCCATGGTACGACGCTCCATTGTGCTGGAAGCTTCCTTGGAGTATCCCGGCCACAATAAATCCCAATAAAAAACAAGAATTTAGGTTCTATAAATGTTCTAATATTTATTTATGTATTATTCCTGTTTAAATTAGTTACCCTAAACTGGAGAATCCACTCCCATAAGCATTGGAATACATTTTAAAAATTTCGCGTTGCCAACTATTCATTTGAAATTCGAGGCTATTTTTTCGAGGCTATCGGCACGCACGTATCGGCACGCACGTCTATCGGCATGCACACAGCGTATAAGCTGTGGGCATGCACGTGATGACTTTTAGATGATAAGTGACTTTTAGATGATAAGTGAGTTTTTATTAATCTTCATTTTTCAAGATGGTTGCCATTCAGCAACGTATTTACAATTCAACAAGTAATGGTGCTTCATATTAATACATTTAATTCAATGATTAATCATATTGTGCCGAGATACAGAATCATGTATTGAAAACATTTCTAACAGTAAAATTCGTTCATACTGAACGAATGGTTATCGATCTAACGAATCGAAACGACCAAATTGAAACGGCACATTGTGAACATAATCGAGCATATAGGTCAGCTAATGAAATTTTTAAACAAATATTAGAAGACTATTTTTTCCCAGATATGAAAAAATTACTTAACACTATAAACAAAAATTGCAAATTTTTTTGGAAACAAGTACAACAGAAAACCAGCAAACATTATAATTGGGTATACCCCTATTCCCGAATACATAGGGCACATACAACTACATATCGATATTTTTTCGACAAATCGCCTACATTTTTATACCCTATACCACTATATGGTTTGGGTATAATGACTTTGTGCTGCTGTTTGTAACAACCAAAAATATTTGACCTAGACCCATCTTTAATTATACCGATCGAATCAGAATCACTTTCTGAGTTGATTTAACAATGTCCGTCCGTCCGTCCGTCCGTCTGTGTGTCCATGTAAAGCTTGTAATCAAACTGCAGGTCGCAAATATGAATATATTTTGATGAAATTTGGTATATAAGCTTTTATCGGCCATGGGATGAACGCTATTGAAATTGGTGAGAATCGGTCCATGTTCAGACCTAGCCCCCATACAAATTACCCATATGAAATCAACATAAATTGCCATAAGATCCAAATTGTCATATAGATCTTACTCAAATTGGGTTTGTATGCGTTCATTACATCCACTAATGAGTAGTCCAAAAATGATCCCTTTGACCCCATATAGAGTTGCTTCCCGATCTTCACTTAAATCTATTAAAAAACAAAAATATTGCACTGATTCTTCTCAAATTTTGTTTGTACATATTTTTGCAAAATACAAGAGACTTTACCAAACATGATCAGGATCGGTCCATTTTTGGACCTAGTCCCTTTATAGATATAGCATCCGATATGAACTTTTTCATATCTGCAGCCAAAAAAATTAATAAAAATCCCACTCAAATTTGGTTTTTGCTTATTTTCAATGTCCAGTTAGTTGGGCCTAAGAGATAGGGTTTCTAAATGCATGGTATAGGGTATCGTATAGTCGGTCTAGACCGACTTTAATTTTCTTACTTGTTTAACCTGAATTGATGAATTTTCAAAATTTGCAAGCGTAATTCCAATCGCATCGAAGAATCTAATCGACGTTAAAAATGCCCTCTTCCAAATTTTGAACAGATTCAGGGGAACTAAATTGGTCGTGTCGGATAATGAGAAGGCATTTCAAGCAAATTCTTTAAAAAATTAGCTTAGAAATCATTACAATGCCGGACAGTTCTTATACCACCTCTTCATATACCTCTTCATAGCAAGAGCAATGAAATATTTCACTCGACCTTAACGGAAATAGCACGTTGGTCAAAGCTCAACAGGAAATAAGCGACACAATCGATCTTGTTCTTATCTCAACCCTTAAGTATAATCAAACCATTCATTCGGTTGTAGGTGCAAAACCTATTGATATTATGAATGACTTTTCCAAGGACAAATTGGATAGCATTAGGGTAAAGCTTCAAGAAGCTCAGGACAAATTGACACAGCGTCAGACTGGGAATATCACAAAATTAAAGGAAGGATCCAGTTCGAATCTAATTCTCTTTACGAACGGTCGTGTAAATAATTAAAGCGCTTAGAGTACAACTATTTAAAATTAATAACAAGTGTATATTTTTGTTTTTGCAATTGCATATTCTTGATCTCATTTGAACTCACGTGGTAGTCAATTCAGCTTAAAACAGGAATAAAAAATCTAGCGATGGCCCGAGGGGCCAAATCTTCATCAAAAAGAAAGCTCCTTGCCAACAAGAAGATGACAAAACTTCCTCCGGGTTTTAACCCGAACATCGCGTCAATTTCAGCAACAGATTTAGCCTGCTTGCTGGCCTTAATGATATGGACGTAACTCCTGTATCAAATATTAACGAGGTTAAACAACACAAACCTCCACCTATCGTTGTTGAAACTAACGCCTCATTTACAGAAATACAAAAACTACTTGGTAAAGATTGTATTTTCAAACGTACTTCAATTGGTACTAAAATTTTTGCTCCAAGTAAAGAAATGTTCGAATGCTACAAGCAAATTCTTAAAGAGAGTAAGTTGGAGTTTCACTCTTATGGCTCCAAAGATAATAGGTTATACACCACTTTTTTACACGGTTTACCCCGAATAAAAACTGAGGACATCACCGCAGAGCTAAAAAACTACAACCTGCCCCATTCTTCTGTAGCTGAAATAGTCACCAAATTCAGTTCGAACAACAATGCAGTTTACAAAGTTCAATTTGTACGTAAAAATTTTAACCCAACTGCCTTAAGAAACGTAAGAACAATTTCAAATATAATAATTTCCTGGAAAAAATACAAATCTAGATCCAGAAATAAACCAACTCAATGCTGGAACTGCTTAATGTATGGCCATGGCGGTGAACATTGTCATCGTAGTGCTGCCTGTATGATATGTGCAGAACAACATCATACAAGTGTGTCCGTTTAACACAAATGAAAAAAGACCAGCTGCTTTAATTGCAAAAAACAAGGAAAAGAGAGAACTGATCACTCTGCAAACGATATCAACTGTCCGTTACGTTCTCTCTATTTGGAAACTAGAACAAGAGTTACTTCTAAAAGTCCGAATAAAAGCAGACAACAACAAAATAACTCATTTCAATTTAATGTGGGAGATTTCCCTAATTTAAGAAACAACAACACAAATTGTAACAATAACATCAATAATAACAGCAAAGCTACATATGCTAACCAGCTGAAAACAAACAACGATTTATTTGGCATTGATGAGCTTTTTGATATTTTCACTACAGCTGTGGATGATTTGCATAGGTGCACTTCAAAAGTACAACGTTGTAATGTCAATGGTAAAATACGGCCATGGATTATACTAAATTTAAACGAATTCAAAATGCTTCACTTGAATGCTAATGGCATTTCACACTTTTCTAAATTAAAACAATGTGAGATACTAATTGAACGAGAAAATATTAAAATAGCGTCTTTGAATGAAACATTTTTTTCAGAAAATCATAGACCCTATTTTAAAAATTATTATATATATAGAAGTGACAGAACAGATGCAAGAGGAGGAGGAGTAGCTGTGTTAATTCATAAATCTGTCGCTCATAAAAACCTCTTTATATCAAACACATCATCAATCGAAAACATCTCAATTGAAGTTATTATAAATAATAGACCTATTGTTGTATCTTCGTTATATTCACCAAGACATACTCATAACTTCTCTGCTGATATCTTGAACCTAACACCTTCCACCAAAGAATATATAGTTTTTGGTGACCTAAATGCCAAACATTGTTCTTGGAATTGCCGTTCAAATAATACTGCAGGAAATGCACTCAACAACCTACAGCAATCAAGCAATTTTTTCATTCACTACCCTAATAGTCCAACCCTATTCCCCCATCAACACAATCGCGAAGCATCCACAGTCGATATAATTTTAAGCAATTCCGCTTTAGATACAGACGTAAAAACAATGGATTACGAAATACCATCAGACCATCGCCCCATCATATGTACACTTAAAAGATCAACGACATTGCAATTTGACCTCAATTATTATGATTATAGTGCAACCAACTGGTAGTTATTGATCAGGAAATCCAAAAATTTATAAATGTAGTTTTCGAAGCAAGGGATGTATCCACACCTAAAATAACTCAACAAAATAATTACACATTACCAGAAAGTACTGTGAAATATATTAAACTAAGAAGAAGCTTTAAAAGAAAAAGCCAACGATCTTCAAATATAGCCGAGCAAACTTTTTATAATCAATGTACTAAGTTTCTAAGTAACATGATTGATAAAAGTATTAATTCGGAGCGCAATAAGAAATGGTCTCAATTATTATCCAATTTAAAACCAGGTGATAAATCATTTTGGAAAATAAGCAGGAACTTGCGAGGAAAAGGAAAAAATCACTCACTTTAAAGTTGGAAATACAAAAATAACATCTGATAAGGACAAGGCTGAAGTCCTGGCAAATACATTTGTCCAAGCAAATAACCTCACTTCGAACTATAACCACTCGGCAGATACACTAATAAAAACAACAGTAAATAATTTTAAAAAGGAAAACCCCAGTTCTGAATCTGCAATTTATACATCTCTTGTAGAAGTAATGAATATTGTCTCATCAATAAAACCCTCAAAATCCCCTGGTTTTGACAATGTTCCCAACCTGCTCTTAAAGAAACTACCACTAAAAGCTTTAAAATTACTGGTTATAATATTTAACAGCTGCATCAAACTCAACTATTTCCCAAACCATTTCAAAAATGCTAAGGTTATAGCCATAAACAAACCTAGTAAGCCAAAAAATAACCCAAACAGCTACAGACCTATTAGTCTATTAAGTAATTTAGGTAAAATATTTGAAAAAATACTACATTCTCGTCTTAGTGAATTTGTAACGACCAATTCTATTGTTGCCAAAGAACAATTTGGATTTAAAAAAGGGCATAGCACTACGCACCAAATAAACAGAATCAAAAATCAAATAATCACAAATAAAAACAATAAACGTTCAACGGGTCTAATATTGTTAGATATTGAAAAAGCGTTTGACACCGTTTGGCATAATGGCCTAGTATTTAAACTTCTTGATGCAAATATACCAAAATATTTATGCAAACTTATTTCAGACTTCATCCACGGCAGAAACTTTAAAGTTGCGATTAATAATGAAACTTCATCTCCAAAAATCATTACCACAGGGTTGCCTCAAGAATCTGTCTTGTCGCCATTGCTTTACTCGATATATACATCCGATTTTAAAGTCCCGAAATATATGAAAATTGCTTATTACGCAGATGATGCGTTAATTTCTTCAAACAAACTTACAAGCGCACTCCTGAAGAAAATGGAAAAGGGACTTGTAAATTGCAGTAAATATTTTCACAAATGGAAAATCAAAATTAATCCAAACAAGACCCAAGCAATAATTTTTCCATTCAACAAATCTCCCAAAAGACTGCTAAGACGTCATCTTCATATTGGAAATAATACCATAAATGTACTTAATCATGTTAAATATCTCGGAGTTGTCTTGGACAAAAAGCTTACTTTTAAACAACATATTATGGCTACGTGCCAAAAAGCTATAAAATCATTTAAAGCATTATGGCCACTACTAAACAGAAGGTCATTTCTAAACCCCAAAAACAAAAATCTACTCTTCAAAAGTGTTATAAGGCCGATATTAACATACGCGTGTCCTATTTGGAGTGACGCTGCCAACTGCCACCTAAAACGCTTACAAATTATACAAAACAAATGTCTTAAAATGATAAATAAAAAGCCCTGGAGGTATCCTACAAATCTTCTTCATGAAGAAACAGGTTATGAAAAAATTATCGATTTCATAACAAGGATTAATAACAATTACTTTACCAAAATTGAAAATTCCTCTTATCCACTGATAAGAGAATGTAGAGAAATAACGTAAAATTAAAAAGAAATCACCAAAATGAAAATTATTTGCTTATAGAGGTCTATTATTTCAAATAAACCTCCTATAAGCGCATAAATATTTTTCAGATAGTATTTGAATTTATTAAATCATATAAAGGGTTTTTCCTCCCATTTTCCTTTAAAAATCATTAAAAATATATTATTTGTTGCAATATCTATATGTAAAGATAAGATCTCATATGTAAATATCAAAATTTGTTAAAATATGTAAATAAAGGAAGAATATTTAATTGAAAAAAAAAAATTGAGATTAGGTGATAAGTTTGATAAGGTTTTTTTTAGAAAAGCTGGTGCAGCAGGATCTAGGTACAGCAATTATGGTAGACAAAAGAAAAGTTCATAAAAATAACTTACGATAAAAGACATAGAAAAGATAACAGAAAATAAAACCTGTAAAACACTTACGCAAAATTTCTTTTGATTTCCAGTATCTCACTGATATCACAGAATTTTGGCGAAATTATAGACTACTCCGCATCAAAATATATCCCCATCACAGAAGGATACGTAGCAAGTTTTAACGACTTTGCTGCTGTCGCGTATTTCACTAACTTGACAAAGTACGAACAACTTAGAATAGAGACTGAGAACTTAGTCGAATATATTCCACAATTCCATATCAGAAAGATTTTAGAACTCGACTTGCAACACATAAACTCTTGGATACTGTTCATCATCGACAAGCACGCAGCCTTAACTTCCTAGGAACAGCATGAGGATTATAGCTGGTACACCGGACTTTGACGATTTGAATGAACTAAAAACGAAAACAGGGCTGTTATTACAAAACAACGAAGACCAAATAGTTATAAATACCAAAATGCAGTACCAAATAAACAAACTCTCAGACGCAGTGGACAAACCAATATCAAACAGTGAACCTTCCAAAATAAACACACTGTATCTTTACGAATTAACGAACACTAGAACTAAAGCAATCATAGCAGACCTAGAAAATTGCGCCCTGTCAATAGCACTAGCTAAAGCCGATGTCATTAATCCTATTATATTAAACAATGAAGAAATAAAGTTTATTTTTAAGCTCGAAAATTTTGATATAAGTATAAATGATTTATTAATAAATAGTAAGTTTAAGATTGTCCAGAATAATGATATTATTATGTCTGCAATGCAACCTCAATTTATCCCGTTTTCCACAATGAAAATATACTAAAATTTGAATCCAATCTGGTAGCAAAGTGTAAAAATGAGTACAAGATACTTGAGGATTGTAATAAAAAAGTTCTACAATTTTCTGCAAAGAATTAATTTCGAAGAATACTTGTTGAAAAATATTCTCAATACATACGAAGCCAATTGCTCCGAATTGACAACCTCCTATCAAGGAGATACCGACGGTATTCTTATTATTAATGATGCAGTGGTGATGATTAAGTCGTTGGAAAAACCACCAACTCAAATAAATGGTACTTAGCTTGTAACATTCAGGGCCATTATTACAACTTACCTTTAAAGTAAATATTAGTTAAAGGTAACTTTAGCTAAAGTGAGCAATAAAGTTACCTTTAAATTCTTTTCGTTATTACAACTTCCCAGTAAAATAAAATTAATATTTTTGATATTGTGGCAACACCAAAGGAAACACCGATTACTTTTGACCAAATGAATTGCTTTATAAAATACGTAGTGGCAACGTTCCTTTATTTGTTCGCAAACAAACAATAGAATAAAAACTAAAAACCTTTATTATAAGTTGCATAATTGTTGTAAATGTGTAATAAAAATTTTTAAAAAATATACAAGCATATATTTAAATATATGCAAATAAATTTATTTCCAAAACTAAATTTGGTGAATTTCTTCTTCATAGATAAGAAAATGTGGCAAAATTAAATACATAAAGCTCACGTTAAAAGTTAAAGGCAACAATATCTTCCCTTTAGCTTATTGGTTACTTTTAGCTTAAAGTATAGTTGTAATAACGAAAAACTAATTATCTGCCCGATAACATCCAAACTTTAGCTATTGGCAAGTTGGAATAATGGCCCTCAGAGAATCAATTACCATCAACGAAACGCTTTTTAAAAACAAAAAGCGCAATATTTTTCTTAACCAAAAATCCCGTTAGCCCACACTTTTAATATTACAGACCACATACAACAGTTATCCTTACCCGTTCTTAACGAACTACATTTTAAGAACCTTTTTCATACAGAAACTTTGAAAAACAGAATGAAAACCCATTCTACAGCTTCGTTTTCTCATAACCATTCCATTCCATAACCATTCTCTCACTGGTTGCCTTAATATTATACATATCGATAAGGCGAAAGTGTAAGACAGAAGAAGGAAATATTAATGAAATTATAAAAACCCTTCAGGAGAAACTTAAGAAAGCCGTCGTCCCTTCTAGGGGGAGTAGTTAACACAGTTAACACTGATTCTGCACCCGTGTGAATAATTTATTGTTCTCACAGTAAGCGGCTACACGACTACAGCCTGAAATAAATAAAATACACACGTTTATATGAAAACGATTATTTTGACACCAACACAGCTACATGATAACTTTTGTCGCTGTAGTCAACTTAGGATAATTTCTATTTTTGTTGGCTACAACACATAAATAGTGTTGACCACAGCGTAAACAGTGGCGACAGCTCGAAAAATGCAACACTGTATTTTTGTTTTAACAATCAAATCAGGGTTGCATTTTGTAAAGAAATCGGAAGCAACAGCTATATTGAAAAGTATATGCTATCACCTTTATACACGTTGTATACATTGTTTTTATTTATTTGTGATTATTACTGTCAAAAATTCTAATTTGGGAAGAAATTTTTTGAAAATTCCACAGCACAGTTTATCACAAATAAAATGTTTGAAATAAATATAAAAAATAAATAATAATGGCATTAAAGTAAGTAACAGAATATGCATTATAGTTTAAAAAGAAAATGTGTAAATACTAGTGTACAGAAAAAAGCTAAGCAACAGGTACACCAATGGTTGTTTGCCCAACAAATCTAGGTGTGACAAATGTCCACCGTGAAAACTTAAGTGTTAGAAGAACCTCCTGAGGCGGACAAATAGAGGGATTAAGGATTCTGCAGAGTTATAACATAGAGGAATTACAGAAACAAAGAAGAGCGCACCAACTTTCATGGCCAATTCAAATTTCAGACAAGTTAATGCTGAATTAAAGAATGTATTGGTCGGTACGGTTGGAGAAGCTCTTTTAACAAGAGAAAATATATTAACCGAAGACAAGTTACAGTTAACACCCACTACAATTTTAATGAATTCGCTTTGTGGTTAGGGTATAATGACAGTGCTGATGTTTGTAACCATCTTTAATTATATTGGCTCGGTTCAATCACTTTGTGAGTTGATTTAGCAATGTCCGTCCGTCCGTCTCTGTGTCCATGTAAACCTTGTAATTAAACTACAGCTCGCAAATATGAATATATTTTGATGCAATGTAGTATATAAGCGTCTATCGGCCATAGGATGAACGCTATTTAAATTGGTGAAAACCTGTCCATGTTCAAATTTGATTTATGCTTATTTTCTATATCCAATTAGTTGGGCCTTAGAGACAGGGCTGTGAACGCATGGTATAGGGTATCGTATAGTCGGTCTAAACCTACTATAATTTTCATACTTGTTTAACTATAAGCTTCTAAGTGGGTATTTATACATTTTTCTCCTAAAAACTATAATGCATATAAGTAGATACGAACTTGAATTAGTAAAAAATTAAACAATGTTATTTATATATATATATATTTTTTAATATAGTGTGTGTTTAATGGGTTGTGATCTTGGGGAGGCAAGACTCCATACGTTACCGAGGGATCCGATTCGGTATGCCTATATTTATATATTTTTTGTATATTCTAAATTTGTTATTTTTTCTATATTAAATTGATATTCAGATCTTGTTCTTACATATTTATAACAAATAATAAACATCTTTTACAAAAGTCAATGTTTTTTATTAAAATCCAATGGTTTTTTTTAATAACTTTTACAATTAGGTGGTCGAAATGTCTCCTCAAGCGCCGATGCTACTGCTGGAGTGGCATTGGCATTGTTGTGTGGTGTGTTGTGGGTCGGATGGGCTATATGCGCTGTTAGATTGTGCAGATTTGTGACTACTACAAATTTGCGGTTGCTGTCTAATCTGGGTTGTGAAGACCGGTTCTACCCACTGATTTAAAGGTACTGATAGGGCTGTGCCAGCACAAGCTTTTACTGCCTCTGGACACAAACGTTTAGGCACATCCCGCAAGTCTTTTTGATCTATTCCTTTATCCGAAAAACTGCCTCCAACAGCAGCTTTGCTTATTGTACTCAACAATTTTTCCTGTTGCTATAAGTACACAAATTTAAAAAATAAATAACAATCAATACTAAATATCTTAATAAACAATGATTATCATATCATGCACAGAAGAGGCAGAAAAATATTTTGTAGCAAAGAAAACTGGAAGAGTTTGGTTTAAAACTTCGATTATATAATCGTCACTGTAAGGTTTAAAAACAAATGCAGTGCATATATGAATATCAGTGATTTCAAAATGTTTATATATATTATTAACTTACATTGTTTTTCTGCTTTTGGTTCTTGCAATTGTTACAACAAATCCTTTTCTATGCCACTGAAATTTTCTGCTACCTTTTCAACTTTAAGTTGGGCTTTCTTAGCTACTTCTGCTTGTAGTCCATCTACTAATTTTTGTAAGTCATTTGTTGTTTTGTCTGTTTTACATTTTACTGAAGTTGTTTTTCTTTATACTTCAATCCCATTTCCAAATACTCAATCAATTTTTGTAGTTCTTGGTGGTTTTGTATTTGTTGTTCGTAATTGTTAATTTTTGGAACTCACATTTTTAAGGGTTTACTAGCCTTTATAAAATTAAATCTGTTCAACAGGCTGTTGTTTAGAAGCGTTCTCAATTGTAGATATCTGTTATATTTGAGAATTTGTCTTCAGTTGCGGCTAATTTTTATTACTTTTCAGCTGGATGTCTATTAATAAGAGTAAAAAAAGTGCCAATTAATGTTTTATTTATAAAGCCAATGGTGTAGTGCCCAAAGCATTGAATAATACCGGACAAATTTCGATTTAGGACCACTCACGCGCAAGTCATAATCCAAAGCATTAATACCACAATTCAACTTGCGAAAAGTTTCGTGACTCGCCACCAGCAACTGGACCAATAGTTAGCTCAACTATAGTAATTTTTGATTCCTTCCTTTCGGCCCTGGGTTGAGCAGTGGTGAATGTAACTGGCAAATTTACCAGCATTTATACCAAAATTACTGGTATTATCACAATCACAAGCTTTAGGTTTTAATATGCACCTATTATACCTTTTATTTCTGAAAAGGAAATACCACAGATTACTAAATTTAATGTTAATTTGTCAAAAATACAATTTTATGAATTTTTTTCAATGTTTATACTCACTAAATTTCCATTGTTTTTATTTTTTATGCTGTCAGTGGTTGAAAACATGTTCTATAGCTGTTCACTTGCACACATTATATTTTGTATATTCTATTTTTTTAATCTCTTTCGCACTTCTTTACCAAAACGAAATGGAGAAAAAGGTAAACAAAGCCATACGGTTCAAGATTGCTTTTTTGACAGCTGTCAAGCTGTCACAACTGGTATAAGCTGTGGTGTTGACAATATAACAAAATATGTAAAAGATATTACTGCTATGAAATATTTTATTTTGTAAAAAAAATGAATCGCAAATTGAAATGCTATAATAATTCCATTAATAATCAAAATGGATTAAGTGAATTCTTTATTTATTTTTCCATTATAATAATGCATTATAAATAAGTAATTGTATATTTAAGAAAAGTTTATACAGAATCATGCATGTTTTTCTATTTTAATAATGTAAAAAAAATATAAAAAATAAAAATGCATTTGTATAAAAACAGCTGTTTATATTGTTGTTATATGTTGCTGTCGTTTTCAAAAAAATTAAATAGCTGACTTCACGACTACAATTGCAGCCAGCAGCATTTGCAGTCGTGTGTTCGTGTAGCCGCTGTCGTCTATGTGTTTCATGCATAAGTTAACACAACCCTACAAGAACAGTGACGGTCATTTGACCAGTGATATGACCGTCACTACTGACTGAAGTGTCGGTCATCGCGTATAACAAAGTTTCTATCATTTTATTAAGGCAAATATGCCAAAACTGCCGAAACTTTTGTGTACATGTGATTTTGCATCTTACTCTAACCTATGAAAGTATGTAAACCATATAATATATATCTGAACTGCTCACTCTACCGCTGTTTAGTAGTCAACGATGATAGATATATATATCATCGTTGACCGGTCACATTTGATGGATATATGGATATATGTATCATCATTGAACGGTTACGCTTGATTATAATGAAACACGACTTATTATTTTTTTTATTTATTTATTTATTACATTAAAAATCAAATTAAAAATAAACATTAAATATTAAAAACACAGCAATATCACTAATTCCGAAACGTGGTGATAACTTTGAGACAATGTTGAAACAGGACAATGGGCTTAACTTAAAACAGATATTTAAACAACTTTGCTGACTTTTCACTCGAAACATCCCTAAACTCAATAGAAATTTCCGGTAATGGGCCTTAGTGCAATCAGTAGTTTCTTAAAGAAAACAATTTATTATAACACATATATATCAACAATTTATATTAAAGCTTACCTTTTGAGTGTTGTGAATTAACAATTTCGGCCAAACCTGATACAATTCATTTGGAAAATTGATGAGTAAATGATGTATCCATTCAAATACTGCTACCTTTGTTTGTACAGAACGGTGTGTGAGATATTGTGATAATACCTCCATAAATCAATTTGTTCAATATTCTGAGATCTTTGTTCTTTTGAAGAAACTAATTTCTTTTCATATTATCAACATCATATTCCAGACACTATATTCCAGAATGGCATAAATTAAAACATTGAAATATTAAAACAAACTCCCATATTCATGTTCTGGCAAGACTGAAAGATAGATATAAGGATTAGTGTAAAATGCTGCAAGGAAGATTTTCTTTGTTTCTAGCTACAATTTTTAATAAAATGTCAGTACATTAACTTAATAAGTTCATTTGGTGATTGCGCATGTATTAACAATATATTTATAGTGTCTTCCATGCGCACTTAACTGGAATCATTACGAATCGATTTAATAAACTGTGTGTTGTTTCACACAATTATATTTCTTGTGTATTATCTTCCAACATCATAAAAAGTCCATCAATAATATCAAATAGATAACCATATTATTTTCTGGTACAGCATTCACAATCGAAATCCAGGATATAACATATTGTCGCACAATATAATTCTTTACACAAATGCGTTTTCTAAGAGGTATAAAAGTTGAAAGTTTGTGAAGATTCTACATCAATATCTTTAATTTAATGAATAGGAATAGGCCACAAGCGAGCAAAAAATAAATTGTGGAAGGGTATAATGGAGGGACGAGCCACCACAATTGAGAATGGCACTAATGAATTCACTGACATATTTTGAAGAATCCTAAAGAAACAGCAAAAATTAACTTGAACTTTTAATTTAATTAATTACTTACCTTTCCTAAACCTTAACAAAAATAACTCTACAACAGCAACAATGACAGTCATATGTTTTTATATAGAAAAAAACTGCAAGTGTATTGTACAAAAATTGTTTATGTGTTAGTTTCAGTCATTCATTTCTTGTAGGGAAGTTAACTTTGCTTTTCTAAACATTTTCAATCTATTTTCCCACCAATAATTTAGCGCCAGAATTCTGGGAATTATTCCTAATCTTTCAATTCTTGCATCTTCCCACGTTAACACCTGTTTGGTCAACATATGAAAATAGCATTATGTAAAATAAGAAATAAAGAAATAAGAATTTGTCATTAGAAAAAAGCATGAGAATAAAATTTTAAATTTATCTCAGAATTAAGAAATTTTATATTTAAGGAGGTGTTTGGAAAATAAAAAGGCAGTTCATCTACCAACCAAAAAAGAAACACATACCCCGAATTCATAATGAAAAGTTAGCTGCTGCTTACATGTCGCGCTCAACGAGGTTCTTACTAGTAAACCGATTAGCCTTAGTTCTGTTTTCTAGAATAACCGCGTATGTCATAAAATCAAAATGTTCAGGGCAGCCAAAAAACGTTATATTTAAAATTATGGACTCGATATAAAGATTTTACAGCTTTTTATTTAACAGTCCTGTAGATATAGGCAATAAATATTTTATATAAAATTTTGAGTCAAAAATCTTCAGAGGAATAGGTCCTAGAGAAGGACGAAAAACAATATGTAAATAACACTTAAGGTGTGTGCAGATAAAACAACTTATGTCGACAAACGTCGTTTTCTTTGAAAAAGAAAACTACCAATGCAACCACCCATGTAGACATAAGTTGTTGTTGCTTGAAAAATGGATTTTTTTGTTCATCAACAAAAAGTTAACGGGACTTAGGATGAGAATATACCAACGTATCAAGAATAATAGTGACAAAAAATAACAGAAATAGACTCACAAGTTTTTACAAGTGGTTATAAACTGAAAACTAATCCAAATTGTGCATTTTTTCGTTAATAACAACGTATGTTGCTATGTGTCGTTTTCTGAGAAAATAATTTGTCAGCGATCAAACGTAGGTTGACATACGTCGTTATTGATGCAAATTAATTTAATAAACATTTAAGTTACGTCGTTATTTAAAGAAAAAACTCAGTAATGGTCAAGATTAAAAAAAATGAACACGTGTAAAGAGCGTTAAAAATTAATATATTTGGCATCTTTAACTCAAAACTGACAAAAATGGACATACGCGGTTATTCCAGAAAACCACAGAGTTTTTAGTTAGCACATCGTTTATTCATAATCAATTTTACGTGCGTGCCGATAGCCTCGAAAAAATAGCCTCGAATTTCAAATGAATAGTTGGCAACGCGAAATTTTTAAAATGTATTCCAATGCTTATGGGAGTGGATTCTCCTGTTTGGGATGACTAATTTAAACAGGAATAATACTTAAATAAATATTAGAACATTTATAGAACCTAAATTCTTGTTTTTTATTGGGATTTATTGGGACCGGGATACTCCAAGGAAGCTTCCAGCACAATGGAGCGTCGTACCATGGAGCACGATATGTCATATTGAAGCTTAGGCAAAGGCGGATATAAAAAGTCTTCCGTGCAATAAATTTGCAAGCACGTTTCTGGACAAACTGGGAATCTTCATTTTTGTGGTCAAACCCACTTTTTGGACAAACTAAGCTCCGTACCAAGGGGCACGGCATGTCAAATTGAAGCATAGGCATAGGCGGATATAAAAAGTGTTCCGTGCAATAAATTTGCCTGCACGTTTCTGGAAAAACTGGGAATCTTTATTTTTGGCCAGACCCACTAATTAAGACCCACTTTTTAGACAAACTAAGCTTCGTACCATGGAGCACGGCATGTCAAATTGAAGCTTAGGCATAGGTGGATATAAAAAGTCTTCCGTGCAATAAATTTGCCAGCAGGTTTCTCGACAAACTGGGAATCTTTATTTTTGTCCAGACCCACTTTTTGGACAAACTAAGCTTCGTACCATGGAGCACGGCATGTCAAATTGAAGCTTAGGCATAGGCGGATATAAAAAGTCTTCCGTGCAATAAATTTGCCAGCACGTTTCTGGACAAACTGGGATTCTTTATTTTTGGCCAGACCCACCTTATAGACAAACTAAGCTTCGTACCATGGATAACGGCATGTCAAATTGAAGCTTAAGCATAGGCGGATATAAAAAGTCTTCCGTGCAATAAATTTGCCAGCACGTTTCTGGACAAACTGGGAATCTTTATTTTTGGCCAGACCCACTTTTTGGACAAACTAAGCTTCGTACCATGGATCACGGCATGTCAAATTGAAGCTTAGGCATAGGCGGATATAAAAAGTCTTCCGTGCAATAAATTTGCCAGCACGTTTCTGGACAAACTGGGAATCTTTATTTTTGGCCAGACCCACTTTTTGGACAAACTAAGCTTCGTACCATGGAGCACGGCATGTCAAATTGAAGCTTAGGCATAGGCGGATATAAAAAGTCTTCCATGCAATAAATTTGCCTGCACGTTTCTGGACAAATTAGGAATCTTTATTTTTGGCCAGACCCACCTTTTAGACAAACTAAGCTTCGTACCATGGAGCACGGCATAGGCGGATATAAAAAGTTTTCCGTGCAATAAATTTGCGTGCACGTTTCTGGAAAAATTCGAATTATTTATTTAATTAATAAAATTTTTATTTTCTTATTATAATACATAAATTAATAGGTAAAATTCGAGATATATTCACTTCTTTGTGTAGCCTATGTAAATGATGGGGTGTGTTCAATGGCTATTTTTTTATTTTTTGGCGTGTATTTTGTGCAACGCTGCTGTAAATTAAAATGTGGTATGAGGTATACATTTTATACTACCGTTCAAACGCATTGCACAAATTATTGAAAAATATCAAACTGGAGATTTCGGACATTGTTCAGGTGTATACTGCGAAAGTCAACCAATGTAGCCATTGGGTTCATCTGATATTCCTGGCGAGGCAATAGTTAAAGTACATTGCCCAAAATGTGTTGATGTTTATACACCAAAATCATCACACGGGTGGTGCGTTTTTCGGTACTGGTTTTACACATGAGTGTGTTATTTATGGTGCACCATGGCATCGTTCTAAAAGGCCTACTAATTAATTTGTTCCAAGACTTTATGGCTTCAAATACAAATATGGCTTATCAAATACAGCTGCAGGCAGCACCCAACTTTAAAATGCCAAAACGAGTGATTAATAAATTAATATATAGCATACAAAAACAACAATTATTGAGAAAGGAAAAGTCGGAGATTTGTTGTAAGGAAAACGTATTTTAGAAAAACTCAAAAAAGAACTAAGTTATTGCGTTTTGCACATCATCTTTTACCAATCCACAGCATTGCTAGTTATGATTATTACGATGAAAAGAAAAGAATTCTTTGTGATAAATTATTTTATAAGTAAAGCTGCTTTTCTATGTTAAATAAAAGTAAAAATTCCTAATATATTTGTTCCTCTTTTTATGTATGCCTTATTTGTTGCTCGTTCCAAATGATTAGTGTTACAGAATATTTCAATTATTAACTGATGTGACAGTTCATTTCGGTTTTTATACACATTTCCAATGAGTCTCTTGGCTAGAAATTAATTTGCTAAAAACAATAGAAAAGTTCTGGAATGTTATCGATCAAACTATAAGTGATACAGCTATAGATATGGCGCAGATGGAGATTTTTGTATTACAGACAATGTAAATAGTTGTATCATTTTAACTGTTCTTATACATATTGTATGTCTTATTAAAAACTACGTCCTTTACAAGATCTATATCTTCATTTCCTTCGGGTTCTTCAACGTGTATATATTCAACAGGTTCAACAACTTAAGTCTTCTACCATATCTTATATAACTAAGCAAGACAGAGCAAAAAATGGCTTTAATTTTAAATCATCTATAATTAAAGTTTCATAAAAATGCGTTTTTCTCGAAACAAAAAATCCAATTTTATATGAAAATTTCTTATAATTGCGTTTTTCTCGAAAACTAAGCAGGGTAGAGCAAAATGTGCTTTATTTTGGGATCAACTACATATATTTTTGACCACATATATTTTTTTTTTTTTTTAAAAATCATGCGTTTTCAGGTTTCCAATAATTTTGATAGCGATCGCCCATATTTCACCCATATGACATATGCGAGCTGTAGTCTATATATAGGTTTATATGGACTAGCCAGTGTACATAAATGAAATGTACAGACCAATAAAAATATATAACTCATACAAAATTCTTGTCTCTTATTGTTTTTTTTTTTTTTTTCATTATTTAGAACATTTTTAACAAATATCACAACCCTGGTGCTTTGGTAAGTAGAATTGTTTTTAATTAAATAAATTTTTACATGCTTGAAGAATTTCGTTAATAAAGTTGCATATCTAGTCCTATATATAATTTCTTACTTAAAAATCTATGTGTTTATTTTCTCTAAGTATATTTGGATTTTGTAATGCTTTTATTTTTATTCTTTGCGTGTATTTGGGTATGTTCAGTGAATAAAAATAGTTAGTTTTTCTGTGCAACTCTGGTAAAAACGGTTATTTTTTTTCTAAGTCCGAGTTCACACAAGGCAACTTTTGTTGCGCAATTCTTTCGTGAAGAAGCTTTAATCCCTTCAGTTATTAATTAATATTTAAGGCCGAATTCATAATAAAATAAATACAAGCATGTAAAAACTTATTTAATTAAAAACAATTCTACTTACCAAAGCACCAGGGTTGTGATATTTGTTAAAAATGTTCTAAATAATGAAAAAAAAAAAAAAACAATAACAGACAAGAATTTTGTATGAGTTATATATTTTTATTGGTCTGTACATTTCATTTATGTACACTGGCTAGTCCATATAAACCTATATATAGACTACAGCTCGCATATGTCATATGGGTGAAATATGGGCGATCGCTATCAAAATTATTGGAAACCTGAAAACGCATGATTTTTAAAAAAAAAAAAAAAAATATGTGGTCAAAAATATATGTAGGTGATCCCAAAATAAAGCACATTTTGCTCTACCCTGCTTAGTTTTCGAGAAAAACGCAATTATAAGAAATTTTCATATAAAATTGGATTTTTTGTTTCGAGAAAAACGCATTTTTATGAAACTTTAATTATAGATGATTTAAAATTAAAGCCATTTTTTGCTCTGTCTTGCTTAGTTATATAAGATATGGTAGAAGACTTAAGTTGTTGAACCTGTTGAATATATACACGTTGAAGAACCCGAAGGAAATGAAGATATAGATCTTGTAAAGGACGTAGTTTTTAATAAGACATACAATATGTATAAGAACAGTTAAAATGATACAACTATTTACATTGTCTGTAATACAAAAATCTCCATCTGCGCCATATCTATAGTTGTATCACTTATAGTTTGATCGATAACATTCCAGGACTTTTCTATTGTTTTTAGCAAATTAATTTCTAGCCAAGAGACTCATTGGAAATGTGTATAAAAACCGAAATGAACTGTCACATCAGTTAATAATTGAAATATTCTGTAACACTAACCATTTGGAACGAGCAACAAATAAGGCATACATAAAAAGAGGAACAAATATATTAGGAATTTTTACTTTTATTTAACATAGAAAAGCAGCTTTACTTATAAAATAATTTATCACAAAGAATTATTTTCTTTTCATCGTAATAATCATAACTAGCAATGCTGTGGATTGGTAAAAGATGGTGTGCAAAACGCAATAACTTAGTTCTTTTTTGAGTTTTTCTAAAATACGTTTTCCTTACAACAAATCTCCGACTTTTCCTTTCTCAATAATTGTTGTTTTTGTATGCTATATATTAATTTATTAATCACTCGTATTGGCATTTTAAAGTTGGGTGCTGCCTGCAGCTGTATTTGATAAGCCATATTTGTATTTGAAGCCATAAAGTCTTGGAACAAATTAATTAGTAGGCCTTTTAGAACGATGCCATGGTGCACCATAAATAACACACTCATGTGTAAAACCAGTACCGAAAAACGCACCACCCGTGTGATGATTTTGGTGTATAAACATCAACACATTTTGGGCAATGTACTTTAACTATTGCCTCGCCAGGAATATCAGATAAACCCAATGGCTACATTGGTTGACTTTCGCAGTATACACCTGAACAATGTCCGAAATCTCCAGTTTGATATTTTTCAATAATTTGTGCAATGCGTTTGAACGGTAGTATAAAATGTATAACTCATACCACATTTTAATTTACAGCAGCGTTGCACAAAATACACGCCAAAAAATAAAAAAATAGCCATTGAACACACCCCATCATTTACATAGGCTACACAAAGAAGTGAATATATCTCGAATTTTACCTATTAATTTATGTATTATAATAAGAAAATAAAAATTTTATTAATTAAATAAATAATTCGAATTTTTCCAGAAACGTGCACGCAAATTTATTGCACGGAAAACTTTTTATATCCGCCTATGCCGTGCTCCATGGTACGAAGCTTAGTTTGTCTAAAAGGTGGGTCTGGCCAAAAATAAAGATTCCTAGTTTGTACAGAAACGTGCAGGCAAATTTATTGCATGGAAGACTTTTTATATCCGCCTATGCCTAAGCTTCAATTTGACATGCCGTGCCCCTTGGTACGGAGCTTAGCTTGTCCAAAAAGTGGGTTTGACCACAAAAATGAAGATTCCCAGTTTGTCCAGAAACGTGCTGGCAAATTTATTGCACGGAAGACTTTTTATATCCGCTTATGCCTAAGCTTTAATTTGACATGCCGTGCTCCATGGTACGAAGCTTAGTTTGTCCAAAAAGTGGGTCTGGCCAAAAATAAAGATTCCCAGTTTGTCTAGAAACGTGCTGGCAAATTTATTGCACGGAAGACTTTTTATATCCGCCTATGCCTAAGCTTCAATTTGACATGCGGTGCTCCATGGTACGAAGCTTAGTTTGTCCAAAAAGTGGGTCTGGCCAAAAATAAAGATTCCCAGTTTGTCCAGAAACGTGCTGGCAAATTTATTGCACGGAAGACTTTTTATATCCGCCTATGCCTAACCTTCAATTTGACATGCCGTGATCCATGGTACGAAGCTTAGTTTGTCTATAAGGTGGGTCTGGCCAAAAATAAAGATTCCCAGTTTGTCCAGAAACGTGCTGGCAAATTTATTGCACGGAAGACTTTTTATAATCGCCTATGCCTAAGCTTCAATTTGACATGCCGTGATCCATGGTACGAAGCTTAGTTTGTCTATAAGGTGGGTCTGGCCAAAAATAAAGATTCCCAGTTTGTCCAGAAACGTGCTGGCAAATTTATTGCACGGAAGACTTTTTATATCCGCCTATGCCTAAGCTTCAATTTGACATGCCGTGCTCCATGGTACGAAGCTTAGTTTGTCCAAAAAGTGGGTCTGGCCAAAAATAAAGATTCCCAGTTTGTCCAGAAACGTGCTGGCAAATTTATTGCACGGAAGACTTTTTATATCCGCCTATGCCTAAGCTTCAATTTGACATGCCGTGATCCATGGTACGAAGCTTAGTTTGTCTATAAGGTTGGTCTGGCCAAAAATAAAGATTCCCAGTTTGTCCAGAAACGTGCTGGCAAATTTATTGCAGGGAAGACTTTTTATATCCGCCTATGCCTAAGCTTCAATTTGACATGCCGTGCCCCTTGGTACGGAGCTTAGTTTGTCCAAAAAGTGGGTTTGACCACAAAAATGAAGATTCCCAGTTTGTCCAGAAACGTGCTTGCAAATTTATTGCACGGAAGACTTTTTATATCCGCCTTTGCCTAAGCTTCAATATGACATATCGTGCTCCATGGTACGACGCTCCATTGTGCTGGAAGCTTCCTTGGAGTATCCCGGTCCCAATAAATCCCAATAAAAAACAAGAATTTAGGTTCTATAAATGTTCTAATATTTATTTAAGTATTATTCCTGTTTAAATTAGTCATCCCAAACTGGAGAATCCACTCCCATAAGCAAATTCGAGGCTATTTTTTCGAGGCTATCGGCACGCACGTATCAATTTTTTGTTGTCATCTAATAGCTTTAAAAACAACTTTGAAATTTGTAATGCCACCATATTATTTGCATTAATGCCACCTGATATAGTGAAAATCAACTCTGTTTACATTTCAATTTGTGTGTTTTCACTCCTTCATTTTTTAAAATTTATATTTACAAGTGTTAAGTTTACGACAAAATTATTTTAATTTGAAAATTATGTAAAAAAAAATGTTTAAAAGATCCGCAAAGTAAAAATATTTATTTGCACTTAAAAATAATTTATATATTTTTTTTTTGCTTAGTTTGACACACATCAGCTGTTTTAACATACTTAGTCAGTGTTTGAAAGATTGTTGATCTGAGTTTAACAAGCGCAGCAGCAATACTCATGCTAAAAACTGCATAACTTTTCATTATAAATACGGCCGATAGTGTTTTAATGAATAACACTATGTGTTCCTTACACTTAGTGTTCAAAACGGTAAATGTGAATTTACATAAGTATTTGATATGCCACCAAAAACTAAAATATATAGACAAATTTAAACTTGTCTTCATATATACACAGGCATAAAGATACATCACGATATCAATATGTACCCAAAAGAAAATATGTGAAGCAAATAAAACTCGAGACTCTTCGTATATAGTCAATATACTTAGCAATATACTCAAAAAGAAATATTTCATAAAAAGTAGATACAGGAATAAGTAAAAATGTAATGAATATAAGGCAAACCGAAACTTAAAATAATAATTTTAACCTCTTCCCTTTTCAGTAAAAAAAATAGGATACCATAAAAATAGAAGAAAAAACAAAAATTGAACTGTACTGCAAATTTACTAAAAATAATAAGAATGTATGTCTGTTATCTTCACTTCGACATAGTAGCTAATGATATCATCGAATCCTAATTCTATGATAATCATGACTTACTACTCATGTCGTTGCGACATTAATAACAGTCATCCTTTCAGGTTTTCCTCTAATAGATATCACCGTTCACCTCCGTCGCACCCAATGACAGCATTGATTGACGCGATTGTCCCGTCCTTCAGGTTGTACGAGTTCTGAACGTTATGGGTTCAAAACCTTTTTCCTTCTTTTTGAGATAACTCGCATTCCTGACTTGGTAGTGCAGTTGCTGCAGTTGGTCCTAAATGGTCCTATTTCCTTTCACTTTACACAGCCTCACTGCTGCTGCTTTTTCGATATCTTTTTGGCTTAAGTGGGGTTTAGGAGCAGTGCCCCGATTAGTTTTAAATTTTCACCAGTTATAAAACATTTTATTGCTGTTCCAGGAAAATATTTTTTTTCGGCGGTCGAGCCTATTTGCCGAGTTATGGACATCCAAAGTTTTGACATTGACTTGTATATAACTTTGGTTTTTAGTATCGGATTTCAACAATATTTATATAATATTATTTTTAAATTTGAAATCCATTAACCCATTATGAACTTATTTAAAATTTTATATTTTTTTTTTTCTTAAATATGGAATTATCTCGTAAATAGTCACATATCATGTGTGTTTTTAAACTGAATAAAAGCTGGCTCCACTAGCTTCATTTCGATGTATATTTTGACCTCTTAACCCTTTCAAGACCGGATATATTATTATTTCTTTAAGGGAAATTAACCCATTAATAATATATTTTCATAATATTATGAAAAAAATCGCGCGATTTTTTCTGAAAAATTTTCGCATGTGGCGCTTCAAAAGAATACAACAAAATTTATATATACATATACAACAAACATAAAAATGTTCTTATTTGTAAAACTAAAACTTTTTTGGGAAATTAACCTAAAATTTATTATACTACTATTCTACTATTACTTATACCTATTATTATGAAGATTTTTTTTAGAAAAAATAGCGCAATTTTTTATTCAAAATTTTCGCCTATGGCGCTTCATTTCAACAATTACATTTCCAATCTCACATTATTGAAATATTTATTTTATAATTTATTATACTCTTATTTATCGCGCGATATTTTCTACATAATTTTCATAATAAGACGGATAAATAATAGTAAAATAATAGTATAATAAATTATGGGTTAGTTTCAAAAAAAAAAAAAAAAATAAATAGAGCTAAATAGGACATATTAAAAAAACTTAAAAGTGTAGGTAAAACCGCTAATATATCCAAATATGAAAGATACATACATCGAAATGAAGCTAGGAGACCCAGGTTTCATTAAGTTATTGTAAAGACCATTTTATGATATGGCGGAACTTTTTTTAAAAAAAAACTTAACAAATACAAAAACTGAAATAAGTTCATAATGGCTTAATGAATTTATAATTTAAAAATATCAAATAGAAGACACTCAAATAAGCTTTCAAATGATATACATGTTGTTGAAATCCGATACTAAATAACAAAGTTATAAATAAGTCAATGTCAAAACTTTGGATGTCCATAACTCGGCAAATAGGCTCGATCGCCGAAAAAAAAATATTTTCCTAGAATCACCCAAAAACCCCTTCATCCCCCCCCCCCCAAAAAAAAAATAAAAAAATCGAAGCGTTGCCCCTAAACTTCACTTGTTTCTCTTTTTTTATTTTCTTTATTCTTTTTTCTCTACCGGGTCACAAAATCTTTCTTTAGACGGAGCCACTTGTCGTCTCCCCTTCTTCCCACAATAAGCTAACCCTGCACCATTCACACCTGACAATGTTTTATTTATTACTTAAAACGATAAACAAGTCATGTTAAAAAATAACTACTTCACATGGCGCTGTGGTCAATTTCACTTAAAACTTTCCATTATTTGAAATTAAATTTTAGCTGAAATGCAAAACTACATAACTAAAAAAATTAAAATCGATTATTTGATTTATTATGATCCTTTTGATCAAAAGCCATATAAGATTGACTCATATAACGGTTTTATTTAAAAAAAAATCAAAAGGAAGCGCAGTTATTACATTACAGTATATTTTTAGGTTCTCCACAAAAAAATATTAAAACATAAAGATCGAAAATACTTGACAACTAAAGGTGTGTTTACCTATGTGTATTTTCCATATGTAAATTCAGTTTTACGATCCATACGTAATTGCGTGTGCGTGTCAAAATTGCCGTTTTACATACGATTCATAATTTTGGCGTTCAAACGTACATGTGTATTTCCGTATGAAATAACCTCTAAATGTAAACAACAGCTGATTTAATTTGTGAATTTACAAAAATTTATTGTTAAAAATAAAGTTATATATTTTATATATTTTTTAATTGTTAATTAATATTAAACAATTTATTTTTCTGTCTATATTAATCTTTATAATTTACTCTGTTTTTTCTTTCGCCACAAGCAGTGCTGTATTTTCATATGTTTGTCTTGCCAAAATAGGACCTGCTCTAATTGAAAAATTTACATATGTCTTGCAAAATGTGTTGTACATAAACAATGTTTGAAAGGGTTCACACTATGTGTACAAATTACACGTGCTAAAAAAATAAGAAAAACACGTACTGTGAACACAGCTTAAGGCTGTGTTTACACGCCGACTTTTGACGACGTCGTTTTTCATATTTCTCTTAACACTCATTTCTTTTTGCTTGTTACGTTTTATTCTTTTTCGTACTGTGAAGTGGCCACTTCAGTGAGATCAAGAATCGCTTACATTTTTATTTATTTTTTATTTAATATATGCATAATTTCTTTAAACTGAATATGTTTTAACTTAAAACTTTTAAATATTGATACGTTCTGCTATTTGATTAGTTATTCTAAACATTCCACTCTTAATAATTTAAATATTAAATAGGTTTTTGTATATAGTGTAAAAAATTATGATAAATTATTAAGTATAAAAAGATTAAATCTTATAATGAAATAACGTGAATAATATTTACCAAATAAATAAATTGAATTGAAAAATAAAAAAGATAAGAAGTTATCAAAAAATTTTCTAATAAGAGGACAATACAACATACAAATGGTGCAAATAAGTGGTTTAATAATGAACATCGTGTATTAAAAAGAGAAAACATTATAAAACAGCAAATCGCAAGGTATGAGAACACTGACGAAGCGTGGTCAAATTATAGATCGAAATGTATATAAAGTAAAAATTGAAAATGAGAAAAACAAATACATAAACAATAAAATAAATAATGCAAAAGACCAAAAAAAAAAAATTTGGAATGAAATTAAAAACTTATTATTTAAAAAGAAACAACCTGTGATAAAAAATGCGATATTTAAGCATATAGAATATAATGATAACAATCAGATAGCTGGGCATTTTAACAAATATTTTGTCAGTAGTATTAGATTAATAAGAGAATCGATTGAGAAAGTGCAATACGTTAACAACATAAAACCAATAACACACAAATTCAAATTTCGCGCAATAACGAATTTAGAACTTAGGGCCATAATAATGCAACTAAATAATAAACCAGACTATAACAAAATATCGAGAAAAATTATAATTGATAATTGGACAACGGGAAATATTTTGTTAAGTATAATAAACAATTCTTTAAAATATGGAGAGTTTCCGGAAAGTTGGAAGGAAACAATGATAATACCAATTGAGAAGATAGCAAACACAAAGAAATGCGAAGAATATCGTCCGATAAATACATTAAAAACGTGTGAAAAGATTTTAGAAAAAGTGGTAAAATACAATTAGAAAATTTATTGAGAAATTCTCGTTGTTATCAAAATATCAATCTGGGTTCAGAAGAAATTTTTCGTGTGAAATCGCAGTTAATTATGTCATAAATCGGTGGAATAAAATAGAAAAACATAATAAAATAATGGAAATTTTTGGAGCATTTGAGACCATAGACAGGGAAATAATGTTAAGGAAACTTTATATGTACGGAGTACAGAACACCGAGCTAAAATGGTTTAAATCATATTTAACGAATAGGAAACAAATTACAAAGGTTAATGGTATAAAATCCATTTCAATTGGAAATGAGTTCGGTGTTTCCGCAAGGATCAATATTGGGTGCACTATTATTTAGTATATATATAAATGATATGCCTAACATGTTAAAAAAAATGTGAAAGGAAGGAGATAACGAGAACCAATGCCAAAACAATATGACGCAGGATATAAAAAATATTAATATATGGTTAAAAATGAATAAACTTAAATTAAATGAACAGAAAATAAAAATAATAGAAATATATATGACTAGCAATGCAAACTTTATAATAAATGGTGAAATAATAGAAAAAGTGAGACAAATAAAATACCTCGCTTTTCATTATTGATAAGGAACTAAAATTCAACGATCACATAGAGTATATTTGTAATAAAATCGGTAAAAAAAAAAAATTGGTTGTTTCAAAAGAATTAGGAATAAAGTATCAACAATGACAAAAATAAATATGTATAATTCCATGATAAAACCACACTTGGAATATGGTTCGACAATTATATATACATGTTGTAGAGCAGCACAACTGGACAGACTACAAAAATTGCAAAATAAGGCAATGCAGACAATTCTAAGATGCAACAGATATACACCAATAGCTGTAATGTTAGATGCACTCAAGTGGATGAGTATAAAGCAAAGATTGGAATTAAATACTTTAATGTTTATATAAAAAATAAGAAATGGTAATGCGCCAGAATATTTAACGAGCAACTAAATTATGTAGGAGATGTACAGCCGTATAGACTAAGAAATGCCGAAAATTATAGAATACAACGAGTCGCCACAACGGCAATGCAGCGATAACTTTTCTACAAAGGACTTAAATTATATAACTTAATTCCAAATAATATACAAAATGAGAGAAATGAATGTGTCTTTAGAAGAGAATGTGTAAAATTTATTAGAAATAATGTGTTTTTATAGAGCTTAAATTGGAAATTAGACTATTTATTAAATATGTAAACATTGTGAACATTAAAAGTATTAAAAATACTGATAAATAAAATTAATAAATAATTCTAAAAACATAGTTCATACAGCTTATGTTGCAACAGAGCTTATTACCTCTAGCATATGCGGACCTATGCAGGGTGGATTTATTTATATTATTATTATATAGAAAAAAATTGAATGTAGATTAATTCGTATATTTTTTATATTTTTCTTAATGCGAAAAAAAAACTAAAGCATATTTAAAAAAAAAGACATGAAACTAAAAATCAACGTATGAATGCAATAGGTTTTTGGTACCAGCTTCAAAAGAGAATTAATCGTGGTGTCCCGGTCCCGGCTTGCACATGCAATTTTTCTTTCTGAAATTGTTTGAAATTATCTTTTAAACTTTCATCCGCGTCTACACACTGAAATTTTTGTATTGAAATTCAAGATATGTTCATGTTTATTTTATCATTTCATATGTTTATTTTATCATTTTATTTCATTAAAATTAACTTTATTTCAAACTATTGTCTTTCTTAACACAAACGAACATAAAAATGGTAGAAAACGTAAAATAACTTCACTTTGAAAATAGCAAAGCAAGAAACAAAAGAGAATTTCAGAGTACATGAAAGTATGTACCCCCTGCCATTCTTCTCTCCCGTCTCACCAATTAACTCAAGACTTTCAGCAAGAAAACTTTAATGTGTAAAGGTGCTATTACATGATGTGTTTTTTACATATGTACTGTCAAATTTTCCCACAACAAAAGTTGTACACATCGTGTGATACATATAAAACATTGTTTATGTACAATACATGAGGAAAGTCACATGTACATTTTTCAATTAGAACAGGTTCTATTTTTGCATGACAAACAAGTGAAAATACAACACTGCTTGTGGCGAAAGAAAAACAGAGTACATTTTAAAGATTAATATTGAAAGAAAAATAAATTGTTTAGTATTAATTAACAATTAAAAAATACATAACCTTTTTTTTAACAACAAATTTTTGTAAATTCACAAATTAATTCAGCTGTTGTTTACATTTAGAGGTTATGGTTATTTCATACGGAAATACATTTAGGGGTTATGTCATACGGAAATACATACCCACGTGTGATAGAAAAAATTATGAATCGTATGTAAAAGACAATTTTGACAGACATGAAGAATTTCATATGGATAAAAAAAGTGACAGTACATATGTAAAAAACATTTCGTGTAATAGCACCTTAAACACACACTAACATATGACACATAATTTTCTTATTAAAAGAATATTATCATTGATATTATCGTTTTGGTTAATTGACTGAAAAGTGAATGAATGATGAATTAATTAATTTCTCATGGTTCTAATTGGGTTAAGAACAGGTAAGCTAATATACTCAACAACTGAACACACCCTTTAAATATTAGCTTAAATTTAACACACTATTTGTAAATAATAAACAAACCTGCTCGGAAAGTATATTGTAAAAAGTTAGAAATAGTAATATAATAATTGAAATGGGTGCAAATGAAAATTCCAATCTTCAAAAATGTGGCGAAATATTATTGCACATAAAAAATATAAATAAAAAAACAAAAATTTACACTTTTCGATGTTCATATTGTGGTACAGATTGTGATCAATTAAAAAAGTTCTCCATACATCTTGAAGAGCAACATTTAAACCACTTTGCCGAGGAATTAGAAGAAGCGAAAATAACTGAACCAGAAATAAAACTTGAAGAAAATGTCGAAATTGAAGAAACAGGCTGTTTTAAGAAATATTTACGAAGTACACAGCTGAATGATAGCAATGATCCTTTAGAGACCGCACTACCAGCAGCCACAATCACAAACATGGACGAACTAGAGAATACTAAAGTAAAAGTCGAAACTCATCATGCAAAAATTGAAGACGGTGGTTTTATGGCTGACATGAATTGTGAAAGTTCTGTTAATGGCAGTGAGTTCGAGGAAGAATATTCTGAATATAAAAAGACAACTAAAAAAGGCAAAAATAAAAATTATACAAAAATCAAAATACTTAAAAAAGTAATATGCAAATATTAAGATTAAGTGAATATAAATTTCTAATTGATTTTAAATTGTTTTAGTCATACAGATCAGATGATAGCTCAAATGATTCAAAATATGCTGATTTTGAGGTAAATTTTATTTACAAAACTTAATTTATACCCAAATTGTATCTTTTGTTTTTTTACAATCTGAACAAATCCATATAATGCACAATTCATATTTGTCTGTTAGAAAAATCAGAAAAACGTATTATCAAAACTATAACTTCGATGGAAGATTTACAGTCAAGGACATAGAAATAGGACACTTCATTGCACTAATATGTTTCTTAAATTATTTCACTATAGTACCTAGATATTTAAACTTGTTTTTTAATTATAAGAAATTCCAATCTAGTAGTCAGTCAGATTATAAAAAAAAATCTAAAATATTTTTTTTAAAAATATTTTTTTTACACCATTTTATTTTGCAATCTTATCTTTTAAAATATGTATATAAGTAATTAAACTATAATAAAAAAGGCATGCAGAGGAAGCAGCCATTGTTGCATCTCTATATTAGTGTTATATCATTTTAGATTATTTTGTAACAATTAGCTATGTTAGCGGAAACCACCTTAGTCTTCTTTGGGTAGAAGATATATGCAACAGAATTGCAGCTAAGGTATTTGGATGCTGTGATAGGCGGTGTGAATAGCGTTCGTTACTTGTATTGATCTCTTCTTGCACTGTTGAAATAAAGAAGTCGTTATGTAGTATGTTGTTTATTACAAAAGTTGGCGCGTTTGAGATTATGCGTAAGCTTTTTGCGGCAGACCCCCAAATTTGTATACCATATGTCCATATGGGCTTAATAATGGTTTTGTATATGAGTAACTTATTGACTATGGAAAGTTTTGAGGTTCTTCCTATGAGCCAGTACAAAGAGGTTAGTTTTATACCAAGTTGTTTGCGTTTGGTGAAATTATGTTTCTGCCATGTGAGCCGCCTATCTAAGTGGATTCCTAGGTATTTAGTGTTGTTGGATTGAGTAAGGGTATCAGCTCCCATCATTACATTAGGACAATTGTGTTTTCTTAAGGTAAAAGTTACATAAATTAATTTACTTGGGTTAGCTTTCTTTCTCAACGTTTCGAGCCATTTGCGAATTTAATTGAGGTGTTCTTGAAGGTTTATTGACGCAGTTATATGGTTTTGATTGCTGCGGCATCAGCAAAAGTTGCAATGGTATAAAGAATGCCTTGTGGTACACCGGATTGTATTTTATGCAGCTGCGTAGTTTCGTCATTGAACTTGACTAGAAAATATCTATCTTCCAAATACGACTTCAGTAGTTCGAAATAAGGATATGGCAATTGTTTTTTTAACTTGTGTAAAAGGCCTGCGTGCCACACTTTATCGAAAGCCTGCGTAATGGCTAAAATTACAGCTGAAAATATAGTTTCTTTTCCAATGCTGTTCTTATTAACTTAACAACTCTGTGAGCTTGTTCAACAGTAAAATGTTGTTCTCTAAAGCCAAATTGATGGCTTGGGATGAGTTGATTTGCTTGATGGATATGTTTTAGTCTGATTAGTAGCAGTTTTTCATATATTTTGCTTAGAACTGGCAGAAGACTTATTGGTATGTACGACGTTACTTCTTCAGGTGGTTTATCAGGCTTTGGAATTAATATTATTTGGGCAACTAAGTTGGGGTATGAATATGAGAGTTAAATACTTTAATCCGAGTAAAGGCAATTCTTTTAAAACTTTAACGGGAGATTTTATTTTATTTGATTGTTGCTGTATTAATTTTTCTAGCTTTTTGTAAGAGAAAGGCTTAATGGGAAAATCCATTTGACCAGGAGAGTCTAAATTCACATATTTTTGAATCATCAATTCGTATCGACGCACTGTATGGTTGAAAAATGTCTGACAAGTGAGTAGCAAATAATTCAGCTTTTTATACCCTCCACTCCAGTGTGCAGAGGGTATATATAAGTTTGTCATTTCGTTTGTAATAATTAGAAAAAAAATTTTGGACCCCATAATATATATATATTTGTGATCCTTATAACAAACGGAGTTGATATAGCGATGTCCGTCTGTCCGTCTGTGGAAATCACGATGACGGCATCAATCGGGCAGCTAGGGTGCTCGTTGACATAAAAAATTAACATCCTGAAAAGCTTGCTATTTAAAATCGTCCACATCGGTCGATTAGGGCCCGAAATTTGAATGAAGAACTAAAAAAAGTCTTATAATTTTCTATGTTGTTCTTGTCACGATCACGCCCTCAATAGTGCAGCTACAGTGATTATTTCCAGTGAGAAATTCAGGGGAAGATTTCTATTTCAAAATCATTAAAATCGGTGGAACAGGTCCAGGGAAATCTCTGAAAAAGTAAAAAAAAAATGAAAAATATGATGTTTCTATATTGTTCTTGTTATTCTAAATGTTGTGTTGTTGTCATAGCTGGAATTGTTGTTTTTGTGGTCGTTGTGGCAATAATATAATAAAAACTGACCCTTTGTACATTTTTTTATTAACTATGGTAAAAAAATTTAAAAGTTTCCATTGTTTTGGCATCACTAAAAAAATTTGTTAGATCATTTCTGTTATTACCACGAGACTGCCTGCAAAATTTCAGATCGAATGGGTCACGGGAAAGGGGTTAAAATCGATCCAAAATTTTTTCGACAAGCAGACACTACGAGTTAATATAAAGGGAGTAAAAATTCACCAACATCTAAAGCAAATATTGCTAAAATACCTAGTTGTTAATAAAAAAAAAACAATGTAAATTTAGCAAAAACAAATTATATGTATAAATTTATTTAAAGAGAAAAACACAAAAATAACGTTTGATGTTGTATTTTTTGTGTGTAATATTTACATATACATACATAAACTTATAAAATAATACAAATAATATACATATGTATATTCTATATATGTATATCCATAACAACTGCATGTTAGAAATAAATCGGTATATTATTTTATTTACATAAAATTCTGCAATATTTTGTTGTGGGGAAAAACATTTCTTTTGCATTAACAGAGTGTCACTTCATTTAACTCAGCGTGACTATGCCGCAGTAGATGGCGCCACAATTTTTGTTCTAATTAGCTTTGCAATAGTTAGTTTAGTCAATATTTTCGACTAGATATCATACAGAACAATGTTAAGAGTATACACGGGCTGGTCTTTTATTTCATAAGATTGGCATATTCATCAATGAGTTTTTTGCTTTCAAAACAGTTCTACATAGTTATATAGAATTATTATTCTGCTTTACCTACAAAATATCTGATTGCGATTACATCTAATTTTTAAAAATTGTTTATAATTATTAAGCATTATTATTCACATAAATACAAAATTGCACTTTTTAAATTTTCCATTTAAATTTTAGAATATATTAATTCTAAAAACTGTAATTAAAATTTCAAATTATATATTAGAAAATATTAATTGAATTTCAGAAAATCATATCAAAACGTCGGAAATAATTTTAAATTTAGAAGACATCAATTGTATCTTTAATATATAAACTTTATTCGTTAAACACAAACTGAAATTCCAAAAAAAACACCAAATATGTTTACATTTAAAAAATGTTTACATTTAAAAAAATATTGGCATTGGCATAATAGATTTTCAGTAACTTCTTTTAACGCTAGTCGAATCGTTAAAAAAAGGAAATAGCAAAATTATCAGTAAAATTTTTAAAGTCAGCTGTTGTTGTTATCTAAACGACAACCGTTTTTGTGTTGTTTATTCAATCGATAAAATAAAATAGTGAAAATATTTTGCTTTTATTAAATATTTTATTATTATATAAATAAAAAAATTAAATAGCATATTCAATTCATTATTTCATTTTCAAATAAATAAAAAGAAATATTAAGAAAAAAAATAAAGATATTAAACATAAAATCATCCTGTCAAACACGAAGTAATTTGTTTTTTTCTATTCTTCTTTGTGTTTTTCGCTTATTTTGACAGAAATGCCACTCGTTTACAATTTAAATAAATAGAAAAATAGATTTGTCGACTATCGTTAAGATGTATGTACTTAGTGAATCACTTAATCTTTAGTGCAAACAACAATAGCTGTCGATATATTTTGCGATTGTCGGATCGTTGAAATTTACAGAATCGGACTACAGAAAACATTAATTTAAATTCAATGAATTTTAGAAAACCTCAAATGATATTTAAGAATTGCGAACATAAAAATTGTTACATAAATAAACGCAATTTGATGAGAATGTTCTTTATACATATATTATTTTTCACAATTCTTTTTTGGATGAATATTTGAAGTTTTTCAGAAAATAAAGATAACAAATTATTTTATTTAAAATGTTTGGGACATTTGGTTTTTTGTGTTTGGCATCCCTAATTTGATTATTTATTATTATAAATTTATTCTCTATGTTTTCCAAATATGGCAAAATTTTAATAAAAAGCTCTTTTTTGGTTATTATTTTGTTACTCCATCCGACCTATATGGCCACAATGAAGAAATATTTGGCCAATTAAAAGAAACTATACAGCCATCTCCAATTAGCACGATTTAATGCATATAGCAAACCTACACAACCATTACCTTTGCAATGGAGGTTAGGGCGAGCTATTTAATTAGCAAAAACTAAATTAAACGAGAAGTTTTGTCATATAACCGGAAACGCGTGCATGCACAATGACCAAAAAAACAAACACCGAAATAAATTCGAAATAATAGAAAAGACGAAAACCAACCCAAAGAATTTGCTGAAATAATTTGGTATTAAGTTTAACAAATTGTTTACTTTTTACAATATTTTGTTTACATTTATTATCAATACTCCAACCGAGGTGGAGGGTATCAAAGATTCGGCACAGCCGAATTTAACACTCTTACTTGTTCAATATTGGTTTTTGCCCATAAACCATTTAATTTTTTTAATGGAGGTATTCGAGTTATAGCCCTATCAAAGCTTTTAGCTGCTTTCCATAGAGAGTAATTTGTTGCATCTGTCGGTGTGAGATTTGAAACATAATTTTCAAACTCGTTTTTCTTTGTACATATTTGGGATATTTCCCCAAACTGGATTAATTATTAAAAAATAAATAACCTACACCTAAAGTTTGATCTAACTAATTGTATTCCCTTTTCAAGTTTAATTTGCTTAGTCTGAGTTCACACAAGGCAACTTTTGTTGCGCAATTCTTGAGTTTGTAGGAAGAGGGGTGCGGAGTTGGTTGTACTCGGCAACTCGTTTTGTTGTGCAATTCGTAATTATAAACACGAATTTATCTGCAGCTTATTATTTGACATTTCTTTTTATTCTTTTATTCTTTGCTTCGCTGTGGAAAATTATTATTTCATTTAATTTATTTTTTTATTATTTCATTTTTTCTTTGACTTCAATTTTTTCACACAAATAGATTTTTCACTTTGGACCAATAATAAATTCTTTTTACACAAGCTAATAAAGTGAACTGTCAAAAATGTAAATTTCTCTGTGTGAACATTAAGGCAACTTTAAAAGAGAATTGAAAAAAAGTTGCGCAACAAAAATTGCCTTGTGTGAACTCAGACTTACGTGAAATTACAACTAACTGTTATTTATGTGGGTACATATATACGCATGCATATGCATATACACAACAATTTACATAGTAACTGCTGTCGATCAACTGAAGTTATTTTTGTTCTTTAATGATAAATAGAAGTCATTCGATTTTTAACAACTGCAAGTGGCAATCACTTTGTTTAAAAATATTAAAATATTAAATTAATTATAAAATTAAGATGAATAAAAAAAAATAATTAAATAAAAATAAATAAAATTCTCCTACATTTAAATGGTGCCGAAACCAGGGAACCTTTAGATCAGCTAAAGAATAACCCCTATAACTTTTGAAAAGAATTTACTGCCATCTTGTCTATGGTATATACACCGACGTACAGTCTGTACTACTTGTTTTTGACGAATTTCTAAGTTCTAAGTATCATGACATCATCTGATGCAGCCATTGAAGACCAGAAGAGGATCTTCAAACATATTGAGGATGTGGCCGCGGCCTTCAATGCTAAACCTAAAGTACTAACGGGTGATTTTTTAAGAGCTTGATAACTTTTTTTAAAAAAAAAACGCATAAAATTTGCAAAATCTCATCGGTTCTTTATTTGAAACGTTAGATTGTTCCATGAATTTACTTTTTGAAGATAATTTCATTTAAATGTTGACCGCGGCTGCGTCTTAGGTGGTCCATTCGGAAAGTCCAATTTTGGGCAACTTTTTCGAGCATTTCGGCCGGAATAGCCCGAATTTCTTCGGAAATGTTGTCTTCCAAAGCTGGAATAGTTGCTGGCTTATTTCTGTAGACTTTAGACTTGACGTAGCCCCACAAAAAATAGTCTAAAGGCGTCAAATCGCATGATCTTGGTGGCCAACTTACCGGTCCATTTCTTGAGATGAATTGTTCTCCGAAGTTTTCCCTCAAAATGGCCATAGAATCGCGAGCTGTGTGGCATGTAGCGCCATCTTGTTGAAACCACATGTCAACCAAGTTCAGTTCTTCCATTTTTGGCAACAAAAAGTTTGTTAGCATCGAACGATAGCGATCGCCATTCACCGTAACGTTGCGTCCAACAGCATCTTTGAAAAAATACGGTCCAATGATTCCACCAGCGTACAAACCACACCAAACAGTGCATTTTTCGGAATGCATGGGCAGTTCTTGAACGGCTTCTGGTTGCTCTTCACTCCAAATACGGCAATTTTGCTTATTTACGAAGCCATTCAACCAGAAATGAGCCTCATCGCTGAACAAAATTTGTCGATAAAAAAGCGGATTTTCTGCCAACTTTTCTAGGGCCCATTCACTGAAAATTAGACGTTGTGGCAGATCGTTCGGCTTCAGTTCTTGCACGAGCTGTATTTTATACGGTTTTACACCAAGATCTTTGCGTAAAATCTTCCATGTGGTCGAATAACACAAACCCAATTGCTGCGAACGGCGACGAATCGACATTTCACGGTCTTCAGTAACACTCTCAGAAACAGACGCAATATTCTCTTCTGTACGCACTGTACGCATTCGTGTGGTTGGTTTAATGTCCAATAAAGTAAACTGAGTGCGAAACTTGGTCACAATCGCATTAATTGTTTGCTCACTTGGTCGATTATGTAGACCATAAATCGGACGTAAAGCGCGAAACACATTTCGAACCGAACACTGATTTTGGTAATAAAATTCAATGATTTGCAAGCGTTGCTCGTTAGTAAGTCTATTCATGATGAAATGTCAAAGCATACTGAGCATCTTTCTCTTTGACACCATGTCTGAAATCCCACGTGATCTGTCAAATACTAATGCATGAAAATCCTAACCTCAAAAAAATCACCCGTTATTTCTAAAGGTTATGTCCAAACTATTCTGGAAGAATTGGAGTGTAACTTTAGAATCTTCGAGGATGGTCATGATCAGCTAATGGAGAATTTTTGTGAAAATTCAATTGTCGAATACGATGTGCCTAACATAACTACAGATACATATTACAAGTGCTACGACTTGTATATTTCTTTAAAATCTAATCTTCTTGATATTAATTTTGAATTTGATTCTCCACAGACTCCAACCGTCCACGCAAGCACCTTTTCAGCCACAAGCCGAAATGAATCATTCTGCGCTTGGGCCAGACTACCGAAAATTGATTTGCCTACCTTTTCAGGAGATTATCTCGAATGGATTTCATATCGTGATATGTTCAATTCGCTTCTACATCAAAATAATTCTCTCACAATGGTACAAAAAATGTTCGTGTACGGGTACACCGCTTAGTATGGTAAATGAATATCAGCATCACCTCTGCCGAAATTGTTTAAATTCTGGACACATGCAATCGGCTTGTAGACTCAGCTCTAGATGTCACATTTGCCGCGAACCTCATCATACTATACTCCATAACGAATTCAAGACAAATAATGCGCCAACTTCTGAAATTCATAATACTACTGTTAATCAAACATTCCAGCCACCTCCAAGAACATCCAAACCAGATGCTGCCTCTGTAAGTACAAATGTGTCTAATCTTAATGCAAAAAATATTAACCCTGCATTGCTACCTACTGTGAAAGTTGTCATAAAAACGAAAAATAAAATGTTTGTCGTCAAAGCTCTAGTAGTTCAGGGATCTCAATTCTCATTCATTTCTGAACAGCTTTCCCAGCTACTACCTTTTCCAAAATATAAAACACGATTTGACGTAACTGGTATTGGGGGAAATCGAGCCATCACCGTGAAGAAATCCACTAGATTTATCATAAACTCTATATACAAAGATTTTTAACTACCGATTATGGCTCTTGTTGTCCCTAGTGTCACATCATATATTCCTGCAAAAATAATTACACAACATATTCCAGATCTTTCAGAATTCTTTCTTGCGGATCCAGACTACCTCTCACCACAAAAAATTGATCTCCTCCTTGGAAATGACGTATATGGCGATCTGAAAACAGTTTCTTACTGCAAGAAACATATTTTGGTTGGATGATATCAGGGTCTGACGGTCACACAATATTTCCACACAAATTTCAGCAAATTTTTGCTCTTTAGACGAGCAACTACGTATGTTTTGGGAACAAGAGGAACTTTTGGATACGAAACCATTATCAAATGAAGGAGAACTCTGCGAGAGACTATTTACCGATAAACACTATCGCGATGAAACTGGTCAAGATCTACCAACATTTTCCCACACGAACTACAATGCTATGAAACGATTGAAGCAGTTGGAATCGTCATTTCAACAAAAAAACAAAATTTGCAGAAGAATATAAAATTCAAATATATAATTCATGCTGGAATACGAAACGCTTAATCATATGGTCAAACTTGGTGAGGACCCTCGAGCTATACCTCGAAATGCATATTTCTTTCCACATCATGGCGTATTCAGAGAAGGTAGTATAACAACAAAACTTCGGGTTGTTTTTTATAGTGGAAACCATAAACCTCCACAGTCATCGATAAACGACGAACTTTCAGTCGGACCTGCATTACAAAATGATTTGCCGACAATAATCACTCGATGGCGAAGACACTGCATTGGTTTTAGTGCCGACTTGGAAAAAATGTTTAGGCAAATAAATGTCTGTCCTGAACATTAGCCGTTCCAATGTATACTTTGCAGAGATTTCATGAACAAAATTTGTGTCTACACTCTACGTACAGTCACTTACGGTACTACGTCTGCACCCTACTTAGCTATTAGAGTGCTAAAGCAGCTTGCAACAGACGAAGATAAGCACTTTCCGGAAGCTAGCCAAATTCTTCCAACAGACACATATGTTGATGATGTCATGTCTGGGGCAGACACCCCACAAGAGGCACTAAATTTACAAAACCAACTTTTTAATCTTTTGAAATCTGGAGGATTCCACTTAAGAAAATGGAATTCTAACTCCACTGAACTCATGGAGAGTATACCTACGGAAGATCGTGAAACACACAATTTATTTTCTATCCATGAACCAAAAATGTCGAAAGCACTGGGAATCAACTGGAATATTAACGAATATAAATTGTGCTTTACCATAAATTTTAATTTTTCTGATCAGATAACTAAAAGCAGTCTTCTTTCAGATGCCTCAAAATTATTTGATGCTCTAGGTTGGATTAGCTCTACAACAATAATTGCAAAAAATTATGTTTCAACAGCTTTGGGAACTTAAACTTGATTGGAAAGACACCTTACCAAATGATATTCAACAAGAATGGATACAATATAGAGCAAAATTGAAATATCTGGAAGAGATTCGAATTCCACGATGGATTGGTTATAGACCAACTTCATCCAAAATTGACCCACACGCATTCAGCGATGCTTCAACATTAGCGTATGCAGCAGTCGTTTATGCAAGAATCACTACAGAATATGGTGAGATAATAATAAATTTACTGCAAGCAAAAACCAAAGTCGTTCCCCTGAAAAGTGAAACAATTCCTCGACTGGAATTAACTGCGGCTAGACTACTGGCAAAATTAGTTGCTAAAATAAAAGCAAGCGTAGAATTCAACATTAACAGCATCGTATACTGGACGGATAGTACCATCGTTCTTGCGTGGCTGAAAAATAACTCAACACGGTTGGAGTTCTACGTGACAAATCGAGTAGCACAAATTCAACGTCTAACTGATGTAAATAACTGGAGATATGTTCCAACTAAAGATAACCCTGCTGACTGCGCATCGTTTGCTGCCCGAACAATTAATTCATCACACTCTTTGGTGGAATGGCCCACTTTGGCTGCAAAATAGCTCTGACCTTTGGCCAACTTCACCTAATGAAGTCCATCAGAAATAAATATATAATAACGTAGCTGTTCATCACACAAAAACCACAATAAACTTGACTTTTCACACAAAAATTCTCTAATCTGGCTACGATGGTGCGTGCGACATCATATATTCTACGTTTCTACAACAACATTAAATGGCAATCAACAGAAGGCATCAAAACTTATGAGCTGAAGAGAGCACTTCAATTGCTCATCAAACTGACACAATCTGTGTCATTTCATGAAGAAATCAGCTGTCTTAAACTGGGACAGCTCTTTCCAAACCAAAGCAACATTGCCAAATTATCCCCATTTTTGGATGAAAAGAATATTCTACGAGTTGGTGGCAGATTTTCGAATGCATCAATACCCTATAAAATTAAACACGCAATTTTGTTGTCGAAACAAAATCCCATATCTTTTCTTTTATTTGCAGATGCCCATATGAAAAATTTTCATGGTAGCCTCCAGCTTATGCAGTCCTATGTATCACGCAACTATTGGATCGTATCAGCAAGAAACCTGGCAAAACGTGTGCAACGTCAATGTGTCGTTGGTTTGAAGTAGAAAGCACAAACTTGTCAGCAACTAAAGGGCAACCTGCTGTCAGTACGTCTTCAACCAACCCGAACATTTAAGCATAGTGGACTAGACTATGCTGGTCCAATAAATATCAAAACTTCTACACTAAGGACTGCATCAACATCCAAGGGCTACATCTGCCTTTTTATCTGTATGTGCACCAAAGCGATACACCTAGAAGCGGTTACGAGTCTAAAAGTTGACTCATTTCTAGCCGCACTCCGACGCTTTACCTCTAGGAGGGGTCTATGTACAGATCTCTATTCTGATCGTGGAACAAATTTCGTGGGTGCCAACAAAGAATTTCGAGTCCTCTATCAGCGAAATAAATCATCGATGCCAGAGCATCTTATGGAAACTTTAGCAAATCAAGGCACTACATGGCACTTTATTCCCCCCGCTTCACCCCACTCTGGCGGCGTATGGGAGTGAAGTCAACAAAGCATCACTTGCGACGCATTATGAAGGAACGAACACTCACTTATGAAGAACTTAGCACACTTTTGGCACACATAGAATGCTATCTTAATTCCAGGCCCTTATGCACCCGCTCATTTCCTTATTGGCGAGGCCACCAATTGCATCCCTGAAGATGACCTACTCGATGTAAATATTGATCGCTTAAGCCGCTGGAAACTGGTCGAACGCCTCAAGCAAAATTTCTGGGACCGCTGGAACAAAGAATATTTATGCCGTTTTCAATCTCGTCCAAAATGGAACAAAGTAAAGCGAAATATAAAAATTGGCGATATAGTCCTCCTCCTCCACGAACGAAGTGTTCCTGGTCAATGGCCACTTGCCAAAGTGGAAGAAATACATCCTGGCCCAGATGATTTGGTACGAGTTGTTACACTCTACTGCAATGGCAAATAAATTAAGCGTCCAATATCAAAAATATGTTTCCTGCCGTCCACCGACGCCCACCAAAACAAAAAGGAACAAATGTCGCCAATATATGAGCAGTTTCTAGGCGCGGGAGAATGTTTGGGATATTTCCCCAAACTGGATTAATTATTAAAAAATAAATAACCTACACCGCTAACCCTACCTAAAGTTTGGCTCCATATTACGGTAAACATAGCACCAAACAATACATCCATGGAAAACCTATTCGATACGGACATAAATTTTGGGTTGGAGCTATGGTTTGAACCGTATCAGGGTGCTGGCACTTTTGTTGATAACAAATATAAAGAAACAGGTCTTGGTTCTAGTGTTGTACTGTCTTATGCAGATGTTTTGAAAAAAAGAAATATGAACGAAGTACATCATTACTTTGACAATTTATTTACTTCGTTGCCATTATTGGAAGAACTTAAAGTTCGGGGCTTTATTGTTACTGGGACGATTCGAGAGAACCGGCTTGTAAATTGCCCTTTACCAAAAAAAAAGTTGTTGCCAAGAAAGAGAGAGGTTGGTGTGAGTATCAGTCTTCTAATGGAATATTAGTATGCTGTTATAATGATAATAATGTTGTAAATATATCTTCATCACTTCATGGAGTGGAGCCTTCACATTCAAGATCTCTTTGGTCCAGGAAAGAAAAAAAAATATGTAACATTGAAGCAGCCGGATATTATTTATAACTATAAGCATTATATGGGCGGAGTGGAGCGCGCCGATCAAAATATAAGCCTGTATAGAGTCAAAGTACGCGGAAAAAAGTGATACTTTCCAATTTTCGCCCATTGCCTGGATTTAGCGGAGCAAAATGAGTGGCAATTGCATAAACAAATTGGCGGGAAACTGGATCACTTAGCGTTCAGACGTATACTGGCAACGAGTATTTTGTCAAATTATGTAAAGTCGTCTACTAAGAAAGGAGCTACTTCCAGTCTTTCAAGAGAAGTAAGATTTGACCGAATAGACCACCTGTTGGACGAAATTCCACGGAACTCCGACGGAAAAATAAAGCAGCTTACTTGCAAACAGTGCCCCAAAAAATGCTCGACAATGTGTACTAAATGTGATGTACCTTTACATGCATGCAAGTGCAATGTATTTTACCATACTGGTGGATAATTATACAAAATAAACTTTATTTTTTATGCTCTCTCACTGTTTTTTTTTTATCTATATAATTAATTTTATACTCTGAGTTCTCTTTCTTTTTAGTTCACAAATAAATTAACAGATAAATAAAAAACAGAAAATTTAATTTTTGTTTTGTTTTTAAGTTATGCATTTTCCTGGTACTACATGTAGTATGGGCGAAAAAAGTGGGAGGGGAGATGATAATATTTGGTTTATTGATTTCAAATACTTTTATGCGACATATAGTTCATATAAACCAAATTTGAACAATTTCTGTCCATTAATAGCCTCATAGGATTATCTGGGTTAAAAATATTAAAATAATTCTTTGTGTAAACATTAAAATAAAATTAATTTTAGTAAAATTAAGATGAATAAAAAAAATTAATTAAATAAAAATAAATAAAATTCTCTTACAGTACATCTAGTGCATGTTATAGCTCTTTTCAAGCTTTGTTTAGTTTTTTTTATCTTTCGGATGTTTTGTATTTTGGCAAATTTTCCTTAATTGCCGTTTATCGGAGATCTTTTTTGAAATCGGTTTTTTGTTTTTGAGGTCTCTGTTTAAAGAGTGGAATACCATGCTGACTGTTGGACTGTTGTTGTAAAAATATGAAGTGCGTCTTCTATTTCATGACGGTTTTTAAGGGAAATATCTAATTGTAAGCTATTGTTACAACATTCTTAAATAAATTCCAATTTGTTTTTCTCGAGTGTAGAAAAGGAGGTGATAAGTTTTATATCTGATGGCCAATAAGTTGGTTCTCCAGTTGATAAATGTTGAAGATTTGTAGTTTTAATTACATCGAAGTGTTCTTTTCCTCTGGGATTACGTAGTCTAGAACCCCATTGTTGATTTTTTGCGTTAAAATCGCCACTAGGGCCAAGACTTGAGAAGAAGTGCTTAAACTTTTCCTTTGTTATCGTGCAAGAAGGGAGACAGTATATGTAGGCTATATTGATTGGATCATGTTTACTCAGAATACTGATTGCATTCGATTGGATAAATGCTTTGCAATAATATTTTAATAGTTCATGTTTTATATTACTTTTGATTATAATTGCTGTTCCACCTCTTGCATTACCGGCGGGGTAATTTGTAGTATAAATTGTGTAACCTTGCATTCTAACAAAGCTTTTATTGGTGAAATGTGTTTTCGATATTAACATAGTGTCAATATTGTTTTCAGAAATAAATGATCTTAATTCTAATATATGGTGTATTAAACCATTTGCATTCCATACTGCTATATTTAAAAGATTATACATTTGATGTTTTATTAATAAAGGCTGTTAATAGATTGAGTATAGTACTCATTTGTTGAATAAGAGTTTTCATCATTGACTTGAGCTCATTCATATCACTATTTTCAAGAAACGACTGAGTATTTTGGGTTACAGGGTGTGTTCGCGATTACTCTGACATATGTTTGATGGGTTGACTTGACTTGGTTCTGCTGTTTTTGAGTGATGGGTAAATTTTGTTGCTTGATCTTGAGCTGTTGGTTGTGGCTGTTCTTTATTTTGTCGAATTGGCAACTCTGAGAGAATAAACAAGCAAAATATCAAAGCTCCGTAAAAATAAATAAAAATAATAATAAAGTGTTTTTAAAATAGATAGTGACTATTAAAAAACATAAAATAAACAAAAATTAACAAGTGAAAATAAAGAAATAAAAAAATAGTAAAATAAAAATATTAAGTGAAGGCAAAACTGGTGTATTGAGATATGGCTGAATCCAGCAAATGCAGATCAGCAATTAGGGGTGAAAGTGGTATTAGATGCAATGGTGTATGCGATAAAGTTTATCACCTTACAAAAAAATGTGCCGGTATAGATCAATACTCGGCAAAGATTATTGATGAAGCAAATTTTATAAAATTTATCTGCGATGATTGCATGCAATATATCCAAAATGTAGACCTTGTTTTAAGGGAAATTCAAGATAGCGTCAATAAAAACAAGCAAACATTATTGGAATAAAAACATGAATTTGAGGACTCATTAAAAAAGAATGAAGTTGAAATAAAATCATTATTGGAAGCAATTGAAAAACGCTATGATGATAGATTTAAGAAAATAGATAATATACAAAAACTTTGTGAAAAAAATGTGCAAGAAGTAAAAAACTTATACGGAAATGTAAATCAAATGGAAAATAAAAATAAAGATATGTATAACGCAATTGAGAAAAATAATATGATAATTTGTAATGAAGTAAAAAGAGCGGTCAAAGATACAAACGTCAAAACAAAAATTTCATACGCGAAAACAGTTTCAAATAACATAGTGATACCAGATGTTTCAAAAAATGTCCCCTTAGTTATAAAACCTAGAGAAAAGCAAAGTGCAGAAAAAACAAAAGCGGAATTAAACAAAAAAGTGGATCAAATTAATTTTAAAATAAAAAATGTTGAAAATGGAAAAATTGGCACAGAAAAAACAAAAGCGGAATTAACAAAAAAGTGGATCCAATTAATTTTAAAATAAAAAATGTTGAAAATGGAAAAATTGGTTATTCAAAGCGAAACTATTGAAGAACGAGATAAAATTTAGGAGGCAATACAAAATGAAATAAGTGAAAATTATGAAATAAAAGTTCCAAAAAAGATCGATATGAAAATTATTATAACTGATATTAATTTTAAAATACCTGAAGAAGAATTAATAGACAAAATAAAAAAACAAAATGAAAAAATGAAAAATTGTGAAATGGAATTAGTAAAAATATTTGAAACAAAAAGATATAATAGAACAATATATAATGCAAAAATAAAAATTGATATTGAGTCGTATCCAAAAATCATAGCAGGTCAGATGCTTAATGTTGGATGGTATAGATGTAGAGTTTTCGATGGTACAAATATAATACAGTGTTTTAAATGTCAAGGATATAATCATAAATCGTCGGAATGCAAAAAGAAATATGTTACAAGTGCCATGGAAAACATAAGAGTAAAGATTGTAAAAAGTTAATAATAATGAAATGTGTTAACTGTATAATTGAAAATAGAAGACTTAACTTACGACTTGATGAAAACCATGCCACCAATAACCGGGAATGTCCGGTATATCAAAATAAACTTAGTGTAAGAAAGAGAAGAATAGGTTTAACAACCTAACAATCAAAGAAAATACATGGAATATATACTAACATTCAAGGACTAATAAACACCTTTAATCAACTGGAAGTTATTACTGAAACCGTTAAACCAGATTTCATAATTCTGACTGAAACCCATTTGACTAAGAAAATAGATGAAAATGAGATTGAAATAAAACAATATGACCATTATATAACATTATCAAATTCATCTAAAACTGGCGGAGTAATTATTTATTTCAAAAAGCAATGGAATTTAAATAAAATTAAAGACAATGTTAATGACTCAAATTACTGGATTAGTGCATATATGGAAAAATGTGTAAAAACTTCTTTTATAATAGTAATAGTATATAGATCACCGAGCAGTCATAAAGCGGAATTTTGTGAAGCGTTTCAAGAATTTTTAGAAGAAATATGTGAAAAAAAATGCGATATTATAATAGCTGGAGATTTCAACATAGATTGGTTTAAAGATTTTTATAAAAATAAATTGGAAAGTATACTAAATGATAATGGCTTAAAGCAAATAATGAATGAATATACTAGAATAACACAAAACTCAAAAACCTTAATAGACTATATTATAACAAATAATGAAATGATTTCGGCAAAAAATAATACAAATAATAAAATAGCGGATCATGAATCCATAGACATTTTTATTGAATACGAAAGTATACACCGGGAAACACAAACTAAAGAAATAGTAATTTTTAAATATAATAAAAATAATTTTAATAATGAACTAAGTGCAATACTACAATGTAATGAAATAAATGATTTGAATGGTTATGTCAACAATTTTTATACCTGTTTAGAAAATATAATAAAAAAGTTAACTATTAAAAGAAAAATAAATGAAAGCAACAATAATAAATGGTTTAATAGCGAACTCAGAATACTGAAAAGAGAGAAAGTTCTTAAATACCAGAAGGCAATTATTGAAAACACCTTTGCTGCATGGAATAGTTATAAATTAATAAGAAATACATATAAAGTTAAGATTGAAAGCGAAAAAAATAATTATATAAACAATAAAATAACCAACACAAATAACCAGAAAGAAATGTGGAGCAAACTAAAAGAACTGGTACTAAAAAAACCCCGAAATGTCATAAAAACTGTGATATGGAAAAATGTGTAAAAACTTCTTTTATAATAGTAATAGTATATAGATCACCGAGCAGTCATAAAGCGGAATTTTGTGAAGCGTTTCAAGAATTTTTAGAAGAAATATGTGAAAAAAATGCGATATTATAATAGCTGGAGATTTCAACATAGATTGGTTTAAAGATTTTTATAAAAATAAATTGGAAAGTATACTAAATGATAATGGCTTAAAGCAAATAATGAATGAATATACTAGAATAACACAAAACTCAAAAACCTTAATAGACTATATTATAACAAATAATGAAATGATTTCGGCAAAAAATAATACAAATAATAAAATAGCGGATCATGAATCCATAGACATTTTTATTGAATACGAAAGTATACACCGGGAAACACAAACTAAAGAAATAGTAATTTTTAAATATAATAAAAATAATTTTAATAATGAACTAAGTGCAATACTACAATGTAATGAAATAAATGATTTGAATGGTTATGTCAACAATTTTTATACCTGTTTAGAAAATATAATAAAAAAGTTAACTATTAAAAGAAAAATAAATGAAAGCAACAATAATAAATGGTTTAATAGCGAACTCAGAATACTGAAAAGAGAGAAAGTTCTTAAATACCAGAAGGCAATTATTGAAAACACCTTTGCTGCATGGAATAGTTATAAATTAATAAGAAATACATATAAAGTTAAGATTGAAAGCGAAAAAAATAATTATATAAACAATAAAATAACCAACACAAATAACCAGAAAGAAATGTGGAGCAAACTAAAAGAACTGGTACTAAAAAAACCCCGAAATGTCATAAAAACTGTGATATTTCAACAAATAGAGTATAAGAACAATTTTGAAATATCCGAAAATTTTAATAATTATTTTGTAAATAGTATTAAGAAAATAAGAAACTCCATTGAAAATGTGCAATATAACAATAACATATCTGTGATAGACTCACAATTCAAATTTCTTACAATATCTTTACAAGAACTAAAAATTATATGACTACAATAAAATGTCAAACAAAATAATCTTAGATAATTGGAACATAACAGGCAATATTATGCTCAATATTATAAATAAGTCGCTTAGAAATGGAGTTTTCCCTAACAACTGGAAGGAATCGATGATTACACCAATAGAAAAAGTTAAAAATACTACCAAATGTGAGGAATACCGTCCAATTAACACATTAAAAACATGTGAAAAAATTATTGGAATTATATTATATTATTTTTATTGGAATACTATAGGAACAACACAAGTTACTGTCAAAGTATCAATCTGGTTTTAGAAAGAGATATTCATTTGAAACAGAGGTCAACTATGTTATTAATAGATGGAAATATAAGATGAGGAATAATGAAGTATTGGCTATTTTCCGAGACTTCAAGAGAGCGTTCGAAACAATTGATAGAAGTATCCTGCTGCAGAAACTCCATAAGTATGGTATTCAAGATAAAGAATTTGAATGGTTTAAATCATATTTAACTAACCGTAGACAAATTACAAAAGTTAATAATGTTTAATCTAATGCAATAGCGAATGATTTTGGAGTGCCCCAAGGCTCAATTTTAGGAGCTCTTTTATTTATTATATACATTAATGATATGGAAAAAGTTTTAAACAATTCTGTAGATCCTTGTAAACTTGGCAACCATTATAGTTAGCTGGATGATTTTTTTTTCGCATAAAAAACATTTGACATCGTTTGATCTAGATGTTCTTTGACATTTGGTATTTGGTGTGGTAATTCCCAGTGCATTTTACGCAACGAGGGGTTGGTTGCAGAATTTTTTGGTATGTCCATATCTTTGGCAATTCGTGCATTGTTACATTATTATTACATTATTACACATTATTACATTATTATTGCATTATTACGCATTTTGGCTTGGGGGTTCAAATACTATTTTTGTGTGCAACATTGAATTAATTTGATAAACTTCTTTGTTGTTTTGACTAGTTTTGAGGTTAACCCAGAACAGGAAAGTTGTTTTTTTGTTTTTCTGTCAATGATATTGCTTATATTTATCACTTCATGACCTTTCGATACTAGTTCCTGCTTTATTCCATTAACACGTGTTGAATAATGCATTCCTCTAAAAACGACGTTGAAGTTTCTGTGACTTTTCATCTTGTAGTTGTGGAATTCTGTTTTCTCGTCTACTCGTGCCTTTATAATGACAGAGTACGACGCTTTATTGATGGGTTTAATCTTTACATCCTCTCGTTTCACGACCTTCATGTCATATTCATTTAGTGCTATTTGGTTTAGAAGCTCATTGAGACGTATGTTTTCCACTTTATAGATGTATATGTACAAGTAGGGTTTCTACCTGGGTTTCTTCTAAATCTTCGTCTGCGAGAATTGCAAACCTGTTTTGATTGTCTGACTGTTTATTGCTAAGTTGTAGCCAATAATCTTAAATTTTCGGCTGCTTAATCTTATTTAGTGTTACAGGGTCTAGTCTTTGTTTATTTTCTCACTTTTGTTATTAGCTTTGTTCTTTTACTTTCCCAGTAAAAACCAGTGAAAACCGAAATTTCAGAGAGTAAGAAAAATTAGTTCTCAAAAACATAAATATCCAAAATAGTAAATGAACAGCAATTTGTAAGAATTTTCAAGTTCATAGAATCAGCTGATTGTAAACACATTTGAAAGTGGAGAAAAATTGAAACTCTAAATTAAAAAAGAAGTATACCTTAATTAGAAGAATCTATAATATTAAAAGGGCTAGAAGACTCTTGTGTTTTTCGTGAGTACCCGTCTCGTTGACATAACCTCACGGTGCTCTGAACACTGGATCGGAATATGCACCGACCACCGCACTGTGGTCAATATTTTGAGATAGCGGCCAAAACTCCTTTTGGTTTTTGTTCTCCGATTTTAAAGTTATTAGACTCATATGAAAGTAGACAGTAGTAAACCTCGGGAGCCAAAAAATTAGAACTCTATTTCAACTATTTCACTGAGAACAGGGTGGTCCAAAATGGGCTTTTTCAGAATTTAGTAAATTTATGATATTTTTAGTTAATTTTTAAAGTTTAAATGATCATAACTTTTTTGTTTTTCAAGATTTTTGGACGAAATAAATTTTGTGTTGTAACTTAACTTATTTCCTATTACTGGTAAAAATTGAAGCTCTACTGTTTTCAGAACAATTTAAATTTTTTTTTAAAAAAGGTCAAATTTCTCGGAAATTTCCTACTTCATAGAGCACAACTCATGTGAGTAAGCTGAGTCAAAACACAAATTTACTATTTTGTAGTCGTAACTCTCCCCTACATTCCTATATATACATGTCCATGCATCGGGACTGCACTTTTTGAGCTACAGCAATTTTTCTGACCCAAGGTAAGATATTCGGTACAAATGCACGTCATATTTTTTGAGAAGTTATTTGTATGTGAAAGTGGCTATTATGCATATATTTTGATGAAATTTTGTACAAGAGTTCTTATTGACCCAAAAAATAATTCTGTTGAAATTAGGAGAAGTTGGCCCATATTTGGACCTAATCCACATAGAAGGGTGTATCAAAATTTTGACAAAAATGACAATAGAACTCTCAAATTATGTGGTATCTGGCAATTCATTTGGAAAAGGTAAAAAAGATTTTATTGCCATCTAATATTACACAACTTAAATACGTGAAAATTGCAAATAAATTTAAAACCAATGGAAATAACTGGTAAAACCAAGTACCTTTTATATTATTGCCAGTACCTGTTAACTCTCAAATTATGTGGTATCTAGCAATTCATTTGGAAAAGGTAAAAAAGATTTTATTGCCATCTAATATTACACAACTTAAATACGTGAAAATTGCAAATAAATTTAAAACCAATGGAAATAACTGGTAAAACCAAGTACCTTTTATATTATTGCCAGTACCTGTTAACTCTCAAATTGTGTGGTATCTAGCAATTCATTTGGAAAAGGTAAAAAAGATTTTATTGCCATCTAATATTACACAACTTAAATACGTGAAAATTGCAAATAAATTTTAAACCAATGGAAGTAACTGGTAGAACCAACTACCTGTTATATTATGTTTCAACAGGTAAAAAAGATCTTGTTGAAACTTCGAGCAATAGTATATTAATCCATGCATTCATTTTTTTTCTTCATTATTGTTTAAACAATGGCTAAATTCAGTTATAGTGTTCTATCTGATATATATTTTGAACGGAAAGTTGAAAACGACATTATTTTACATATAATAAATAATCCATTCTTCAAAATATGCAACAAACAAGAAATTAAAATTCATACCTTAAAAATAAAAAACTTTTTAAATACTTTAAGAAAACGGTACAATCAATGTTCCAGAAACAAGAAATTGTTTTACTCACGCAACCAAGAATGGCTAAGAAATAAACTTATTTTTAAAAAGCCATCAGTAACTACCACGGAAACTGGAAAAGGTGGTCGACCAGCAAAGCCAATTGATAATTGTAGTGAAAGATCACGAAGACGCAAGCTTAAACATATCAATGAAGAAGTTTCTTGTAGCATCATAAAGGATTCATTTCTGCATCAAATTCAACCATCGAAAACTAAAAAGGGTAAAATTGCTATCATTGAAAAAATAGTGGAAGCAAGCCCCAGGCGTACAAAAAGGATTTTAGAAAGTATGCCGACACCAACTGAAGAAAATAAATTTACTCCAGAAGAAGCATTTGCACTATTTTTGGATTTGAAAATGACTAAAAACCAATATACAGAATTGCGGAAGCGAACCAATGAAAAAAATTGTGGAATTTTTCCATCATATCGAGATATAGTTTCTGCCAAAAAAGATTGCTTACCTTAACCAACTGCTATTAGTGTAACTTCAAGTTCAGCAGAAATAAAATTGCAGGATCTTCTTGAACACACGCAAGAACGATTATTAAAGACATTTGATGCTGACTATTTAAAGAAGTTTAAAAATTGCAGCATGACTTTAATTTCTAACACGTTTAACAAAAACTTATATTGGTTCAGAGCCGTCAACTAGTAGAGCTGCAGAGATAGATGTATGGAAGAATGAAATTCCCTCGTCAACAAAATTTTGTAGACCAATAAAGTTTGCTTACAAAAAGGAGACTCAAGATGTCATAGATGAAGAAGTTCGAAAAATAAATGATCAAATTAAAGAACTTCAACCAGTAACATTTAAATTTGATGACCAAGACATTGAAGTAAATTTTAAAATGTGTCTCACAATGATTGATGGAAAAGTTGCACAAGCTTTAACCAAAACAAAGTCATCGTCAAGCTGCACCATATGCCAAAAAACATCAAGTCAATTGAGCCAACCACCAACACAAGACGATAGTTTTAATGAAGCATATGAATTTGGAATGTCTTCATGCTAGAATTCGTTTTATGGAGCATATTCTTAAATTGGGATACGATTTGGAATTTGGCCCTTTAGGCGAAACAGTGAGAAACAACAAAGAAAATTTGGAAATAAGAAAGAAAAAAAAAAAAAGATATTCAAGAAAAATACCGTGAGATAGGCCTTATAATTGACCAGCCAAAGCAAGGAAAAGGAAATTCTAATGATGGAAACACAGCAAGGAGATTTTTTTCCGATCCAGAAACTGCAGCTTCTATAACTGGAGTAGATTATGATTTAATACGACGATTCCAAATCATATTACAAGTTATAGCATGTAGCAAAAAGATAGATGCAAAAAAATTTGGTCAGCATGCTAATAAGACAGCAACCCTTTATAACCAAAAATATTCTTGGAGACATATGCCAACCACAGTTCACAAAATTTTGTTCCATGGGGAACAAATAATTCAGCACAATATGCTTCCAATTGGAGATCTCTCAGAAGAAGCCCAAGAAAAAAGGAACAAAGACTACAGATTCTTTCGCGAGCACAATACAAGAAAAATTTCCAGATATTGTACTAATGAAGATCTTATTAATATTTTGTTGTGCACATCAGACCCATATATGTCCAGTATTCGACAAAAATGGAAATCAACCTCATTAGAGTTAGATGAAGAAGCTAAACAACTACTGCAAAATGAAAATCAAAGCTATTTGGAAGAAATTTTTACTAATATTTTTAATTAATACTAGTTTAAAGATTATAATTTGTTTCTAATTTTAGTATAAATTTTTATTAATACATTTAAATAAAATATATGTGCACTTTAAACCAATAGTAAAAGTTTACTTAAAATTTTATCGATGTTGTGTTCTGTATATAATATATCCAAATGGTATTTATATTGTTGGGAATTTCAGTGTTATTTTTCAGTTTAATCCTCACAAGAATTAGCTTTCTTCCAAAAAAAAACAACCTTTGGCCCCTGTGAATATTGAGACTAAATAAATGTCAGGGGCCAAATGTTGGCATTTTCTGACCAAAATTAAGTTTAGGAATAATAAATAAGTATTGGTTGTAAAATACGATTGAAGAAAATAAGAAATTATAAAAAAATACCTATTCAAAATGTCAAAATATTCAACTTTTACATGGAAACTCAACAAAAAATTAAAATGCATTTTCAACTCCAAATTATTTACGTTCCTATCAGTCGATTTTTACGTTTGAACACGCAAATTGAAGCTTAAAGTCCCTCCTATTGAACAAAACAAATTGTGTAAAAAAATACCAATCCGGTCAAAAGTTATAGAGTTTTGACCGCTATCTCGCGAAATTGACCACTGTGCACCGCCCCATTGTGTACTTAATCTACACTCCGGTACCAATTCGAGATTTGTGCATTTGGGCAACAAATCCCACTCCTTGGTGGGAAATCGAGGCCTACCTTGCACCTCTGCTGTTCTAGGGTCACAGCACCCGGTTGAATGCAACTCCACATCGAGCTATGCCCCCCGCGATTTGGGTATAAACCACAGCCACCACGATACTCCCCAAGGGGCCGTACCCGAAAGTCAGCTGGAATCAATGATTCCAGGTGCATCTGACTTCCCGTGGTACCAGATATATATATATATATATATAGCCTCCGGTCAGACTTCGTAGCAAAGCTACTACCAGTATGGCTCCAAACAGTTATGGACTGGTGGTCATTCGAAGGTCTCAGTCCCACACCCATACACCCACCCTGTGGGTGGCAATTCCCCAATATGTGGCATATATCAAAATTTTCTGGAGGCCAAGTGAATCGACTGGTATATGTCAGATATTCGAAATCATCAGGAATTTCGAAAAATAAATTTTAAATTTCGCGATTATTTTTTTTGGGATAAAAATCATTCGCTGATGAGGCATATATCAAAATTTTCTGGAGATCGGTACGACACAATTTCGAAATCATAGGAGCTGACAAATTTGATTTGTAATATGTCTACTTAAATTAAATATGTAATATTATTTACTATATTATCAAAATGTTGAAATACGTGGCAACTCCTTTTTTGCTTTAATGTCAGTTTTTGCGTTCGTTCCACTTAAATTCCACTTGTAAAAAAATAAAAATCTTTGGATAAAAATCTTGGGATACCTTTACACACATGAAAATTGGTAAGAAATATTCTAATGGTCGTTTGGCTGTTATCTACACACCCTTCATAGAACTTGTTTGTGAGGTACTGGCAACTTTATCGTATAAGTGGCAACTACTGAAATTTTCGTTAAAATGGTGTCTTTAAAAGCTGGTACCCACGTCAAGTTTCGTTAACTTTTCGTTAACTTCACTATACCCATGCTCAAGAGTTCTAGAAAAAAACGCATGTTTTTCTTTAACAAAGGTAGGTTTAATAAAATGATATAGTAGCAACAACCTGTAGGCAACTGGCATATTATTTTGTACAGCAATTTTTGGTTCTCGTATTATTAGGTTCTCACATTTATTAGGTGACCTCCGAAAAACACCACAAAGCCTTCCGGGATAAGTCCGGCGACTCACGCCTCAAAGACAACGGAAAAAACAACACTTTTAATTAATTGTACGAGTGGGGAAGGTAACGGCAAACCGCCGTGCCCCAGTCCAACAAAGGGTTGATAACCTGTGTGGGGTAAAATCCGTAAAACTGCGGTTCAGGTTCGTCGAAAAGTCATTTCATCCTGAGTTTTTTTATTTGGAGCATATAAACGTGTAAGCAATTCACGTCTGTAGCATTTTCATAAACGCAAAGCGCCATCGGCAATCAATCGAGCCACCGTTAACGTTCCAATCCACTGTGTTATTACGTAAGTCCACTGTAAATGTGCTAATATTATCCATCATCGGTACGAAGTGAACACAAAATCCTTCGAACAATTTCTCGTGAGCATAATGGTGGCAGTCAATGCACTACACTCCAAAAAACGGATGGAATTGGTGTAGTCCAATTAACTCGACGAAAATCATCTCGCCCGAAGAAAACGTACCCGTAACAGCAGAATTCGCAGCAGAAACTATCTTGAGAATGTACCGCGCCCAACGAGGTAATTACACAACAACACCAAGGCATTACCACAACACCACCACATCGGAGGGTAAGAACCTTTGCAACATCGTCTAAGGTTCGAAAAACCATCCAGTAGGCTAATAAGGCTGGTACATTACCGTATTTGACAGACAAACCCTACGGGTACGTTATAATATTTGGCGCCCACCGGTGGCACACAAGGAGAGCTTTGCCTTTGTGGCTCAATACAGTTTTTTGAAATTTTTATAAAAATTTATTAAATTTCAATAAAAATCCTGAAACGAAAGGACTAACCGTTAAGATCTCTGTTAGTATTTTCTGCAAATTATTACATTATTTTCAAAAGGAGTTTTGTTTTGTGACAGTAATGGAAAAAGATTGAGACCCTCCAAAATCGGAGATAATGAGATAGCTGCTATTACATTTTTCTGTATATCATTATCTTGCTGTCTGCAGATTAGTGACCGAGGTGTAGTAGAGATATGTTAGTTAATTGCAAATTGGGGAAAATTTAAATAGTTTTTCAATACTCCATAGACCTATTTGTAGATTGTATTAATTGATCCTATAAATGTGTGCATATTTTGACATATTTTAAAACCTTATCATTGTTATATTTTTATTACGCAAAGATTTTTATTATTCCTTTTTTATGACATGGCATGATTTTGATTTTTACGTTCTTTCTAAAACCTTAATTGTTCTCACATACAATTATTAAGCCAAATTTCAATTTATACTTATAATTTTTCTTTGTGTTTCTTTAAAACAATGAAAGTATATTTGTCCTTTTTCTTTAATACACTAAACACTTGGGTATGTTAAGAAACTTTTTTCAAGTTAACTTTCTAATCGATTTTTTTAAGGTTCTTGAATACTTAATTTAAGTCATAGTGTCCATGAATTTAACAAAGTTTTCTACGTATATCTAAAAGAAATCGACTCTGAATTCAAATAAAAGTATATTGGCACAGTTCCTTTTTGTTCGATTAAGTTATAATGGGAAGATAGGGATAGAGTTTTCTGAATTTTTATAAATATAATTGTTTAACATAATTGTGTTACAAAAGAAAACAAAATGATCTCATAAGGTGAGCATATTTCTAGTTATCTGTTGGAATTGAAGCCTCACAATAGTTTCTATAAAATGGTGAAAAATTAATCTATTTTATAGAGATACAAATTTCCTGGTATCAATTTAAAAAAAAAAAATTTTTAGAGATTCGGTAAACATTTGAAAGTAATACGTGACGTTTTATTTCACAATCAAACAAATTATATTCAAACGTTAAGTTTTGTTAAAGAAAAAAATGTTTTGGCTAACCCTCTTTACTTAAATGCTTTTCAATAACGTGAGGAATTAACTTAACTTAACTTAAGTTGAAAATTGCTTAGTCCCGGTTTACACATGAAATTTTTCTTTCTGAAATTATTTGAAATTCTCTTTTAAACTTGCATCAGTGTCTACACACTGAAGTTTTTGTATTGAAATTTAAGATTTTTTCATGTTTACTTTATCATTTTATCTATTTATTTTATCATTTTATTTTTTAAATTTCAATTTATTATCTTTCTTAACACAAACGAACACAAAAATTAAAGAAAACGTAAAATAACTTCACTTTGAAAATTACGAAGCAAGAAACAAAAGAGAATTTCAGAGTACATGAAAGTATGTACCCCTGCCATTCTTCTCTCCCGTCTCACCAATAAACTCAAGACTTTCAGCAAGAAAACTTTCACGTGTAAACCAGCACTTAAGGAAATTTTGAAAAAATTTTTTTCAGAAAAATAATTGTTTTTGAAAAGCGTTTTCACGGTATTTTGGGGCGAGTTTAATTAAATTCAATTACTTTCCCTTGAATATACAAATTTTCTAGAGGATAGCATTATCGTAACTTAAATCCAAATTCTAAACGAATCAAGTTGGACTGAGTTTATGTAATTTAATGTCTATTAATGCTTTTAAATCTCAAACTTTCTGACTAAAGCGTTAATAAAATCAAGTTCAACTAAACTAAATTTGACTACCTTTCAAAACATACATTTTCAAAAACTAACCTTAACTGCTTTTCAAAACCATACAAGTCCAACGACTCAGTTTAACTAAATAATTTTAACATTTTGAGAAATTTAGTTTAAATAAATTAAATTTAACTACATTTCAAAAAGTTACTTTCACTAAAATAAATTTAACTGCCCATTTCATAAACCAAGTTTAACTAAATAAGTTTAACTACATTTGAAAAACCAAGTTGAGTTAACCACAGTCCAAAACTTACATGTCATAAAATCAGACGTAACTAAAATTTACAACCAAATCTTTAGAATGCCAATGGGCAACCCACTTTCTCCAACTATAGCGGATATAGTATTAGATAACCTACTGGACGAAGCTCTTAAAGAATTAGAAACCAAAAATATTCGCCTTAAATACATAACCAAGTATGTGGATGACATATTGGCTATTGTGAATACTGACGACAAGGATGAGGACTTTTAACAAACATCATCCAAAAACGCAATTCACGATGGAAATTGAAAACGAAAAAGCAATCCTGGACACAAAATTATATAGACAAAATTACCGAATAATATTTGATTGGTACCCGAAAGACACTGCATCTGGTAGAATACACAGAGTTTTAAGCATCATCGATCAACAATTTCACAATACTAACAACTAATTTATTCATTGATAAATGAAACCCAAAACAAAATAAAAAACAATAATATTGAAAATAAAAACTCTAACGACACACAAGATAAACATTTACAGCCTGGCTTGACAGGCTCAAAGAATATAAGAAACACAATAGAAAACAAAAACATCAACTACGCATACAAACCAAACACAACACTTAGTACCATTTTCTCAAACAACATAGTGTACGAAATCAGATGTAAAGGGGATACCGACCACAGCTGTGATTTAATTTATATTGGTACAACCAAACGCACGCTAGAGACGAGAATGGGAGAACACAAAACGACTTTGCCAAACAAAAACTCGTAACAGCTTTGGCGCAACACGTATTCGAGACAGGTCACACAGCTGACTTTGAAAAAGTAAAAATATCAGATAGACAAAACATTGAAAAGAAAAGGTACACCATAGTTTATAAATCCAACAGAAAAAGGAATATACGATGAATTTAGAAGAGCATACTGACAAAATTAATGCTAGTTACAGGGTTGCAATACAATAACTTTACTGTGATATTATTTTAAGCTGAGTACTTGTTATTAATTTGTGTTCAATGAAATATTTCTTTTCATGTTGTATGTAAACTAAATTCATGTGATAAATAATACTCATGTTAGTGTAAGTTATTGTTATATATAGTGTAATTTAAAATTGTTTTAAAGCCCATAACCAACTCAATCGCAACCTATTTGTCAAAATGCAAACGATGGGGCTAATTATACGTTTTCCAGTTTTAATTATCGCTCTTTAGAGGCTGATAAAGCGACAAGAATAATACAAAATTGGAATGTTAAATTTGATGGTTCGCCTACAGGCCTAAATGTTGAAGAGTTTTTATATCGTATTCGTCATTAACGCAAGCTAATTTCAATAGTGATTTTATGGTAATTTGTAACAATTTACACGTTCTGCTTTCAGGAAGAGCATGAGATTGGTACTGGAGATACCACAATACAGTAAAACGTGAGATGAATTTTGTAAAGCCTTACGCTGTCAATATAGCGAATATAAATCAAATTTCGATATCCGAAAAGAAATGCGTAACCGTAAACAAAAACCAGGAGAAACTTTTGATTCATATTACGATGCAGTATCTGCTATCACCGATAGATTGGCCACCCCGATGACAGACGCGAATATCATTTAGATCCTTGCCGTAATGAGGAACTATGCTGCACGGCGTAATATAGCTGAAGTTTCGGTAATTGATTGTATTGAGGATAAGGAAACTCCGGAGGATAACAATTTTGCTGTAGATGCACTTCGCAAAATGGAAATCAATTCCAAATGCTGGAATTGTGATGAAATAGGACATCACTGGCAAGATTGCTTACATGAGAGAAAAATTTTTTGCTGCGGCTGTGGTGACAAACAGGCTTATACCTAATTGTATTAAGTGTGCTACGAAGAAACAAATGGTGTCAAAAAACTACCAATATGGGCCCTCCGCTGGACCAAATATAAAATGTTCTAAAAGTTCTTCTAGCCCTGGTCGTAACAATACTGATTTTGGCAAAAAGTTTTTAGTATCTACCATAATTTCAAACCCAAAAGATATGCGATTTTAAGCAAAAGTTATTTTTTTAGATTTTATTGAATACGGATTGCTGGATGCTGGTGCCAATATAAGTTGTATTGGGACGGATTTAGCTAAAATAGATTTTTCGAATTTTCAAAATTTTTTTAAATGCAAATCGTTTGTTAAAACTGCTGATGGAAATTCACAATCAGTTCTTGGTTGGTTAAAAGCAGATATAACATTCCAAGATGAAACACATGATCTTAAATTATTTATAACTCCATCGACTTCTCAACGATTAATTTTAGGAGTTGATTTTTGGAGGTCTTGCAAATTGTTTCCAGGTTTTATTGAGTCTGTAGACATTGAAGCTTTTAATAATTCATCCAATAGTCCGCCCGATCTATCCACTTTAAGTGATGAGTCCGCTGTTTTGTCCGATTTGCTAAAATTATCTGATTCGTCAGATGGAAATTCTTATCCACTTTCAAGTACCCAACGTCAACAGTTAAATACTGTAATACAAATGTTTCCCAATTTCGAAAAACAAGGATTGGGGCGAACCAGCTTAATTAAGCACTCAATCGAGGTGGATAATGTCCTCCCGATTAAGCAAAGGTTCTATCCAGTTTCCCCTGCGGTGGAATTGGTTGGCATTAGGGGTGATCGAACCATCCTGGAGTTCACCGATGAGATTGGTTTTAAAACCGAATTAAAATCCGATTGTGTCTAGATGCTCTTAAGTTAAATCTAGTAACCAAAAAGGATGCATATCTTTTGCCAAACCTTGAGGGTATTTTTGCAAGGCTCCCAAAAGCCAATTAAATATCGAAACTAGATCTGAAAGATGCCTACTGGCAAATTGCTTTGGATGAACAGTCCAAATATCTTACACCTTTCACAGTCCCAGGGCGTCAGTTTGTAGTAATGCCTTTCGGGCTCTGCAATGCCCCACAGACAATGGGCCGTGTGAATAAAAATGTAGTTTATACTATATAGTACTAAGTACTACCACTAGCTTTTACTTTTCAGTACTATCTATGCAGAAAAGTTTAAACTACTAGTACTGAAAAGTGATAGCTAGTACAAGAAAATTAAAACATATGCGGCTGCAAAATCAGCTGATAGAAACTGTTTGGGAGTTACCTCTGTTTGGAAATATGGCTATTTTTCTATAAATTCTTAACAAAAATGCTAAAACAGTTTGGTAACACTATCAGTTTGTTTTGATAGTTCAGTCAGTTTGTTTTCAAAATATTAAATATTAAAATTAGATCGGGCGGAAAAAACCGTGTAAGATCATGATTGGTCAAGTATTTTCTTATCCTTTCTTACACACTGTACGTAAGAAAGCAAAAAAAATATTTGTGGGAATATAAGTATGTAAATATGTGTATATAGATTTACATACATATTACTAGTTTTCTCATTCTTCATGCCCAATTGTCTTTCACTTAGTAACAAAATAATTTACTAAAGCAAGCTTGTGCAAGTTCGATCATGTCGATAGCGGTTTACATACATGTGTACGATGTATGTACATATACATGTAGGTTTAAAACGAAAGCTATAAAAACAAGATTCCCAATCATAATACTTAGCAACAATAAAATATATGTAACAAATCAAATGCCGTTATTATTTTTAACTTTTTATAAATATTCAAAGCAAGCAAGCACTTAGCAACAAATATAATTACATATGTTTAAAAGATTATGGTAGTATACAAATTATATTAAGGGTATTCATTATTAGTATAAATATATAAACATATACATAACGATATGTAGGTGCATATAACTCTAGACCAATACCCTATACCATGCGTTTAGAGAATTTATCTTAGATTTAGAAAAAAAGGATAAACCATATTGTCGAAAATTGGACCGATCCTGACCATATTTGATAAAGTCACTAATATTTGCCAACAACATATACAAAACGAATTTGAGAAAAAGCTGTGCAATATTTTTGTCTTTGATATGTTTAAGTGAATTGTGCTACAGGGTTTATTTTTGGTCTACGGATTAATGGATGTAATAAACACACAAACCCAATTCGACTATCTATTTGATATTTGGATCTTATGGCAAGTTAAGTCGATACCATAGTGGCCATAGTGCATGAGAACTGGGTCTGAACGTGCACCCATTTTCACCAATTTCAATTGTGTTTGTCCTATGGTTTGAGTTATTTCCTTTCCAAATTAAGCCATAATACAAATAATATTATTTTTGATCTTTATAATATAAATATTTTTCTAACCTATTATGAATAAAAAAGTGGTACTTAAATAGAGTAGGTGACAATACATTTTAAGCTTTTTACAAAATTCTAAATTTGCCAATTTTGTTAATCTAATAATTTCCAGTGTGTTCTATATTGGCAGATAACACATTTGTTACAAAAAAAAAAAAAAAAAAACAATTTAAAAAAATAAAGATAAACGAAAAAGAAATATTTTTTTAGTGATGCCAAACTCTTTACCAGAGTTGATTAAAATAATAAAAATAGAAGAACAAGTGAAAGAAAATGAAAAAATTACGTTTTCTTTAATTATTATAAAATAATGGATGAAGTAATTGTTAAAATGACTAGCGATTTGGTTGTTATCATATTCTATTTGATTAAATATCACATTTTTCTCACAGGTTGTCATTGATCTTTTGCCTAATTTATTTTATTGTTTATGTATTTTTATACCCTCCACACGTCAGTGGCAGAGGGTATATATAGGTTTGTCATTCCGTTTGTAACGCATCGAAATAAATTCCGGAGACCCCAAAACTATATAATTTCTTGATCATTATAACAAGGAAAGTTGAATTTGCGATGACCGTCTGTCCGTCTGTCTGTGGAAATCACTATTACGCCGTCAACATCTAAGCTAGACTGTTCGTTTTTGTATAAAATCGTTTACTAACTCCCAAAGGAGTTGCTACTTAAAATGAGTATAGACAACGATTGAGTCGGTTGTGTTTTTTAAAAAGCTCCTCTTCTTCATTAAATTTGCATTTAAAAATATTTTTTGTAATAAAAATAATTAAAATTAAAAACTATTTAAATATATGTACATCTGTTTTGTTTTTTAACGCAATAATAAAAGAATTAATAAACATCAACAAAAATCAACAAATAAATACACAGAATTAAAGTCAAAACAAGACACCAAATCTCTTTAAAACAATACAAAAAAAAAAATAAAAATAAACAAACACAAAAAAAAATCAACACTAAATAAGAATAACAACAGAAATTGTGTCATAATATAGATATACATAGCAACGGGAGTAAAACATAATAACACCACAAGAATATAAATAAAATTAAAAAACAAACAAAAACTCTATTAACACAAAGTATAAAATAAACATTAAATAAAGTATAATGGAAACTCCGTCGCACTGTGGTCAATATTTTGAGATAGCGGCCAAAACTCCTTTTGGTTTTTGTTCTCCGATTTTAAAGTTATTAGACTCATATGAAAGTAGACAGTAGTAAACCTCGGGAGCCAAAAAATTAGAACTCTATTTCAACTATTTCACTGAGAACAGGGTGGTCCAAAATGGGCTTTTTCAGAATTTAGTAAATTTATGATCATAACTTTTTTGTTTTTCAAGATTTTTGGACGAAATAAATTTTGTGTTGTAACTTAACTTATTTCCTATTACTGGTAAAAAAATTGAAGCTCTACTGTTTTCAGAACAATTTAAATTTTTTTTTTAAAAAAGGTCAAATTTCTCGGAAATTTCCTACTTCATAGAGCACAACTCCTGTGAGTCAAGCTGAGTCAAAACACAAATTTACTATTTTGTAGTCGTAACTCTCCCCTACATTCCTATATATACATGTCCATGCATCGGGACTGCACTTTTTGAGCTACAGCAATTTTTCTGACCCAAGGTAAGATATTCGGTACAAATGCACGTCATATTTTTTGAGAAGTTATTTGTATGTGAAAGTGGCTATTATGCATATATTTTGATGAAATTTTGTACAAGATTTCTTATTGACCCAAAAAATAATTCTGTTGAAATTAGGAGAAGTTGGCCCATATTTGGACCTAATCCACATAGAAGGGTGTATCAAAATTTTGACAAAAATGACAATAGAACTCTCAAATTATGTGGTATCTGGCAATTCATTTGGAAAAGGTAAAAAAGATTTTATTGCCATCTAATATTACACAACTTAAATACGTGAAAATTGCAAATAAATTTAAAACCAATGGAAATAACTGGTAAAACCAAGTACCTTTTATATTATTGCCAGTACCTGTTAACTCTCAAATTATGTGGTATCTAGCAATTCATTTGGAAAAGGTAAAAAAGATTTTATTGCCATCTAATATTACACAACTTAAATACGTGAAAATTGCAAATATATTTAAAACCAATGGAAATAACTGGTAAAACCAAGTACCTTTTATATTATTGCCAGTACCTGTTAACTCTCAAATTATGTGGTATCTGGCAATTCATTTGGAAAAAGTAAAACAGATTTTATTGCCATCTAATATTACACAACTTAAATACGTGAAAATTGCAAATAAATTTAAAACCAATGGAAATAACTGGTAAAACCAAGTACCTTTTATATTATTGCCAGTACCTGTTAACTCTCAAATTATGTGGTATCTAGCAATTCATTTGGAAAAGGTAAAAAAGATTTTATTGCCATCTAATATTACACAACTTAAATACGTGAAAATTGCAAATAAATTTAAAACCAATGGAAATAACTGGTAAAACCAAGTACCTTTTATATTATTGCCAGTACCTGTTAACTCTCAAATTGTGTGGTATATAGCAATTCATATGGAAAAGGTAAAAAAGATTTTATTGCCATCTAATATTACACAACTTAAATACGTGAAAATTGCAAATAAATTTTAAGCCAATGGAAATAACTGGTAGAACCAACTACCTGTTATATTATGTTTCAAAGAGGTAAAAAGGATCATGTTGAAACTTCGAGCAATAGTATATTAATCCATGCATTCATATTTTTTCTTCATTATTGTTTAAACAATGGCTAAATTCAGTTATAGTGTTCTTTCTGATATATATTTTGAACGGAAAGATGAAAACGACATTATTTTACATATAATAAATAATCCATTCTTCAAAATATGCAACAAACAAGAAATTAAAATTCATACCTTAATAAAAAAAAGACTTTTTAAATACTTTAAAAAACGGTACAATCAATGTTCCAGAAACAAGAAATTGTTTTACTCACGCAACCAAGAATGGCTAAGAAATAAACTTATTTTTAAAAAGCCATCAGCCACGGAAACTGGAAAAGGTGGTCGACCAGCAAAGCCAATTGATAATTGTAGTGAAAGATCACGAAGACGCAAGCTTAAACATATCAATGAAGAAGTTTCTTGTAGCATCATAAAGGATTCATTTCTGCATCAAATTCAACCATCGAAAACTAAAAAGGGTAAAATTGCTATCATTGAAAAAATAGTGGAAGCAAGCCCCAGGCGTACAAAAAGGATTTTAGAAAGTATGCCGAACTGAAGAAAATAAATTTACTCCAGAAGAAGCATTTGCACTATTTTTGGATTTGAAAATGACTAAAAACCAATATACAGAATTGCGGAAGCGAACCAATGAAAAAAATTGTCGAATTTTTCCATCATATCGAGATATAGTTTCTGCCAAAAAAGATTGCTTACCTTCACCAACTGCTATTAGTGTAACTTCAAGTTCAGCAGAAATAAAATTGCAGGATCTTCTTGAACACACTGCAGAACGATTATTAAAGACATTTGATGCTGACTATTTAAAGAAGTTTAAAAATTGCAGCATGACTTTAATTTCTAAATGGGGATGTGATGGGTCCTCTGGCCAGAAACAATACAAACAATGTAATGCGGAAAATTCATCAGATGCCAATTTATTCATGATTTCTTTCGTTCCATTACGTTTAACAAAAACTTATATTGGTTCAGAGCCGTCAACTAGTAGAGCTGCAGAGATAGATGTATGGAAGAATGAAATTCCCTCGTCAACAAAATTATGTAGACCAATAAAGTTTGCTTACAAAAAGGAGACTCAAGATGTCATAGATGAAGAAGTTCGAAAAATAAATGATCAAATTAAAGAACTTCAACCAGTAACATTTAAATTTGATGACCAATGATTGATGGAAAAGTTCCACAAGCTTTAACCAAAACAAAGTCATCGTCAAGCTGCACCATATGCCAAAAAACATCAAGTCAATTGAGCCAAACACCAACACAAGACGATAGTTTTAATGAAGCATATGAATTTGGAATGTCTTCATGCTAGAATTCGTTTTATGGAGCATATTCTTAAATTGGGATACGATTTGGAATTTGGCCCTTTAGGCGAAACAGTGAGAAACAACAAAGAAAATTTGGAAATAAGAAAGAAAAAAAAAAGATATTCAAGAAAAATACCGTGAGATAGGCCTTATAATTGACCAGCCAAAGCAAGGAGAAGGAAATTCTAATGATGGAAACACAGCAAGGAGATTTTTTTCCGATCCAGAAACTGCAGCTTCTATAACTGGAGTAGATTATGATTTAATACGACGATTCCAAATCATATTACAAGTTATAGCATGTAGCAAAAAGATAGATGCAAAAAAATTTGGTCAGTATGCTAATGAGACAGCAACCCTTTATAACCAAAAATATTCTTGGAGACATATGCCAACCACAGTTCACAAAATTTTGTTCCATGGGGAACAAATAATTCAGCACAATATGCTTCCAATTGGAGATCTCTCAGAAGAAGCCCAAGAAAAAAGGAACAAAGACTACAGATTCTTTCGCGAGCACAATACAAGAAAAATTTCCAGATATTGTACTAATGAAGATCTTATTAATATTTTGTTGTGCACATCAGACCCATATATGTCCAGTATTCGACAAAAATGGAAATCAACCTCATTAGAGTTAGATGAAGAAGCTAAACAACTACTGCAAAATGAAAATCAAAGCTATTTGGAAGAAATTTTTACTAATATTGTTTAATTAATACTAGTTTAAAGATTATAATTTGTTTCTAATTTTAGTATAAATTTTTATTAATACATTTAAATAAAATATATGTGCACTTTAAACCAATAGTTAAAGTTTACTTAAAATTTTATCGATGTTGTGTTCTGTATATAATATATAAAAATGGTATTGATATTGTTGGGAATTTCAGTGTTATTTTTCAGTTTAATCCTCACAAGAATTAGCTTTCTTCCAAAAAAAACCAACCTTTGGCCCCTGTGAATATTGAGACTAAATAAATGTCAGGGGCCAAATGTTGGCATTTTCTGACCTAAATTAAGTTTAGGAATAATAAATAAGTATTGGTTGTAAAATACGATTGAAGAAAATAAGAAATTATAAAAAAAATACCTATTTAAAATGTCAAAATATTCAACTTTTACATGGAAACTCAACAAAAAATTAAAATGTATTTTCAACTCCAAATTACTTACGTTCCTATCAGTCGATTTTTACGTTTGAACACGCAAATTGAAGCTTAAAGTCCCTCCTATTGAACAAAACAAATTGCGTAAAAAAATACCAATCCGGTCAAAAGTTATAGAGTTTTGACCGCTATCTCGCGAAATTGACCACTGTGCGTCGGCAAAACGCACAAGAGCTTTATTGCAGCAGTCATTTCTAGAGAACCCAAATAAAACTCCACGACTTAAGTTACAAATTTGTGAGAGTGAGAGCCGTGTACTTTAAAAAATTAATAATCTTGAACGCAGTATGTGTGAGATGAAAAAAGATATGATAGATGTAACAGAAAGAGTGTCTAAACTCGAAACAGTGGCGGATGATTTAATAGCACTTAAAAATGAAGTGAATGAATTAAAAATGCAAAATCTAAGGCAAGAAAATTCGTTAGTCGCGTGTGATATTCGTATTAATGGGATTGCTCGCTTAGCTAAGAAAACTTATGGAACATTTTTGATGGCATTTGCAATGAACTAAATATATAACACCCTCAGTTAAAAATATTTATCGTTTGCAAAATAAAAATAATAAAGACAAAAACAACTCGCCAGATGCAGTCATAATGGTTAAACTTCTGTCACCATATGATAAAAATTTTATGTTAAAATCGCTTGCTGGTTATAGAAAATCTAAAGAAAGACACCTTATGTTGAAAAATATAGGGTTTACTTCTAATGATCCTAAGGTGGAACCCAATAGCCGTGTTTTCATAAATGAACACCTAACATCTCATAACTACAAAATTTTTCAAAATGCACTCGACCTACGAAAAGATGAGCATTTAAAATCAGTTTTTACAATGCGTGGTATAGTGTATGTTAAACAATCAATCACAGATAAGCCAATTCGAATAGACAGTTTGCAGCAATTAGATGAGTTTTTTCTCCCTACACATTGTGAGACCGAACTTCAAGATAGCGAAGCTTCTACAAATTCCATTCCTGGTCACTCCTTTCATAATTATTCACGGATGTAATAAATTTTCACATAAAGAACAACCCTTTAAAATGTTTCTTGCAATTAAATTAAATTTAAACTTTACTATACTCCTTAAAAAAATGTTTCTTATAATTTTTATAATAATTAATACTACTTATCGAATTATCGTTATTGTTGTTACCTATTTAAATTTTTCTATACACTTTTTCAATTATAGCTGTCAGTGCGGTGTTAGAATTTTCTTTATATTTTATCAACATGAACAATTTACGTAGATCTCCTGGTAGTTCCAGTGAAAGCACTTTAAACATGGTACGGATACTGGCTAAGCAGAGGAAAGGTATTAATGTGTGTCATATAAATGCTCAGAGCCTAAATAACAAAATTGATGAATTCAGATTGACATTTGAAAACTCATCTGTGGATGTTATTTGTGTGTCAGAGGCTTGGTTCGTAAAAGATACGCTTGACAGTCTGTGTAATTTAAATGGTTATGTTGTATTCAGAGCTGATCGTAAAACACATGCTGGTGGTGTTGCAATATATATTAGGGAAGGTATTAAATGTAATTTTAAATGCAGATCTAATGAAGGTGAGGTAATTGATGAAATCGAATATTTGTTTGTAGATGTTATTTCTGAAAACAACAAAATGCTTATAGGATGTATATACAGGCCACACCGTGATACTGTGATCACTTCTTTTATGGAAGTATTAGAGAGGTTGACGATCACCTACATGGATTTGTTAATTGCAGGTGATTTTAATTGTAATCTTCTGTGTGACACTTATGTCTCAGAAAACATGGAAACCATTGGTCTCACATCATTAAACTACACGATGCCTACACACTATACATCAACAGCAAGTACTTTACTTGACCTTTTTTTTGTTAACGATTTAACCAAAGTATTGTTGTACGACATACTATCGGCCTCATGTTTCTCGAAACACGACTTAATTTTCACGACATATGACTTTATTTTAAATAATGAAACACTATCAGTTACATATCGTGACTTTAATAATATCAATTACAATGTTTTGGCAGAACATATTTCTTTAGTAAATTGGGCGTCCATTTATCATATGACTTCTGTTGACCATCAGTTCTCCTTCTTGGAGAATAATATCTCATACTTATTTGATCTTACTGTACCTGAGATAACGAAGAACATTAGGACCTATACAAGATCGTGGTTTACAGCACATATTAAACAACTGATTGGTCAAAGAGATAATGCGTAATCACGTTGGAAAAAATTTAAGTTACCTCAACTTAAAGAAGAATATCGAAATCTTAGAAGAGAAGTTACTCGTGAAATTCGTAGATCAAAGTCTGAATATTATGGCCACCGTTTTGAAAATGCAATTAACACCAAACGGAAATGGAAAACTATTCGGAAAATTGGAATTGGCCGAACTAGTAATAGGAAAACTTGCGAACTCACTCCTGATGAACTTAATTCAGCTTTTACTAATTTACCCACTGTTCAATGTCAACCTCCTGCACACAATACAATAAATAACCTAGTGATTTCTGACAATGATAGTCCATTTGATTTTCAATGTGTTAGCAATGATGAGGCCCTTACCTGTCTTTTAGCCATAAAATCAAATGCAATTGGATATGATAACATGCACCCTAAATTTATCAAAATTAACCTTCCTATCCTCTTACCATACATAACTTACATGTATAATACGATCCTTACCACCAGCGTGTTTCCAACACAATGGAAGCATGCAAAGGTTATTCCTGTGCCTAAGACAAACTCTGAGTTTAGGCCTATATCAATACTACCATTCTTTTCTAAGGCTCTTGAGAAGATAATGCATAAACAGATAAACGAATACCTAAAACGATTTGGGCTATTATCGCAAAAGCAGTCAGGCTTTAGGCAAAAACATAGTTGTACAACTACTTTAATAGATGTTGCAGATGATATTCGTCATGCCATTGATGGTGGAAATATTTGCTTTTTATTCCTTCTTGATCGTTCTAAAGCCTTCGACATAGTTGATCACTCAATACTTTCAACAAAACTTAGCCGGCTTTTTAATTTCTCCGTGTGTTCAAAGAAACTTATTGAATCCTACCTGGCAAACCGTGTTCAGTCAGTCTTCCTTAATAACCAATTTTCGAGACCACTACATGTACCTAAAGGTGTTCCGCAAGGCTCAATTCTAGGCCCTCTTTTATTTTCAATGTACGCCAATGTCTTGCCAGATCATGTAAAGTATTGTAAAGTACACATGTAGCCGATGACGTCCAACTATATCTTTGCAGTCCACTAATATCTTCCAGAGAAAACGTAGCAAAACTTAATGATGATTCAAATAATATTTATAACTGGGAAACTGCTAATGGACTTTGTCTGAATCCCATCAAGTCCAAATGTCTCATCATGTACAAGAAAACTCTACGTCATAATCTAGATTTTGATATTGTTCTCAACAATCAGAGAATTGAAATTGTGTCCTCATCAAAAAATCTGGGTATTGTTTTTAATGACACACTTAGTTGGAACAATCATGTAAACGTTGTGGTAGGGAGAACGTATGGTATGCTTCGGACGCTTTGGGCGACTCAACCTCGCACTCCATTAAATATAAGAATAATACTTGCAAAATCTTACCTAATGCCGGTTTTATTATACGGGTCTTAAATTTTTGCTTTATGTGACTCAACTAGTAAGAGAAAACTAAATGCGTCCTTCAATAGTATTATAAGGTATGTTTATGGATTAAACAGACTTGATCGTATTTCCTCGTTTTCAACAAGACTATATGGTATGTCGTTTGATAATATTTTAAAATTAAAGGCGCTAGTCCTATTACACAAAATTATATATCAGAAGGAACCATCATACCTTTTCAACCGCTTAACCTTTGCAAGATCCAATAGAGGGAGAAAGCTTGTACCGATAAGATATCGTAGTAAAATTTCTGAATGGCAGTTCTATTTTAATGCCGTTTATCTCTGGAACTTACTACCAAATCAAACACAGAAAATCAACAACGCAATACAGTTCAAAAACAAAATAACTGCTAGTTTTTCAATGCAAATTTAAATTGTTTGTCACTTATTGTTTTTAATATACATACCTACGTTATTTCAACCATTTTTCTTTTTTTTTTCTTCTTAATCAAAATTTTTACCATTTGATTCTTTTATGTTAAATTATGTCAAACTCATTCATTTATTTAGTTCTTTATTTTATTTATTTTTTTTATTTACTTTATATAATTATACAATTTATTTAAATATTTTTGTATACCGTAACTTGTTTTTCTTTAAAAATTCCCATACTATAATATAAAATATGTAAATCTTGTTGTATGGGAAGAACAAATAAAAATAAAAAATAAAACTAAATAAACTAATCGGTTAAAGGGGTCACGAGTTATGATTGAAACTTTAAAAAAGCTCGAAATAAAATTTTTCAGTGTGTTTATTGTTTTGCTTAAGATATGTTGTATATGTTGTAATTCTTCTTATTGTTGAAGTTATTGCAGTTGTGTGTATACTAATACTGCACGTGTTACACTGGCCTGAGCAAGTATTAACCACACATTTTTTTATCGTTAAAATTAAAAATAAAATATTAAAAATTAATAAAAATTAAAAATAAAAAATAAAAAATAAAAAATTAAATATTAAAATTAAAAATTAAAAATTAAAAAATAAAAATTTTAAATGAAAAATTAAAAATTAAAAATTGAAAATTAAAAATTAAAAATTGAAAAATGAAAAATGGAAAATCAAAAATTGAAAAATAAAAATTAAAAGTGAAAAACGGAAAATCGAAAATTAAAAATGAAAAATTAAAAATTAAAAATTAAAAATGAAAAATGGAAAATTAAAAATGAAAAATGAAATTTGGAAAATTAAAACTTAAAAATGAAAATGGAAAATGGAAAATGAAAAATGGAAAATGGAAAGTGAAAATTGAGAAATGGAAAATGAAAAATAAAAAATTAATAATGAAAATTGAAAATAAAAAATTGAAAATAGAAAATGAAAAATGGAAAATGAAAAATTAAAAATGGGAAATGAAGAATGGAAAATGAGAAATGAAAAATGAAAATTGAAAAATGAAAAATGGAAAATGAAAATTGAAAAATGGAAAATTAAAAATTAAAAATTGAAAAATAAAAATTAAAAATTAAATACGAAATATGAAAAATGGAAAATGAAAAGTGGAAAATGAAAAATGAAAATTGAAAAATAAAAAATGAAATATGGGAAATGAAAAATTAAAAATGCTAAATGAAAATTGAAAATGAAAAATGAAAAATGAAAATGAAAAATTAAAAATGAAAAAGAAAATTGAAAAATTAAAAACTAAAAATGAAAATTGAAAATTGAAATGGGAAATGAAAAACTAAAAATGAAAAATGAAAAACGACAAATGGAAAATGGAAAATTAAAAATTAAGAATTAAACATTAAAAATTAAAAAATAAAAACTGAAAACTAAAAATTAAAAACTAAAATTTTAAATTTTAAATTTAAATTTAAAAATTAAAAATTAAAAACTAAAAAAAATAAAAATTAAGAATTAAGAATTAGAAACAAAAAAAACTAAAAATTAAAAATTGAGAAATGAAAAATGGAAAATTAAAAATAGAAAAATAAAAATTAAATATGAAAAATGGAAAATAAAAATAGAAAAATATAAATTAAATATGAAAAATGGAAAATTAAAAATGAAAAATTAAAAATGAAAACTGAAAAATGAAAACTTAAAACTTAAAACTGAAAAATGAAATTTGGAAAATGAAAAATTAAAAATGAAAATGGAAAAAGGAAAATTAAAAAGTAAAAATTAAAAATAAAAATAAATAATAAAAATTTAAAATTAAAATTTGAAAATTAAAAATTAAAAATTACGAATTAAAAATAAAAAAAACCTAAACTTAATATTTAAAAGTTAAGAATTAAAAATTAAAAGTTAAGAATTAAAAATTAAAAATTAAAAACTAAAAATTAAAAATTAAAAACTAAAAATTGAAAAATGGAAAATGAAATATTAAAAATTAAAATTAAAAATTTAGAAATGGAAAATGAAAAATTAAAAATGGAAAAATGGAAAATGAAAAATCAAAAATGATGGAAAATGAAAGATTAAAAATGAAAAATGAAATTTGGAAAATGAAAAATTAAAAATGAAAAATGAAATTTGGAATATGAAAAATTAAAAATGAAAATGGAAAATGAAAAATGAAAATTGAAAAAAAAAAAATTTTTTTCAATACGTCTTTAGTTGGAATCTATTTTACAAAAATTAACATAATAAGCAAATCTTATAATAATTAAAAGTAACTGAGATACTGAATTCCTATGAACTCAGTAAACAAAAGGTTAAAAGAAAAACTTTTATTATATACATATTTACATATTATTTTCTAAAGGGTAGGTCAAGTATATGGAACCTTTGCAACCTTTAAATTTCATCACTATCATCTCAGAGATTTATAGCTAATATGTTTGGGTGATTGCTAAGCCTATTAAGGTATCTTTCGCTAAAACTTCTAATTTCATCTTTTACTTTTGGAATTTTAAGATCATTAGTTATAAACCACGGTACATTTGTTAATAGTCGTAATGTTTTTGATTGATATCTCTGCAAAATTTCAATGTTCGAATTGGTGGTAGTCCCCCAAAGTTGGATACCATAAGTCCAAACTGGCTTAAGAATGGTTTTATATAAGATTACTTTGTTTTCTAAACTTAATTCTGATCTTGGATTCATTAGATGCTAAAATAGCAGTGTCATCTGATAAGTAGCAATTGTAAGACCATCCATATTAGGCATGTCTGATGTGAATATTGTAAAAAGTACTGGACCAAGCACGCTACCTTGTGGAATCCCAGATTTAAAATTTAAAATTGAAAAATGAGAATGAAAATTGAAAAATGGAAAATTAAAAATTTAAAAATAATAATTAAAAATGAAATCCGAAATATGAAAAATGGAAAGGAAAATGAAAAATGTAAATGAAAAGTGGAAAGAAAAATGAAAATTAAAAATAAAAAATGGAAATTGAAAAAATAAAAATTGAAAATGAAAAATTAAAAATTGGAAAAGAAAAATTAAAAATGAAAAATGGAAAATTAAAAATTAAAAATATAAATTAAGAATTAAAAATTAAAAATTAAGAATTAGAAATTAGAAATTAGAAATTAAAAATTGAAAATTGAAAATTAAAAATTGGAAAAGAAAAATTAAAAATGAAAAATGGAAAATTAAAAATTCAAAAATAAATATTACTAGCTAATTCAGATAAAAATATTTTAATATTTTTTTTTTTAATATTAATATCTGGAAATTTTTAGCCAAGAATCAGTTGATTTTTTTTTTTCAGTTATCATTAATTATCTCAAAACTTTCTTATAGAGATCAAACTTTGGGTGTTATAACGCTGGCTGCATTATATAATGAATTTCAGTTGGGGGTTTTCTACTCTAGTAAAATAAAAAGAATGCCATTTTTCGAATAGTAACGAATTCTTTCTATAGAAGACACGATCATTGTTTTTTATAACAAGGAATAATAGAAATTGGCCAACAAGAAAAGCAATAAACTTTAAATTTAATTGGTGTTCGAAATTTAAATTTCAGTACCGACAACAGTTTTAAAGTGGTAGCCGTACCCAGTATAGGTTGTAGTATTGAGTTTAAGATGCAGGTGGAGGGTATCAAAGATTCGGACTAGCCGAATTTAACACTTTTACTTGTTTTTTTTTTCTCATTTTCAATTTTTAATCTACAAATTTCTTATCCATCTATAATTTGCGTTTTATAATTTTTTAATACACAAAGTTCATTGTTCTCTTATTAGTAAATTTTTTTATTACTTTTTCAAACGATTCATCCAGCACTAATGCGTTTTCATTTAAATCAATTATATGATACTTTAATATTGCATATAACTGTCTATTGAACAAATTTTTATTATATTTAAATATATCGTGAGTTTTTATATTTGTTTCTTTTTGACTACTGCATTTATTTTCAATATTAATGTACAATAACACTGTGGAACAAATTCAGGTTAGCAAAAGTTCAATTATACATCCTATGAAACATCAAAGGACCTAATCCTAGTCACACAAAACCAATTGGATGGAATTGTTGCAAATTTCTGTTTGACTCAGAAAAAATCAGAACTACTGGCTTTTCTCACGACCGAGCGAAAATTAAAAGACATCAGCCGAAGCTGTTTCGAGTCTTAACTGAATCTTCATTTTTGAAATTAGTTCGCTTGTACGAAATAAAAAAAAATCACTACCTGTGCGGTGGTTGAAAACAAAAAAGTCGTTTTACTAATTCCTAATTCTTGGAACTTCCCGTTTTAATTACTTCTACCTAAATCGCTACTTATTTAATGGTTTTGGGATTTTGAACGCAAATTATCGACTAAGACCATTTTCCTTTCAAATGAAATTTATTGTTGCACAGGTCTCTAGCAATAATTTGGCTTTTACAGATTGAAGATATCAAGATCAAGATATCAGTCGACGAGTTATAACCAAAAAACCATATAAACAATATGCTGAAAATAGGCATTTGACTGCAAAGTTCGAAGGTCGATTAAAAAAAAATTCGAACTAATATAAACAAACGCCGCGATACGGGTCTTCTAATTTGGCCTCTATTTTCACCCCTCACTCTCAGAATCGACCTAACTTTTGCTAACCTGAATTTGTTCGACAGTGTAATTCGTGATCTGATATATTATTATTGCAAATATAATAAACGTTTACAGCTGTTTCGGGTCGAGTCACCAACCTTCATCAGTAGCCAAAAGCAGTAGACAGTCTGTTTGGGTAAAAGTTTTATTCTTATACCTTTACTGTGAAACCAATGCAATGAGAATCCAAGCGAAGAATTATACTATTAAACCTTCTCCAATATAACAATTTTAGCTTATATTTTAGTCTGAATAACCTGTCATGCAGAATATCGATAAATTTTTTAAACAAATGTGCCTGCCAATGTTTTTTTACTTTATTTTAAAGTAAAAACATTTGATCTTGAGCCTGAAAAATTTCAAACTCAATCATTAAAATAATAAAGATCAAAACAAAAATTTTTTATATTTGTAAAATTAGAAAATACCAAAATTATTTAATGCTGGATTCAATTTGTCGTGAAATAATCCTAAATCGAATGGCGCTAAACAAAATAACTTTTTACCTTAAAAGCAGAACGATAATAAAGCAATCTAACAAGAAAGCGAAAGAGTGTAAGGAGAAAAAATTGCTTACTTCTCACCTAGTAAGCCTAGCATCTTGTAAATTGGTTCATGGTCCAGAACAAAATAATATGAGTGTGCAAATTTTATATCGCAATATATTAAGCGTATCAAAATTTATTTCCATACTTTAAGAAAAGTGACTTACAAGATTTAGTTTTTCCCAAACACAACTGTAAACTATCAGACTGTTTCTAAAATCGACAATTTGTATACCCTATACAACTATGTGGTGAGGGTGTAATTAGTTTGTGCTGATGTTTGTAACTATCAAAAATATACCGATTGACTCATACATACTTGATTCCTGAGTCGATTTAGCGATATCTGCTCGTCCGCCTGTCTTGTAAACAGACTACAGGTAGCAAATATAAATACGGTTTTGATGAAATTTGGTATACAAGCTTTTGTAGGCCATAGGACGACCGCTTTTGTTCAGAAATATCCTCCATTGAAATCACCCCTATGCAATCGACTTAAATTGTGTAAGATCCAGATTATCATAGACATATCGGTAAAATTTGATTTATATGTATTTATTACACACATAAATATGTAATCCAAAAATGAGCCCCATAGGACCATTTTTAGTCATAGTTCCAATATTAAGCTTCTTTCCGATATTCACTTAAATCTATCAAAAAATATCTCAAACTTGGTTAGTTAATTTTTTGACTATAATTTTCTTTCTTGTTAAAATTGTTTTTTTTTATTTCAGATTGAGAAAGAATTAAACACTTCACAAAAATATAAAAGATCCAAAAAAAGATTTGTAAGTAAAATGCATTATATACATAAAATTCGGAAGTTTTTTTAACCTAGGGAATTTATTTATACTTATTGAAAGAAATTTTCGTTTTTCTTTTTCTAGAAACCTGTTGAAGAATCAGAGTTACATATTTTAATAAAACTATATAAAAAGTATGAACTACTTTGGCAAGTCAATAACATCGCATTTGGAATTACAGCCAAGAGAGAAGAAGAGATGCAGAAAATGATCGAAGACTTAAAACTAAATCATAATCTCGAGATAACTATTGAAGACATACAGGATCATATTAATTATATAAATCACGTATATTCCAAAGATAAAGAACTACAATTAAATTGTGAGGAGGATAAAAGAGAATTTAAACCTTCGTCAATATTCTATGAAGAGATGTCCTTTCTGAAAGAAAGCCAGGGACCATTCAAATGTTCTGTCTGTAATGTAATCATTGCAAAGTTTGAACATTATTATATACATGTTGCTAAACACAATGATACTTTAGCCTTCAACTGTTCGCTATGTGAAATGGGTTTTAATACATTCAACAAATACTTAATTCATGTAAAGAGACATCTGGGGGTTTATAGTTATCATTGCAATGTGTGTGGCAAAGGCTATCCATTTAAAGCCGAATTAGACTGGCATATAACTTCTCACACAGGTGATAAACCATACTTGTGTCAAATATGTGGCGCTGGCTTCAGAGCTCGTCATGGTTATGACAATCATATACGACGGCACGAAAAACGTTTTCGTTATGAATGCCACATCTGTAAACATGGATTTAATCATTTACATCGTTTAAATTCTCATGTTAAGTCCCACCTTAACATACGTGATATTATCTGTAATGTATGTGGCAAAGGATTTACTGCTAGGAAATATTTACAAAGGCACAAACTGATACATGATGATGAAAAACGTTATAAATGTAATGTCTGTGGTAAAGCGTTTGCCCAAGATTCTGGATTACGTGCCCATCGGAAACAACATCAACCGTACTCCACTTTAGCAGAAAATAAAAATAACTTAGTTCAGAGCTTTATTTAGATATGCAAAATATTTATTATTTAGATTAAATTAATTCTAAAAATAAAATGCTGTGTGTCTGTAGATCATATTTTTATATTTTTGATTTGAAGATCAGTATTAAAGTATAACTTACCATTGTTTTGTTGAATTCCGAAGTGACCACCATTATAAGAGACAAAGTTATTTTTTTTAATTCTATATTTTCACTAAAGGATGGTGTAATGGATAAAAACTTAATCATTATAATAGTTATGCTCATCACTGGTCTGCTTCTGTAACGCTGTACGTATAAGTATAATTAACTACGATTGATTGAAAAGTATAAAATTTTGGCGGGAAACATAAAATCGCTTTTATCTTGAAAAATAAGCGTCGAGGAGCAAATTGATTGTATTTTCATCCCCTTTTTGAGACCGCAGCATGAAATTTTGGCGATGAACATAAAGTCACTTATATCTCGAAACCTAACCTTGGGAATTCCGTGTTCTTAAATTGCATTTTCTTAAAATTGCATGACAATACATTGGAAACTTTTACAAAATTTTAAATTTGCCAATTTTGTTTTTTTTAATAATTTCGCGTTAAGTCCTAAAATTATGTTTTTTTTTATTGCGAAATCAGTCTTTGGTAGGTTCTCTATCGAAAGATAAAAAATTTGTTACACAAAATAAAATAAAAACAGTCAGAGTGTTAAATTCGGCTATACCGAAGCTTTGATACTGTAGTGTGTCTATCTATTTATACATTCACTTATTTACATAGTTCTTTTCCTATTTACCTACTTAAATTATATATTTACACATAAATTTATATACTATATCTATGTATATTATAAATTGAAATATTATTTCAAGTTAAGTATGTTTTGATTTGTATTGATTTTCATTTTTCAAAATTGTAGAAAATATATTCAGTCAGTTTTCATTTGTTCAAGTGTTCTGTTTGCATTCAAAGTTTTTATAAATAAATATACTAAAATTTAAAAATGTGTGTAACTAAATATAAATAACAAATCATTATCCTTTCCACCAAAATTTGGCGATCCTGCGATCCTTAATAAGGACAACAATTAAAATCCTACAAAACTTAAAGGACTACCTTTAAATAAAAATACAAAAAATCCTGCAAACCTTAAAAAGGACTAAAAAAAGTTCCTTCAAACTTAAAAGAAAACTAATACAAAAATACAAATTTGAATTTAAAAAGAAATTATTAAAACAAATCAACAATTCATTTTAAAAATCTTTTGTTTACTTGTGCTTGTGTGTGGAAATTATTTTTGAACATTATTAAGATCCTACGAGCTATAAAAGCACAACAAAATAAAATTAAATTAAATAACATTTCAAATCAAAAATAAATTGATTTTCATTATCATCTTTCATTAAAACACTTAGGGCCATTATTACATCTTGCCGTTAGTTAAAGGCAGGATTTTGTCTGCCCGATAAATAGCTTTGTATTATTACAACTTTAATTTTTTATTGTTATTACTATTAATAATAATAATACTTAATGGGTAAAAAAGTAATAAATAAAGGTTTTATAATGTAAAGCCATTTATCGGTCCGACAAAATCCTGCCTTTAACTAACGGCAAGTTGTAATAATGGCCCTTAAAAAGAAAAACTTTAACAAAAAAGATTAAAAACAAAGTTAAAAATAATTAATTGGGCAATACCACAAAATTTTTATGCGACCAAAGCATTGTGGATGATTCAACGGGTGTGGCCGATACACCCGCAACGACACCAACAGCAGCAGTATCTCAACACCAACAACAGTAGTATAATCAACAGCAACAGTATAATCAACAGCAACAACATTATTATACCCTCCACCCCGTTTGAAATAATTAGAAAAAATATTTTGGACCCCGTAAAATATATACATATATTTGTGATCCTTATAATAAGCGGAGTTGATATAGCGATGTCCGTCTGTGGAAATCACGATGGCGGCTTCAATCGGGCAGCTAGGGTGCTCGTTGGCATAAAAAATGATTCACTAACATCCTGAGAAATTTGATATTTAAAATCGTCCAAATCGGTTGATTAGGTCCCGAGAATTGAATGAAGAAGTAAAAAAAGTCATGTTGTTGTTGTCACGGTCACGCCCTCAATAGGATAACTGGGGCGCTCGTTTTTAGTGATAAGGATTGACTAACATCATGCGAAGGTTTCTGTTTGAAAAATTATGAAAATCGGTTTAATAGGTCCCGAGAAATCACTGAAAAAGTAAACAAAATTGAAAATAAGATATTTTTCTGTGTTGTTCTTTTTGTTATTCTAAATGTTGTATTGTTGTCATAGCTGGACTTGTCGTTTTTTGCGGTCGTTGTGATAATAATTTAAAAATTCACCAACATCAATGCAAATAATGCTAAACCATAATTATTAATAAAAAAAATTTACCAAAAAAAATTTTTTTTTTAATTTTCTTATCTATTAATTTATTTAAAGAAAAACACAACAATAACTTTTGATCTAGTATTTTGTGTGTGTAATATTTACATATACATAAATATATTAAATAAAAAAATATGTATACGGTATATAATTTTATTTATATAATGTATCAATGTTTCCATAGCATTCGGATTAATATATAAAAAATTAATGTTTTCATAACAATCAGCTAGCGACTTCACCGAATTAATCGACAATATTCTGTAGCACATATGGCTACCAGATTTTATTTACTAAAAATCGCCAAAATTCTTGAAAAATAAGCTAAAAGTTTCGGAATAACAATTTGGAACAATTAAAAATTTTGAACATGCTTTTTATTAAACCTAACAAACACAACGCTAATATTATTAGGAATAATTGTTTTTTTTTTTTTTAAATTTCATTAAGCTTTATCTTAAAAAAATTACATATTGCAGAAGACAATTTTTTTAAATTTTCAAATGCATTACAAAATCTTAAAGTTAAAACCTCCACTAACAAGGAAGGTCTAATGGGGGCACCCGCAGAAATATATAGTTTTTTAGTTTTTTTTTTTTTGCAGATTTCATCTAATGAAACCATATTAAAATTAGACATCATATAAAATTGTTGGTTAAAAATGGTAAATTTTATTACAAATAAGTACAAAGATCACGAAAACAATATTGAGAGCAAAAATAAACAATTCATAGTGTTTATACATATTCTTATATTCAATTTTTATTTTGTATATCAAAAAGAAATGCGTTACTTTGCTATTGCTCATTTTTTGTTTATGTAAAAACAAGTTCATATTAATTTTATGTTAACATAGCATTACTAAGTTCATTCATCTGTTTTTTTGTTTTTATGTGAAAACAATTTTATTTCATTTTATGTTAACATGGCATTAATAAGTTTGTTCCTCTGTTTTGTTTTTAGGTGAAAACAATTTTATTTTATTTTTTATGTTAATTTCAGTACCGACAACAGTTTTAAAGTGGTAGCCGTACCCAATATAGGTTGTAGTATTGAGTTTAAGATGCTGGTGGAGGGTATCAAAGATTCGGACTAGCCGAATTTAACACTTTTACTTGTTTTTTTTTCTCATTTTCAATTTTTAATTTACAAATTTCTTATCCATCTATAATTTGCGTTTTATAATTTTTTAATACACAAAGTTCATTGTTCTCTTATTAGTAAATTTTTTTATTACTTTTTCAAACGATTCATCCAGCACTAATGCATTTTCATTTAAATAAATTATATGATACTTTAATATTGCATATAATTGTCTATTGAACAAATTTTTATTATATTTAAATATATCGTGAGTTTTTATATTTGTTTCTTTTTGACTACTGCATTTATTTTCAATATTAATGTACAATAACACTGTGGAACAAATTCAGGTTAGCAAAAGTTCAATTATACATCCTATGAAACATCAAAGGACCCAATCCTAGTCACACAAAACCAATTGGATGGAATTGTTGCAAATTTGTGTTTGACTCAGAAAAAATCAGAACTACTGGCTTTTCTCACGACCGAGCGAAAATTAAAAGACATCAGCTTCGGCT
>OY821520.1:212097417-212104167 GCA_963682025.1 Cordilura impudica | reverse complement strand
TAATATTAATAATAATAATAATAATAATCAATAATAATAATAATAATTAATAATAATAATAATATAAATAATAATAATAATAATAATAATATAATAATAATAATAATAATAATAAATAATAATAATAATAATAAATAATAATAATAATAATAATAATAATAATAATAATAATAATAATAATAATAATAATAATAATAATAATAATAATAATAATAATAATAATAATAATAATAATAATAATAATAATAATAATAATAATAATAATAATAATAATAATAATAATAATAATAATAATAATAATAATAATAATATAATAATAATAATAATAATAATAATAATAATAATAATAATAATAATAATAATAATAATAATAATAATAATAATAATAATAATAATAATAATAATAATAATAATAATAATAAATAATAATAATAATAATAATAATAATAATAATAATAATAATAATAATAATAATAATAATAATAATAATAATAATAATAATAATAATAATAATAATAATAATAATAATAATAATAATAATAATAATATAATAATAATAATAATAATAATAATAATAATAATAATAATAATAATAATAATAATAATAATAATAATAATAATAATAATAATAATAATAATAATAATAATAATAATAATAATAATAATAATAATAATAATAATAATAATAATAATAATAATAATAATAATAATAATAATAATAATAATAATAATAATAATAATAATAATAATAATAATAATAATATAATAATAATAATAATAATAATAATAATAATAATAATAATAATAATAATAATAATAATAATAATAATAATAATAATAATAATAATAATAATAATAATAATAAATAATAATAATAATAATAATAATAATAATAATAATAATAATATAATAATAATAATAATAATAATAATAATAATAATAATAAATAATAATAATAATAATAATAATAATAATAATAATAATAATAATAATAATAATAATAATAATAATAATAATAATAATAATAATAATAATAATAATAATAATAATAATAATAATAATAATAATAATAATAATAATAATAATAATAATAATAATAATAATAATAATAATAATAATAATAATAATAATAATAATAATAATAATAATAATAATAATAATAATAATAATAATAATAATAATAATATAATAATAATAATAATAATAATAATAATAATAATAATAATAATAATAATAATAATAATAATAATAATAATAATAATAATAATAATAATAATAATAATAATAATAATAATAATAATAATAATAATAATAATAATAATAATAATAATAATAATAATAATAATAATAATAATAATAATAATAATAATAATAATAATAATAATAATATAATAATAATAATAATAATAATAATAATAATAATAATAATAATAATAATAATAATAATAATAATAATAATAATAATAATAATAATAATAATAATAATAATAATAATAATAATAATAATAATAATAATAATAATAATAATAATAATAATAATAAATAATAATAATAATAATAATAATAATAATAATAATAATAATAATAATAATAATAATAATAATAATAATAATAATAATAATAATAATAATAATAATAATAATAATAATAATAATAATAATTAATAATAATAATAATAATAATAATAATAATAATAATAATAATAATAATAATAATAATAATAATAATAATAATAATAATAATAATATAATAATAATAATAATAATAATAATAATAATAATAATAATAATATAATAATAATAATAATAATAATAATAATAATAATAATAATAATAATAATAATAATAATAATAATAATAATAATAATAATAATAATAATAATAATAATAATAATAATAATAATAATAATAATAATATAATAATAATAATAATAATAATAATAATAATAATAATAATAATAATAATAATAATAATAATAATAATAATAATAATAATAATAATAATAATAATAATAATAATAATAATAATAATAATAATAATAATAATAATAATAATAATAATAATAATAATAATAATAATAATAATAATAATAATAATAATAATAATAATAATAATAATAATAATAATAATAATAATAATAATAATAATAATAATAATAATAATAATAATAATAATAATAATAATAATAATAATAATAATAATAATAATAATAATAATAATAATAATAATAATAATAATAATAATAATAATAATAATAATAATAATAATAATAATAATAATAATAATAATAATAATAATAATAATAATAATAATAATAATAATAATAATAATAATAATAATAATAATAATAATAATAATAATAATAATAATAATAATAATAATAATAATAATAATAATAATAATAATAATAATAATAATAATAATAATAATAATAATAATAATAATAATAATAATAATAATAATAATAATAATAATAATAATAATAATAATAATAATAATAATAATAATAATAATAATAATAATAATAATAATAATAATAATAATAATAATAATAATAATAATAATAATAATAATAATAATAATAATAATAATAATAATAATAATAATAATAATAATAATAATAATAATAATAATAATAATAATAATAATAATAATAATAATAATAATAATAATAATAATAATAATAATAATAATAATAATAATAATAATAATAATAATAATAATAATAATAATAATAATAATAATAATAATAATAATAATAATAATAATAATAATAATAATAATAATAATAATAATAATAATAATAATAATAATAATAATAATAATAATAATAATAATAATAATAATAATAATAATAATAATAATAATAATAATAATAATAATAATAATAATAATAATAATAATAATAATAATAATAATAATAATAATAATAATAATAATAATAATAATAATAATAATAATAATAATAATAATAATAATAATAATAATAATAATAATAATAATAATAATAATAATAATAATAATAATAATAATAATAATAATAATAATAATAATAATAATAATAATAATAATAATAATAATAATAATAATAATAATAATAATAATAATAATAATAATAATAATAATAATAATAATAATAATAATAATAATAATAATAATAATAATAATAATAATAATAATAATAATAATAATAATAATAATAATAATAATAATAATAATAATAATAATAATAATAATAATAATAATAATAATAATAATAATAATAATAATAATAATAATAATAATAATAATAATAATAATAATAATAATAATAATAATAATAATAATAATAATAATAATAATAATAATAATAATAATAATAATAATAATAATAATAATAATAATAATAATAATAATAATAATAATAATAATAATAATAATAATAATAATAATAATAATAATAATAATAATAATAATAATAATAATAATAATAATAATAATAATAATAATAATAATAATAATAATAATAATAATAATAATAATAATAATAATAATAATAATAATAATAATAATAATAATAATAATAATAATAATAATAATAATAATAATAATAATAATAATAATAATAATAATAATAATAATAATAATAATAATAATAATAATAATAATAATAATAATAATAATAATAATAATAATAATAATAATAATAATAATAATAATAATAATAATAATAATAATAATAATAATAATAATAATAATAATAATAATAATAATAATAATAATAATAATAATAATAATAATAATAATAATAATAATAATAATAATAATAATAATAATAATAATAATAATAATAATAATAATAATAATAATAATAATAATAATAATAATAATAATAATAATAATAATAATAATAATAATAATAATAATAATAATAATAATAATAATAATAATAATAATAATAATAATAATAATAATAATAATAATAATAATAATAATAATAATAATAATAATAATAATAATAATAATAATAATAATAATAATAATAATAATAATAATAATAATAATAATAATAATAATAATAATAATAATAATAATAATAATAATAATAATAATAATAATAATAATAATAATAATAATAATAATAATAATAATAATAATAATAATAATAATAATAATAATAATAATAATAATAATAATAATAATAATAATAATAATAATAATAATAATAATAATAATAATAATAATAATAATAATAATAATAATAATAATAATAATAATAATAATAATAATAATAATAATAATAATAATAATAATAATAATAATAATAATAATAATAATAATAATAATAATAATAATAATAATAATAATAATAATAATAATAATAATAATAATAATAATAATAATAATAATAATAATAATAATAATAATAATAATAATAATAATAATAATAATAATAATAATAATAATAATAATAATAATAATAATAATAATAATAATAATAATAATAATAATAATAATAATAATAATAATAATAATAATAATAATAATAATAATAATAATAATAATAATAATAATAATAATAATAATAATAATAATAATAATAATAATAATAATAATAATAATAATAATAATAATAATAATAATAATAATAATAATAATAATAATAATAATAATAATAATAATAATAATAATAATAATAATAATAATAATAATAATAATAATAATAATAATAATAATAATAATAATAATAATAATAATAATAATAATAATAATAATAATAATAATAATAATAATAATAATAATAATAATAATAATAATAATAATAATAATAATAATAATAATAATAATAATAATAATAATAATAATAATAATAATAATAATAATAATAATAATAATAATAATAATAATAATAATAATAATAATAATAATAATAATAATAATAATAATAATAATAATAATAATAATAATAATAATAATAATAATAATAATAATAATAATAATAATAATAATAATAATAATAATAATAATAATAATAATAATAATAATAATAATAATAATAATAATAATAATAATAATAATAATAATAATAATAATAATAATAATAATAATAATAATAATAATAATAATAATAATAATAATAATAATAATAATAATAATAATAATAATAATAATAATAATAATAATAATAATAATAATAATAATAATAATAATAATAATAATAATAATAATAATAATAATAATAATAATAATAATAATAATAATAATAATAATAATAATAATAATAATAATAATAATAATAATAATAATAATAATAATAATAATAATAATAATAATAATAATAATAATAATAATAATAATAATAATAATAATAATAATAATAATAATAATAATAATAATAATAATAATAATAATAATAATAATAATAATAATAATAATAATAATAATAATAATAATAATAATAATAATAATAATAATAATAATAATAATAATAATAATAATAATAATAATAATAATAATAATAATAATAATAATAATAATAATAATAATAATAATAATAATAATAATAATAATAATAATAATAATAATAATAATAATAATAATAATAATAATAATAATAATAATAATAATAATAATAATAATAATAATAATAATAATAATAATAATAATAATAATAATAATAATAATAATAATAATAATAATAATAATAATAATAATAATAATAATAATAATAATAATAATAATAATAATAATAATAATAATAATAATAATAATAATAATAATAATAATAATAATAATAATAATAATAATAATAATAATAATAATAATAATAATAATAATAATAATAATAATAATAATAATAATAATAATAATAATAATAATAATAATAATAATAATAATAATAATAATAATAATAATAATAATAATAATAATAATAATAATAATAATAATAATAATAATAATAATAAATAATAATAATAATAATAATAATAATAATAATAATAATAATAATAATAATAATAATAATAATAATAATAATAATAATAATAATAATAATAATAATAATAATAATAATAATAATAATAATAATAATAATAATAATAATAATAATAATAATAATAATAATAATAATAATAATAATAATAATAATAATAATAATAATAATAATAATAATAATAATAATAATAATAATAATAATAATAATAATAATAATAATAATAATAATAATAATAATAATAATAATAATAATAATAATAATAATAATAATAATAATAATAATAATAATAATAATAATAATAATAATAATAATAATAATAATAATAATAATAATAATAATAATAATAATAATAATAATAATAATAATAATAATAATAATAATAATAATAATAATAATAATAATAATAATAATAATAATAATAATAATAATAATAATAATAATAATAATAATAATAATAATAATAATAATAATAATAATAATAATAATAATAATAATAATAATAATAATAATAATAATAATAATAATAATAATAATAATAATAATAATAATAATAATAATAATAATAATAATAATAATAATAATAATAATAATAATAATAATAATAATAATAATAATAATAATAATAATAATAATAATAATAATAATAATAATAATAATAATAATAATAATAATAATAATAATAATAATAATAATAATAATAATAATAATAATAATAATAATAATAATAATAATAATAATAATAATAATAATAATAATAATAATAATAATAATAATAA